>JARGCV010000096.1:950000-1262500 GCA_034064705.1 Bothrops alternatus | reverse complement strand
CTTTTTCATGTTATTTTTACACACTTACTCATTTTATTTCCCACTATATACGCCCTGCTATTTTCTTTTTAAAATATTTCCAATAGATACTGCAATTTCTTTAGAAAACCATAATGCATGCAGTCCCATTTGATTAGGCACCATACAATCCCCCAAATCTTTTGAACAAAAGCCCATGATGTATAAATGATTTTACCAGGGATTTGACCTTAGATAACTCCACAGGAATTTTAAATTGGTGAGGTGAGAACAACAGGCAATTAACCATTTCTAAAGCTCTGCTGGGTTGCACTAGCCAGGGTGATAAAGAGATTTTCTAGAAGGCCTATTTCGTCTATAAACTGCCTCGTGGAAGTTGAGTTCTGGGGAGTTGATGGCTTTGAGTCCTGAGTTTTTTTAGGAGAAGAAAACACTTCAGATTCAGAGGACTGAAATCTTTCTTAAAAAAAAAATAATAATTGTCAAACATGGTGCGCCAATAGTGGAAAGTCCATAGTGGAAAGTCCATAGTGGAAACATACTGTGTAGCAAAAGATCTATTCATCAGCATTTTTCCATGCGCAGTTCTACTCTCAGAAAAACCTATAACCTTTCCATAAAACCTTTTCCAAAAAAAAAAACCCCTTTTCTGATCATCAAGCATAGGGTGCGGTTTATAAATTCAGATTCCGCAATTTCCTTTGCTTACCTATCTACTGGTCTGCAAGAATAGACAGAAAACATTTTTGATGTTCTACAAAAATACTCCTTTGGTGAAAATGCCCAAATTTATTGTGTGCAAGACTTTCTCACCTTGTCTCTTACTCTCAATTTTTTAGAATGTTCTTTACTTCTATCACCCCATCCCTTGCTTTTGCAAAAAAAGATGCAACTGTTTTAAGTTGGCATTTTGAATTACACCCAATGTTTTCTTTCTGCAATGTTTGCAGAGGTGTCATTGTTTGCTTTTAAACTCCCTTTTCTTTTTAGAGTTAGCTTGATTAGTTGCATCAATTTTAATAACACTGTAGGAGAAAGATTGTTAATGCAGTAATATTATCAACATACACCATCATTTTATGAGATCAGTAAGGCAATCATTGTGTACAGTCACCATTGCTGGGACTGGTGGAACCTTTATGTCGTATTTACCCTCTCCATTCAATAAATGTCAATCCATGTCATGAAACTGTGACATCCTATATCCAATACAACATTCTAAAGAAAAAAAAAGTGGAAACAGCTTAAAAAATTGCAAGGAAAAACATTCTGTTACTACTCTAAGAATATCCCAAAGGAGCTTTTTCATGAGGCAACTCGACTTTCTTGTTTTCCATTGAAGATGTTTCACTTCTCATCCAAGAAGCTTCTTCAGCGCTGACTGGATGATGGGGAATGGAAGGATTTATTCTCTTTGCAGACATCTGGTCATTTGCATTCTTTTGGAGATTCGTTGAGGCCACTTGGAGGTTTATCTGTGTCAGTGTCATCTGAATGGTGCAAATGGACATGGAGCCTTCTTGGAACCGCTGAAAGGACGGAGTTGTAGACTGGAGATAGATGATGTTGTATCCCTCCCCCTTTGTCGAGAGAGGGCTGTCCAGTTTTGACCTAGATGGCCTCTTTGACCCCTCTTTCAAACCAGCGGTCCTCTCTGTCCAAGATGTGGACTTTGCTGTCTTTGAGAGAGTGGCCTTTGTCTTTTAAATGCCTTATGCTTTTTAAATTCTTAAATACTCTAAGAATACCTGTAATACAGTTAGTCTCTGACTTATAGCCACCACTTAAGAGCAGAATTTCTGTTGCTAAGCAAGGCAGTTGTTAAGTGAATCAAACCTAATTTTACCACTCTTTTTGCTACAGTTGTTGAGCAAGTCACTGCAGTTGTTAAGCCAATTGTGTTGTTGCTAAGCAAATCTTCATCAGGGTCCAGTCCAAGCTGGGACTAAACAAAATGGAGACTGCTTTAGAAAGAAGATTGCAGTTTATTGAAGGTTGCAGAGCCAGACAGAAGCGTGGCTCTGGGAAAGCTGTAGCTGGGAGTGGTGGGTTGTTTTTTTTTACCTTCTGGGGCTTTTGAGGTTGTTTTTTATTCCTATTTGAGGCTTTGTATTTCCTGTGTCCTGTCCTTTGACCTGAGTTTGAGTGTGCTCTTTTGGTATTGGTGGGTTAATCCTATTATGTTTCTTGTCCTTAGAGTTTGGGTGGGGGATGTAGATTTTTAGGGTTCTTTGTCTTCCTAATCTCTTCAGTTTCTAGCTGGAAGGCTCAAATCTTCCTGAATAGATGATTGAATTTGCATTTCTAAAATCTGCCTAGGGGCTGGCTCTGATTTCTAGGGGCTGGTTTCTGTCTTTTTAAAGATCTTCTCCATTATTCCTTTGGGGAAATATATCCTGTCTTTTTAATATTTCCCAAAATATTTCTTTCTCTGGATTCTTCCCAGAAAACCTGATGGAAAGGTCACCAGTACTGATCACATGATCCCAGGATGCTGCAAACATTATAAATACATGCTAGTTGCCAAGCACCCAAATGTAGATCAGTTGACTATGGGAATTCTGCACAGTCGTAGATGTGAAGATGGGATCTTAAGTCACTCCGCCCCACCAGCACTGTTGTAAGGGCAATCAGTTTGCTAAAGGACCTGTATATTCTACATTAAGTTTCACCATTTTTTTTTTTTATTTTTTTTTTGTAGAAATAATAGATTTTAATAGTTTGTAAATAATAAAAACATTTTTTTAGTAAACAAAATAGCTTAGTGAAAGTTTCCCCCCCCCAACATAGTGTCCTTTATACATCTTACAGTAAAAATTCTAGAATGATTACTGAAATTACCCAACATCTCTACAAAATGTCAGATTGGGAAATGCTACTTTGGACAGTCACATTAAATATAATGTTCTGTTCCTCCTCTGTTCTTTTTTTTAAGAACATGTAGACTTGTGTACACATTTAGGTTATAAAATCATGTGAGCAACTGAAAAAGTCTACATGTCTGGATTTCTTTTTTTTTTTTTTTTTTTTTAATAAAAATTCTTTTATTGAAACAATTAACATTGAACATAAAAACATGTTATGCAGCAATCATCATGATCCCTGGTATACAATACTAAGTATTAGTCTTTGAAAAAGTCTGAGTTAGTAAGCCTTTTCCCCCACTCCTCGTGTCTAGCCTCAACTATACTCCTGTTACATTTTATTTTGATTGGTGTTTCCCTTATCCGTTTCAATATTAATGTGATCAACATTAAACATAAGATCCTATTGCTAAGCAATCATCCTAGAACATAGCATACAACATTAGGTATTAATCTTTGTAAACATCTGTTTTAGTAAACGTTCTTCCCTCCTCCCTTACATCTTCAAGTATACTCCGCATACATTTTGTTTGATTGGTGTTTCTCCTATGTATGGTCTATCTACTGTATCTAGTCTATCGCATATTGTACTTTTGCGCTTCTGAGTTGACTTCATCCCATTACTAGTGCAATCTTTTATGGTCCCCAACCCGAGATCCTGAGGTAAAAGTTTCATATCCTGAGGTAGAGATTCAGTCTACTTTAACAATATTAAAGCAAACAACGTTAGTCATAAGGTTATGTTAAGAGGCATTAGTTATAGAACATATACATTCAACATTGGGTGTTAGTTTTTGTAAACCTTTGATTTGTTAACCCTTCATCCCTCCTCCCCTCGATCCTTAGCTGAACGCCAGCTGCATTCTGTTTGATTGGTGTCTCTCTTGGATATAGTCTATCCACTGTTTCCAGTCCGTCACAAATTGTTCATTGGAGCGACTTTTCAAATATGCTGATATTTTTGCCATTTCCGCCAGATTTGTTACTTTCACAGTCCATTCTTCAATAGGCGGTATTTCCGGATTCTTCCAGTACTGTCCCACCAATAATCTTGCTGCTGTAATTAAGTTCAAAAATAAAGTTGTCTCTGAGGTAGTGATATCCTTTGTGATCCCTAACAGAAAAGCCTGAGGTAGAAATTCTATACGCTTTTTGAAAATGGTTTGGAGTGTCCACCATATCTTCCTCCAGAATGCTTTGATTTTTCTGCATGTCCACCATATGTGGAAGTAGGTAGCCTCCCCGTCTCCGCACCTCCAGCATTTGGGCTGGGTGCCCGGGTATATGAGTGATATTTTTTTCGGGTCTAGGTGCCATCTATAGAACATCTTGTAGAAGTTTTCCCTTAAGTGTTGCGATTTCGTGAATTCTACATTCCTCACCCAGATTTTCTCCCACGTGTCTATGGCGATAGGGTGTCCGAAGTCTTGCGCCCACTTTATCATACAGTTCTTGACTAGTTCGGTTTCAGAGTCCATTTCTATCAGAGTGCTGTACACTCGTTTGATGTGCCTAATCCCCTGTTCTCTGATCTGTTTGATTAGGTTCTCGTCGTTCTGGGAGAAGCCTTTCTTCTTGTCTTCACGCCACCTTGACTGTAGTTGTATATATGATAGCCAGTTACTTCCTATTCCTCTGTTTGCTAGCGTTGCTTGAGATTTCAAGAGGAACCTGTTTTCTTCTCCCAGTACAAGCTCACTGTAGGGCACCACTCCTTGCCCTTGGGATGTGTTCATATCTCCTGTTGCGTGTCCAGGGATCGTCCAGATGGGAATCTTGTCGTGTAGGAGGTGCTTGTATTTCTTCCAGACCCATAGCAGTGGGATTCGTAGTGGGTTCTCCTTGAAGTTCCTATCTGCCTTTTTGTCGTATACTAGGTATGCGTGCCAGCCGAATCGTAGACCATGCCCCTCAACATTCAGAACTCTATCGTTTGTCATGTTGATCCAGTCACTAACCGCCACCAACGTTGCTGCATAGTAATATAGCTTTAGATTAGGCATTTTGAGTCCCCCTCTCTCCCTTGCGTCTTGGATGATTTTTAGTTTCACCCTCGGTCTCTTGTCGTCCCAAATAAATCTGTTGATGCCTTTCTGCCAACTGTCTAAGTCCGCATCTTTCTTGAGTATGGGTAGCATTTGAAAGAGAAATAGAAATCTGGGTAATACATTCATCTTTACTGTCGCTATCCTGCCGAGCAGGGACAGACGTAGCGATTTCCACCTTTCCAGGTCTGTTTGTATCTTATTCCACAGAACCTCGTAGTTATTCTTGTATAATTTCGCATTTGTTGATTCTATCTCCACTCCTAAGTATTTGACTTTCTTGACTATTTCACAACCCGTTATTCTTTCCAGGTTCCGTTTAGCTTTGTTGTCTAGGTTTTTGACTAGCATCTTTGTTTTTGATATATTTACTTTGAAGCCTGACACCCTACCATAGTCTTCCATTATCTCCATCAACTTCCTTGCTGATTGTGCTGGTTGCGACATTGTCACCAGCAGGTCATCCGCAAAGGCACATAGTTTGTATTCTTGCTGTTTAATCTGTATGCCCTGTACATCCTCAGCCGCTCTTATTCTGTTCAGTAAAATTTCCAGTGTTAGGATAAATAGCAGGGGGGACAGCGGGCAGCCCTGTCTCGTGCCTCTCTCTATATTAAATGAGTCCGTTAAGTCTCCATTGACAATGATCTGGCCTGTTTGTTTCTGGTAAATTGCCGTTATGGAGTTGAAGAACTGTGCTCCCATTTTCATTTTCAGGACCAAGTTCGTCAGGAACGGCCAATTCAGTCTGTCGAAGGCTTTTTCTGCATCTACAAACATTAGAGCGGCGGGTATCTGGTTGTGCCTTTGCAGGTACTCTATTATGTTCAACAGCTGCCTCACGTTGGTTTTCATCTGGCGTCCTTGTATAAATCCCCTTTGGTCCGGGTGTATTGTTTTCTGTAAAACAGTCATTAGTCTATTGGCCAAAATTTTTGTGAAGATTTTATAGTCTGTGTTTAGTAGTGAGATGGGCCTGTAGTTTGCGGGCTGTGTGTTGTCTTTCCCCTCCTTTGGGATTAATGAGATGTAGGCTGTTTTCCAGGATGGTGGGACCTGGCCTCCTTCTTGAATGCTGGCAAATAGCTTTCTGAGGGGTTCCAGCATCTCATCCTGTAGATGCTTGTAGTAGGTCGCTGTTATCCCATCCGTCCCGGGCGATTTTCCTGCTTTCAGTTGTGTGATCGCTGAGTGTATTTCCTCCTTTGTGATTAAGGCATTCAGGGCTTCTCTTTGTGTGTCGGTAATCGCCTGTATCTTTTCGTTTTGTAAGAATTCATCTATCTCTTTGTCTTGTATCTTATCCTCGGCATATAGTTTCGAGTAGAACTCTGTGAAGGCTTTCTTGATGGTTTTTTGTCGGAATTCTAGCTTGCCTTTGTATTCTATCTTTTCAATTATGCGGGATTTTTGTTTCTTTCTTATAGTGTAAGCTAGCCAGCGGCCCGGTTTGTTGGCCTTGCAGAATGTCTTATGTTTTGCATATTGTATATTCCTTGCAACTTGGTCCGCCATCAACATGTCAAATTGCTTTCTTAAGATCTTGAGTCCTTCTTTGGCGACTTTGTCTTCTGGTCTTTTTATCAGTAGCCGCTCCATTTTGCTTATCTCATTTTCTAACTCTTTTCTTTTTTGTTCTTGTTGGCGCCAGTGCCAGCTATTCATGGATATGAGGATCCCTCGCATGTACACCTTGCTGCCGTCCCAGATCTGTTCTATTGGTGTTCCGTTGTTCATATGTGTGCTGAAGTATTCCTTCATAGCTTTTTTGCATTCCGCCACTTTGTCTCCGTGTCTAAACAGGTTTTCATTGATTCTCCAGGACCTCCTCTGCGTCTGGCCGTGTCTTAGCTCCATCCTCACAGGGTTGTGGTCCGTCAGAGCTTTGGGTAGGATTTCCACCGCGTTTAGACGAGTTAGCAAGTCGCTAGAAGTTAATATAAAGTCAATTCTGGAGAAGGATTGATGTCTGCCAGAGAAGAAGGTGAATTCTTGTTCTCTGCCATGTCTTTTCCTCCATACATCTGTCAGTTCGAGTTCCTCCTTCATGTCAAAGAAGGATTTAGGCAACTTGGAGTGTTTTTGTGGGTTCGGTGTAGTTCTTTTTTTGTCTAGAGCAGTCTCTATGACCCCGTTCCAGTCGCCCATGATGATGTAAGATCTGTAGTTAAGTTGTGTTACTTTCTTGTGTAGCTTTTTGTAGAATTTGCCTTGTTGCTGGTTTGGTGCATATACGCCCATTACTAGAATCTTCTTGTCCTCTTGTGTTATTTCAATTGCCAGGTATCTACCTTGGGGGTCGGACTCTATTAGCTTGGCCAATACATGTTTCTTTACATATATAACAATCCCATTCTTTTTTCTTGGCGCCGCTGCTACAAAGTGCGCGCCTAGTTTGTAGTTGGTCAGATATTTCTGGTCTGCTGCTCTGATGTGTGTTTCTTGTAGGCAGATTATATCGCTTTTATCTTGGTTCAGATAGTGGAGAATTTTTCTCCTTTTCTGGGGGGAGTTCAGTCCGTTCACATTCCAAGTCAAATACTTAGTTGCCATCATCTGTTGCAGGATATTTTTGCGAGACCATTTCTGTTATTTCTCCTGTTGTCTTCTTTGGTCCCGTTCCCATGATATCCGGATTGCTGCTCGTATTGGTTTGTGCGGTCTTGCTTTGCTGGTCTGTGTGTTTGGTAGTGGAGCCTGGTAGCCTGTCCTCTGTAGGCTGTCTTGCTGCCTTGTTTTTGTTGCTCCTTGCTCTCTGTGCCCTCGCCTCTCTAGGTATTCCATTCATTTCCTCTGCCACTGCCCTGATCTGTGCCTCTGCGCTGTTTGCTCGTTGGCCTCGATCCCTCCCGCTTTCCCGTGGTCTATCTGTGTCTTCTCCCGCGGTGGGTTGAGGGCCTCCCGACTTCAGTTCCTTTTCGAGGAAGTCTTTGGCTTTCTGGACCGAGGTCAAGTAGTGTCTCTTGTTTCTATAGGAAAGTGACAGTCCTGTTGGGGTTTCCCACCGGTATCGCAGTGCACGCGATCTCAGTTCTGTGGTCAGGAATTTGTAGTCTTTTCTGTCTCTCAGCATCGCCTGGGGGATCTCTTTCAGAACCGTCACCTCCTGTTCCTCTATGTAGAATGCCTTGTTATAGGAAGTGGCAGAGATGTGATTCCGGAGCCTCTGTGTTGTGAAGTGGATGACCACGTCCCTTGGTTGCTGCCTGTTCACTGCCCTCCAGGCGCCCACTCTGTAGATTTTTTCGATTTGCCACCCAATCTCATTGGCGCTCCTGCCCAGGAATGTTGCCAGTGCCTCTACAAAGGTCCTGAGCAGGCTTTCTTGGGTTTCGTATGTTGTCTCTTTCCACCCTCTGAATCTGATCGCAAATGACAGTTGCCAGAATTGCATCATGGTCGACTGGTCCTGAACCTCAGCAGCCTGTCCCTCTATGCAATTTTCCACTTCTTTCATCATCTTTTCCGTATTCTCCCTTGTTTCTTGGAGGTTCTTGTAATGTGTTTGCATTGCCTCCTTCATTTGTTCCAGGTTTGTGGCCACCGCTTTGCGTTGTTCTTCCCACTTTCTCTCCAGGTCTCTCCCCTGGTCCGCCAGCATCCTTTTCATGTTTTTGTATCTTTCCTCCATCTTCTGTTCTGTTTCTATGCGTCCTTTCTCCGTCTTCGCACTCATTTCTGCCAATTTTCTTTCCATGCCCTCTATCCTTGCCGCCATCGTCGCTATCGTCTCATTTAGTGTCTCAATCGTCTCTGTTAGTTCTTGGATCATGCGTGTTGTTGTGGAGTCATGGGTTGGGGTTTGGGTCTGAGGGCCTGTAGTTGGATGGGGGGGTGCGAGGATGGGTGGGGTATTGCCTGGCTGATTAGAGGGCTGGGCCGGGGAGGGTGCAGTTCCCTTCAGGTCTCGCAGTTTGATATGTTTAGTCCGTCTGGCAGCCATTTTGAGCTTCTCCTCCTGTTGGCCTGTCCACCCTTAAAGCCACCCCTTGATGCCAAGAATTGTGGGCGGATTGTTCCTGTGCCAGTTTATCAAGCTGCTAGGATAGGTTGGATCAAACAGTTTATATTTTAACAGAGGAAAAAAAAAAAAAAAAAGAATTTTTTTTTTTAAATTGTCCACTAGGGGGTGCTATTTGCTTTCAGATAAGCTTCGCTGTGCTGGCAGAGATGATGCAAGGTGAAATGATCTGTGGCTTGAGACTTGCACAGATGGCTCTTTTCACCAGGTGCAGTACACTTAGACTTTTTGGGGTCTGGGGGGGTCTTCTGGGGGTCTTGTGAGGGTCCTCCCCCTACCGCTGGGCTCCCCCTGCGTCTACTGTCCCTCGGTGCTCTAATCGGCCCCCGCTTGTCTTACCGGTGTCTTTCTTCGTGCCTGTTGCTCCCTCTGCTCTCCTCTCTTTTCTGTGTCCTATCGGCTTTGTTTGCTTCCGCCTCTCGCTTCTCCTCTCTTGTCGGCTTCTTACTTTCTGGCTCTGGCCGCCTTTGTTCGCTGCTCCAGTCCTCCTCCGCTGTTCTCTTGCCTTTTCTTCCGCTCTCCGACTCTTCTGGAGGTTCTCCGCCGGCCGGCAGGTCCCCTCGGCAGTGCTCCGGTGTCTCCCTTCCGCTCCGCCGCTCGCCTCTCGCCCGTTCTTTGGAGCTCCGTGACTTACGGCTTGGCGCGGCGTTCTCGGGCCTGCCGGTCGCTCTGCTGCCGCCGGCTTCCTCCGCTCCGTCCGCGGCTTCTCGGGACCTCCCGGCGGTGAGTCTGACCTCGTTTGAGAGGTTCGAGATTCCTTTTTAATCTCTACCTCTTTTTTTGTTTCTCCCTGTCTCTTTTTTGTATTTAATTTGAATTTCGCGCGAGCCCCGTCCCGGAGCTCGCAGAGAAAGGCTCCGGTCCTCGTGACCGGAACCGGAAACCCCCCTTTCACCATTTTTATATTAACATCTTTTTGCATTGTTCTTCCATCATTACTACCCAAACTCATTTGCAAAGTTTATGAGAGGCATATTGAATTGATTGGCCACTATAGATTCTACTTGCTGAAGTTTAGTAATACTGCTCTGGTGTGTGAGCCACTAAATGGCCTTATTCACTTTGTTCCGTGTTTTTCATTGGTTATGAAGACCCATAAAATCTTATTTAAGAAATTCATTGCTGTTATAAATTGGGTTCCCTATTGATTTTTTAGGCAGGCCTTCCTTTCCCCTGGCAGCTGTGTTTTCTGGTTTTCAAGTGCAAACTCAGCTCTCAGTTGCTCGCAGTCAGAAGACCAAACTGACTCAAGTTGGGGTTTTATCATTTATCTTGTTTTATTGTCTTGATTTGTGCTGTGCATTAAAAAATAAATAAAAAAAACCTGTGGGCTATTTTAGATTTATAGCTCTTTTCCTTTCATTTTGCAAAATCAGAATAAAAATAACAAAGTGAAATAATTAAGCCATGCACACAGATGCACAAAAGCGTGCACGCGCGCATGCACACACACACACACACACACAATTTCAACTGCAGGCTATGTTTGTTAAATTCATGTCTGGTGTTTTGTTGATTGAAATTCCTTTAATTTTGGTTGAAAAATCATTTTAGTCTGGATTCAGCCAGTAGCCTGCCTACCTTCTTCCCCTCCCTCCTCCCTCCCCTCCTCTCCCCTCCCCTCCCCTCCCCTCCCCTTCCTTCCTTCCTTCCTTCCTTCCCCTTCCCCTTCCCCTTCCCCTTCCCTTTCCCCTTCCCTTCTCTATCTCATTAACCTCCCTTTCTTCCCTCCTGCCTTCACTTCCCTCTCACTTCCCTCCTTCCCCTCCCTCCTTCCTTCCATCTCATTCCCTCTCCTCTTTTCTTTCTTTCTTTCTTTCTTTTTTTCTTTCTTTCTTTCTTTCTTTCTTTCTTTCTTTCTTTCTTTCTTTCTTTCTTTCTTTCTTTCTTTCTTTCTTCTCCCCTCCCTTCTCTATATCATTATCCTCCCTTCCTTCCCTTCCCTCTCACTACCCTCCTTCCCTTCCTCCTTCCTTCCATCTCACTCCCACTCTTTCCTTCCTTCCTTCCTTCCTTCCTTCCTTCCTTCCTTCCTTCCTTCCTTTCTTTCTTTCTTTCTTTCTTTCTTTCTTTCTTTCTTTCTTTCTTTCTTTCTTTCTTTCTTTCTTTCTTTCGCATATATACCTCTGTTCATGATATGTTCTGAAATATATGCTGTTAAGTCTGCATATGGAGATGATCAGAATTCAAGATAGAACAAGTCAGTCCTGATGGTGGGTTAGCCAAAAGAGAAGGTGGGGACGTGACATCCAAAGGTCTTGATTTGGGCAGATTGTGGTTATTTTTTTTTTCTTTCCAAATTTCCATTTTTGTCAAGAGTCCTCACAAGAAAACTAAAGAAAACTGCATCAGGATTTATGCTTCCGGGCAATATGAGGTATAACTCTTAGCTAGAATTCTTGACAATTTTTTTTCCCATAGTGGTACTGTACGTGTTAACCATACAAGCATATCCTCACTCAAAAAGTCCAGGCATCTTAACTTTGTAATACAACATGTGGACATCCTTAAGAATGGTGCACACATCTTCTTCCAGACTTCCTAAACTGGCCATTGGTGCTGAGTAAAGAGTAGGGCTCTAGTCCCACTGCTAGACCATAAGTTAGATTCAGCTGCCAGCCTAGCTGAACCCCATAATTGAAATGAAAAGAGATCTCACCTTATTTATGTTATGGGTCCCCTCTCTTAAGGAGATCCATCTGATGGGGCCAAGAAGAAGATCTCTCCCCCCTGTGGAAAATCATTCTTGTGGAGATATCATTGATCCCCATCTTGACCCTCTTTCAAAAGGCCCTGAAGATGTGGATGAAATGGATTTCATCAAGTAAGAGGTCTGATGGTTGTCACCAGAGGAGATGGGGGTTCCTTGGCTTCTCAAATAAATTTTCTAAATAAATAAAATAAATAAATAAATATTGATTCATCTCAGATCTCAAGAACTCTAAAATTAAAGCTATTTTTTATTTAATTACAATTTCACTTTAATGTGATTATTAACCATATACTGTAAACCCTTCTAATATCAAACTAAACATTTCAATTTGGCATCAGATTCTGGCTTAACTTTGGTTGTAAGCTTTAGACCGTGCAAAATTGTGGCAGAAGGTTGAATCCTGGAATTTTTCCTGTTTCTCCATTTCTTGAAAAAAAGCTCCAAAATAAGCTGTCTGTATTTGGTGATTTATCAGCTGAGCAGATGGAGAGTAATTAATACTGCTTAAAAAACACTTTTAATTTTCAGGTGTTGTTACCTTCAGCTTCCCCCCGCCTTTCCCCCCCTTTTTTTCCCTCCAGGCTGACTTGTTTTAATCCCACTTTTTTATTTTTTAACTTTTATGTTAATAGAATATGGAATAGAATAGAATAGAATAGAATAGAATAGAATAGAATAGAATAGAATAGAATAGAATAGAATAGAATAGAATAGAATAGAATAGAATAGAATAGAAAGAATGGAATGGAATGGAATGGAATGGAATGGAATAGAAGAATAGAATAGAATAGAATAGAATAGAATAGAATAGAATAGAATAGAATAGAATAGAATAGAATAGAATAGAATAGAATAGAATAGAATAGAATAGAATAGAATAGAAAGAATGGAATGGAATGGAATGGAATAGAAGAATAGAATAGAATAGAATAGAATAGAATAGAATAGAATAGAATAGAATAGAATAGAATAGAATAGAATAGAATAGAATAGAATAGAAAGAATGGAATGGAATGGAATAGAAGAATAGAATAGAATAGAATAGAATAGAATAGAATAGAATAGAATAGAATAGAATAGAATAGAATAGAATAGAATAGAATGGAATGGAATGGAATGGAATGGAATGGAATGGAATGGAATGGAATAGAATAGAATAGAATAGAATAGAATAGAATAGAATAGAATAGAATAGAATAGAATAGAATAGAATAGAATAGAATAGAATAGAATAGAAAGAATGGAATGGAATGGAATGGAATAGAAGAATAGAATAGAATAGAATAGAATAGAATAGAATAGAATAGAATAGAATAGAATAGAATAGAAAGAATGGAATGGAATGGAATGGAATAGAAGAATAGAATAGAATAGAATAGAATAGAATAGAATAGAATAGAATAGAATAGAATAGAATAGAATAGAATAGAATAGAATAGAATAGAATAGAATAGAATAGAATGGAATGGAATGGAATGGAATAGAAGAATAGAATAGAATAGAATAGAATAGAATAGAATAGAATAGAATAGAATAGAATAGAATAGAATAGAATAGAATAGAATAGAATAGAATAGAATAGAATAGAATAGAATAGAATAGAATAGAATAGAATAGAGCTGGAAGGGACCTTGGAGGTCTTCTAATCCAGGCCCCTGTTCAAGCAGGAGGACCTATAACATCTCAGACAAATGACTGTCCAGTCTCTTCTTAAAAACCTCCAGTGATGGAGTGCCCACGATTTCTGGGGGCAAGCTGTTCCACTGGTTAATTCAGGAAGTTTCTCCTTAATTCCAGGTTGCTTCTCTCTTTGATCAGTTTCCAACCATTGTTTCTTGTCCTGCCCTGTGGTGCTTTGGAGAATAATTTGACCCCCTCTTCTTGGTAGCAGCCCCTCAAATACTGGAACACTATTATCGTGTCTCCCCTATTTCTTCTTTTCTTTAGACTAGCCAAACCCAAGTCCTGCAGCCATTCTTTAATTATGCAGTCTTTGGAGCTTTCAGAATAGCTAATGTAAGTTATTTACTTTCATTAATGATAGTTTCTGTTCATTTCTCTATTTCTCAGAAAGGAAGCACATTACGGGAAATTTGCAAGATTGGGTGGAAATCCAAAGGAGCATAAGACAAGGAGAAATAGGGAGGAACTGAAAAGAATAAAAGGTATTTCAGAGAAAGTACTTACTCAAAGATAAAAGCTACAACACGGTGACAATTGTCAAGGAAAAAAATAGTATGAGCAGAGGGATGGGAAAAAAGAAAGGAAAATGTTCATTTGTGGTGAAAGGAGCACTGTCATGCACATTAGATGACTGCCACAGAAATAAAAGTGCATTTCATATTCCCATCTTGAAAATATTTCATGTTGAGCAAACTCCATTGATTTTCACTGAGTTAATATCAAACCAACTTACTTAACATTCAGAGTTGTAGGTTAATTTATGAATTACATATAATTTGCAAGTGAAAAACCTCTCTGAAAATAACCTTAGTGGGCTAGCAATGTTTGTATGGAGTTGGATGGGGAATAAAGTCCAATTAATTAATTTAACTTTGGGGATGGTGTTCATCTTAAAGAAAGGAGGTGAGATCTTAAGAACACGCCATTGTGGTCTTGGCTGATGTCAGGCTCTGAAAACCAAGATTCTTGAGAGTCTTCTAAGCAATGTCCTCTATTGTTCCTCACCTATAGACAGAATCTTGCCAAGCTAAAGCAACTGTTTGCATCATTAAAATATTCTCTGAGAATTGCTAGGGAGGCGTTGCCTTAACTCTCTTCCTCCCAACCAAAGTATCTAAACTGTGCTGTCTCTTGGTCCTCTGGAATGCATCCCCCTCCCTCCTAGGAATCCAGATTACATTTCACCATAGCTGTGCTCATTGGCAAGACAATATTCCTGGGACAAAGAATCATTCCTGTTGTTGGCATTCTTCGATGGATATGTATCTTCCCATCATCGTCCCTCTCATGCCAAGAACTTGCTCCCCCCAACTGCTAAATGTTGGCTCCTGCTTCTGCAAGAGGGGCAAAGGGCAATGGAAAATTTGAAGTTTAAACAATGACCCTTTGTAAATGAATGTGAATTATCAGTTTTTCATAAAAGGATCAGCTTGGAAATGAATAGCTTTGCGAGTGATCTTACAGAGACACGAAGATGATATTACAAATATTTCATCCCCTAAAATAGCTTATCTTTGATTCTTTACAAAGGATTAGGGAACTATTTTCTTGAGAGAGGGAGGAGGGAGTGCAAGAGCTCATCCTGAGTAGAGGGCCAAACCTGCCCAGGCTCTTCAACATAGCTGCAATTCAGGCAGGGTGCAAGGGGGGAGATCAGATCTCAACGCTGCAGCCTTTGTAAGTGATATTTTATCATGTGAGAATGAAATGCATCTTAGTCTTCGGAAGCTGAGTAACCACTTGAAATCTCTCTGGTGATCTCATTCTTTGTCCTTCCTTCCTTCCTTCCTTCCTTCCTTCCTTCCTTCCTTCCTTCCTTCCTTCCTTCCTTCCTTCCTTCCTTCCTTCCTTCCTTTCTTTCTTTCTTTCTTTCTTTCTTTCTTTCTTTCTTTCTTTCTTTCAAAGTAAGTTCAGAGGCACCTTCTAAGGTCTCAGAAAAATGTCTGCTCCAAATCGAACTTGAAGAACAGACTCACTTCTTCAAAGACACCATTCAAGCAGCCCAAACCAGGGCCCACCATCCCTATAGACCCCTTTTAAATACAGCCAGCATATAATTGTGAGGAGCACCATTTCCAGATTCTTTCATAGTGCCAGACTCCTACCAGACTCCTACCCAACAAACATGGCCAACATGGCCCACCCTTTGGGAGCAAAAAGGGGTCAGGTAGCCTTTTGATTGTCACCTCCCAGTCTCTGCTGCGGTCTTCTGAAGTGAGGCGGTGCGGACTCATTACCACAGAAATCATACAACCCAATGGTGTTGGGTGCTAATTTTGTGAGCTCAAGCGGGTAAATGGGGTAATTGCCTGTGCTCTGAAGGTGAGTTGTTCCTCATATCCTTCTCTTTGTTTATCAGCTTTCCCTTGTTTATTTTAAGCATCCAGACACCTTTTGCACAGAGAAGGGAACGAGAGATACATTTCAGCCCAGCCTGGGAGCAACAGGCCTGGCATATCAAGAGGCACAGAATTGTAAAGCCAAATGCATCCTTGCTGGCAAATGGGTGAGAAGGGAGATACACAAAAGGCGAAAGACCCATGCGGGTTCTAAAGCACAGCATTATCTCTTTGCAACCAGGCTTGTTCAGCAAATCTTTTAATTTGGAGTACCTGTTTTGTCTCGGTATTTTGTAAAACAAAATCAGAGGAATGTTGATGGAGAGGGTTTTTTTTCCCCTTTTCTATGCTTCAGTTGAGTTGCAGAGCCTCCCGAGAATTTACCAACACCACTCCTTATTGTAGTACTGTATTTAGCTACAGTACAGTTTTGCCATTTGGTTACGAAGTAGTTGTTTAGTAGATTAATCTCTTGGCCTTCCTTCAGAAGTATCACTAGCATTATTATTTTTTTTCTTAAGTATGAGGTAGGTTGGGCTGAGAGACAATGAACTGTTGGAAGACAGCAACCCCCCCCCAGAGAAAGAAATATTTTGGAGAATATTAAAAAGGCAGAATATTATATTTCCCCAAAGGAATAATGAAAAATCTTAGGCAAAGACAGCCCCAAGTCTACCTCCCCCAAACAGAAACCAAGCAGGCCAGCTTTTAGAAATGCAGATTTGTAGAAATGCAGATTTGATAATCCTTTCAGAAAGACTGGAGCCAGGAAGCTTAGAGTTGATGGGATTAGAAAGACAAAAATCCCTAGAACCAACAACCCCTCAACCAAAAAAGCCAACACAGGATATAGCCATCAGCCTCAGCCCCAGGGAAGCAGGACATGACCTTTGGGAATAATAGGATTAACCCATCACCATTAGAATACCAGAAAGACACACTGAAGCTCAGGTCAAAGTTGTTCACAGGAACAACTCCAAACACAAAAGCCCAAGAAGGTATAAAAACCCACCACTCCCAGCAACATGTAGTCAGCTGCTCCAGAGACACATGTCTTGTGGTTCTGCTCTTCATAAACTATAACCTTCTTTCTAAAGCAGTCTCCATTTTGTTTATTCACGGCTTGGACTGGACCCTGATGAAAATTTTTCTTTCGACAGAATCAAAATACATCCTCACCAGCAATTGACACCCAGACGAGTAAAGATTAACATCAAGTTTAACATTAGACCAACAATCAAGAAGCAAACAATAACTCAATCAAGAAACTACCAACTCAGACCAACAAGCTAACAATAAACAACAGCCACTAAGAACCCTAACCCTATCAAAAACACCAACACAGTGCTGCATTAACAGAGGGATAGAATCAAGATCACGTGAAGTATTAATACCACTTTACAATGCCTTGGTAAGACCGCACTTGGAATACTGCATCCAGTTTTGGTCACCACGATGTAAAAAAGATGTTGAGACTCTAGAAAGAGTACAGAGAAGAACAACAAAGATGATTAGGGGACTGGAGGTCAAATAAGGAAAGGCTGCTGGAATTGGGTATGTCTAGTTTAATGAAGAGAAGGATGAGGGGGGACATGATAGCAGTATTCCAATATCTCAGGGGCTGCCACAAAGAAGAGGGAGTCAAGCTATTTCCCAAGGGGCCTGAAGGCAGGACAAGAAGCAACGGATGGAAACTATCAAGGAGAGAAGCAACCTAGAACTAAGGAGAAGCTTCCTGACAGTTAGAACAATTAACCAGTGGAACAACCTGCCTCCAGAAGTGGTGAATGCTCCAACACTGGGAGTTTTTAAGAAGAGACTGGACAGCCATTTGTCTGAAATGGTATATGGTTTCCTGCCTGAGCAGGGGGTTGGACTAGATGACCTCCAAGGTCCCTTCCAACTTTATTATTATTATTAATAATATTAATATTAATATTAATATTAATATTGACAGGCAAAGCACTTGCATATAAACAGAGAGCTAACCCCACTCCTTTCAGCCGGATAAAGTTACTTGATTGGATAATGAAATGTCTGCAAGAAAACAGCCAAGCTCAGAGAGCACCCCACAGGCAATGAATTATCCAGAAACATGACTGAGCTTCTGTAGCTGAGGATTGACTGGACCTGGGTTTCTCTGATACCTGCTTAGTGCCAATACCACTATAGCACATGGAAAATGATCAACAGGACCAAGAATCTCAGAAAGTAATGCTGATAAAGAGTTTCAGTTTGATATGCAAAGAATAAAAGGTCATGCTATCCCAGAAGACAATAAGAAATTGAATGATGATTCCTTTATTAAGGCTTAGCCTCATGACCCAGCTCATACAATATATTAAGTCAGTGGTAGGAGTCTAACACTATGCTGGCCTATCACTTACCCAGCCTATGTTAGCTTCTCCCAGTCTGCTGCAAGTACCCAGATTTGGAATTGTCCTGGCATGCTGGAATTCAAGATGACACTAAGGAATTAGGAATAGATGCAGATTTATCTCCAAATTCCCAACCAGTGCAGACTCACTCATTTTTATTAACACCAGAATTAGCCTTTTGGCATTTGTGATTGGCAGTCTTTTTGCTTTAGATGAATAAAAAAATGGCACTTGTCCCCCTACCTGCTTGAGTCTTGATCTGTCTTGGATATGGTTCATAATTCACTCACCAAAAGTTGACCCCAATTGGTAGCCCCAGTAAGCACACACCTGCAGTGGATAAAGCAATTTAATTTCCTTTGATCGTCCTCAAACACCTACCCTTGACTGCATATATGATGGCAGCTTTTTAGAAAGGGCCCCTCCTGTGCTCTTTCCCTGGATGCAAGAGAATATGGAAGTAGCTGTTATTGTCTCAGCTTGAGCATCGAGTAGGAAGGAATTTCAGCGGTAGATTGATGTCCCTTGCTGACTACAGGCTGTCTAAAACAGTAGGGGAACCACAGTTGGCTTCCAACTTCACAGCGAAAGAGAAACCGACTTGCTATCTGCCCATTCCCAGTTCAGATCCTATAGCTTTCTAGGATTTAAACTGCATTCAGGCTGTTCGAGATTATATCCGTATGGACTTGCTACTGGAAACCACAACATCCATATTCATTCAAGCATTATTAATTCAGAGTTGCCTCATTGATCACCCAACATCCATTCTGAGCTGGATCTGAGATGAACTACACAGGGGAAGTCCTTAACTTACAGCCATTTGTTTAGTGACCATTCAAAGTTGCTGCAGCACTGAAAACAGGGATTTACAAGACCGAAAATGGTGATTGTTATTTGTGACTTTCCCTGATGGCTTCTGACAAGCAAAGTCAATGGGGAAAGCCAGATTGGCTTACCAACCATGTGATTCGTTTAATGCAGCGGTTCTCAACCTGTGGGTCGCGACCCCATTTGGGGTCGAACGACCATTTCACGGGGGTCGCCAAACACCACAGTCCGCCATTTTTCCCCCCTTTTCCTCTTGGCCGGCGCAGGGGGCAGCACCGTGCATGCATGGTGCAGGTCGGGGTCGCAGCCTGCAAAAGGTTGAGAACCGCTGGTTTAATGGCCACTGTGATTTTGCCACAACAGTGGGGAAAAAATGTTCATAAGTTCAGTCATGATTCGCTTCCTTCTCTATCTCATTATCCTCCCTTCCTTCCTTCCTTCCTTCCCTCCTACCCTCCCTTCCCTCTCACTACCCTCCTTCCCCTTCCCCTTTTTCTTTTTCTTCCTCCCTCCCTCTTTCTCTCCCTTCCATCTCACTATGCTCCCCCTCTCCTTCCCTTTCTTTCCTTCCTTTAGTGCTCTGCCTCAACCAAATAAATAAAAATAAAAGGACCCCTTTGGCTTCTTTTGAAAATATAATTATATTCACTTGTTTATTAAAACAAGGGAAATCTATTGAAGAGAAGTAGGCATTCAGAAAGAAAGGATTCCTGCACTTTTAATATTTGCACACCATCTTCAGCTGCCTCAATATTTCTCCTCCCTACAGATCAATTGCCTGCCAACTTTGTGAGAGCTGGTTACAGATATTAATTTCTAGTGAGGGGCAAATTGCATGTTCCAAGAAGGTGTTTCATTCATTTATTCATTCGTTTAATAGATGAACAATTATGTGTCTCACTCTTCTGCTTCAAAAAAGAAAAAGAAAAAAGAGTGATCTGCTTCAAAAAAAAAAAAGAGTGATCTCTAGGATGACTGGCAATCATAATAAAACCCATCTAAAATGAATTACACCATGGAACAACGCGGGTAGCATCAAAGAATAATTCCAAAAGCCAAAAATAATATAACAATAAGATATGTCATACGTGATTGTGATGTATGATATATGTCCAAGGAAAGCCCTCATGAGCAGAAAAAGCAACAATGCAAGCCATGTTTCCATCTTCCAATTGAAGTCAATAAGATAATAAGATTCAATTCTTTTTCTCAGGAAAGTGGAGCTACCACTAAGAAGATCCTTTTCCACTTTTACCCACCATTTCTTGCAGCGAAGCTTCAGAATGAACCTTGGGTGTGCTGCATGTGGGTGGCTCAGCACTTTCATCTGGAAGGTTTGAGACCCAAGCACCACATGACGGGGTGAGCTCCCGTTACTTGCCCCAGCTTCTAGCAGTTCGAAAGCATTCATGTGCAAGTAGATAAATAAGTACCACTTCGGTGGGAAGGTAACAGTCAGTGGTGGGATTCAGCCAGTTCGCACCACTTTGGCAGAACCGGTAGCTACAGTACTTTTTTGTTCCCCAGGTCCAGAACGGACTTCCAGAAGCGGCATCCACACATATTGTTCAGATATTTGAATCCCACCACTGGGAACAGTGCTCTGTGACATCACGCTGGGCACATGACTACAGAAATGTCTTTGGATGATCACAACCCCCTAAACTTAGCAAAAACTAGTGGAGTAAAATCAACAGGGACTCCTATACCTTTATGCTGCATGTGAACATACTTCAATAACAGAAAAAAAAATCTCTTTTAGGTCTCCTAGCGTCAGTTTAAAATGATCAACCTTGAAAATACTGAGCCAAAATTTCTAGCTTGCAAAATGCACAATGCATATTACATATCACAGGCATAAAGAACCAGGCACCCTACTCCCAATACTGGGCTGGCCAGATAAGGATGGGAAACTTTATTTTTCTCCTGGGTGTAGAAAAAGAGATTTGCTCTGAGAGGAAACTGCAGGTAGTCCTTGAGTTATGGCCACCACTGAGTCCAAAAGTTCTGCTGCTAAGCAAGACATTTGTTAAGTGAGGTTTGCCCTGTTTTATGACCTTTCTTGCCACAGTTGTTAAGTGAATCACTGAAGTTGTTAAGTTAGTAACAGGGTGTTAAGTGAATCAGGCTTCCCCATTGACTTTGCTTGTCAGAAGATGATCACAGGCAGCCGTCATAAATATGACTCAGTTGCTTTCTTTCAGTGCAGTTGTAACTTTGAACAGGCACTAAAATGAATGACTGTTTCCATCCTAAGCAATGATTCCATTAATCAGGGAGAAACAAGATTCCCACAACGAGAAAAGGTTGTTGCATTTGTGCAAAGCACACCTTGGTTAGTTCAAGAGCAAGCCGCAGCCTTTAGCCAACATGCTAAACATTAAACTGATTTAAAGTGGGAGAAAAAGATATTGACAATAATATGGACCATATAATGCAACCTCAATATTAATCATCACGATAACAAAAAGCAAACAGAGGGGGAAAAAATACCCTGAAAAAAATGTCACAGACGCAAGACAGGTGCAAAGAACTTTTTCCTTGGCCCTTTGCGGCGAAAAAAAAACCCCTCTAATTCAGTTATTGACAAACTGCCTATATCAACAATCCATTGCTGCTAATCAGCTATAGATTTCTCCTCTTATGGTAATTCTTTTAATCGGCTCCTATCCCTCAAAAATCCATAATTCCTGACATCTTGATAGATTCCAAATGCTAAGGTTATAACCAAGAACATATGCATATTTATGACTCAGTGATCCAGAGTAAAATTTACAATCGTTTTTATTTCGGTTCAAAGTATAGTAATAAGGGGGACAGTCTAAGACGGGGGTCTTCAAACTTTGCCCTTTGATGACTTGTGGACTTCAACTCCCAGAATTCCTCAGCCAGGCACTGAGGAATTCTGGGAGTTGAAGTCCACAAGTCATCAAAGGGCCAAGTT
Organism: Bothrops alternatus; assembly: GCA_034064705.1. Taxonomy (NCBI): domain Eukaryota; kingdom Metazoa; phylum Chordata; class Lepidosauria; order Squamata; family Viperidae; genus Bothrops; species Bothrops alternatus. Next base: position 1,240,703 of record JARGCV010000096.1, on the reverse strand, counting down.
TGAAGATCCCCTGGTCTAAGCCATATTAGTTTAATGAGCCAACTCCTAAATTGCTTGCCAACAGCAAGGGGACTGCAACCAACCCTTACGACACCCGGTCCTCGACTTACTACTGTTCATTTAGTGACTGCTCAAAATTGCAACGGCACTGGAAAAAGGGACTTACAGCTGGTCCTCGCACTTACGACCGTTGCAGAATTCCCCTCCCCAAACATGTGGTCAGAACTCGGGGGCTTGGCAACTGGCAAATATTTACAAGGGCTTCAGCCTCCTGGGATCATGTGAGATGGCTGGATTCACTGAACGACCCCATGACTCACTTAACAGCTGCAGTGAATTGCTTAACGACGGTTTCAAAAAAGTGGCCGTGTGGTCCTAAGTCAAGGACAATTCATAAAGTGTCGCACGTATACTAATTATTTTTTTTTGTAAGTGAAGATCATGGGAAACTAATTTCCTATGTTATTAAAGAAACCCTTTACTGGTCTACATGGCTAGGGCACTTAAAGACATAATGCCAGTTGTCATATAAATAGTTAATAATAAAATTTATTCAACATCCTAGCTTAGGAGTTGATTTGAGGGGTCCTTGGTGCTCTCTGAGGTTGCTTGTTTTCTTGCAGACGTTTCGTTACCCTAACTAGGTAACATCATCAGGAATAGAATGGAATGGAATGGAATGGAATGGAGTGGGGTGGAATGGAGTGGGGTGGAGTGGAGTGGAGTGGAGTGGAGTAGAGTGGAGTAGAGTAGAGTAGAGTAGAGTAGAGTAGAGTAGAGTAGAGTAGAGTAGAGTAGAGTAGAACTGGAAGAGACCTTGGAGATCATCTAGTCCAGCCCTGTGCTGTTTGATGTCCATTTATATTCTGGTATCTTGCCTGTTTGGGTGGGTGGGGGGTGGTCTTAGGGATTCTTTGGTTGGGCTGTTTACTAATGACTCTTTGGCAGTTTCTCAATTGGGGTATTGCTTATTCGGTTGTTAGTCTGAGGTTGACCTTGGAGTTAATCTACGCTGAGTGCTGATTACTGGTGGGGACGTGCTGCGGTCTTTTTCTCTTTTGAGCTGGTGGATTCTCTCTTTTGCATAGTCTATAGATGCTGTTAATGTCTATGTGTCTATTGATGGCTGATTTGTCAGAGTGCCAGGTTTCTAGAAATTCCCTGGCAGTTTTGGATTTGGTCTGGTCTAGGATTGTCACATTTTCCCAACTGAAACTGTGGCTAAATCTGTCTATAAACCTGTGAAATTAAAGAATTTTTGTCATGCCTTTTGACTGCCAGTTGGTGTTCATGGATGCGTTCTGCCAGTCTTGGAGTTGATTCTTCCATTAACTTCCAATCACGTGGAACTACAATAGCAATAATAACAACTTAACCAAAGGGTTAAAAAACAAATTGTTGACTTGGAAAAACTGCCAAGCAGTGTTCCCAAATTATTAACTTGATTCCCTTAAAAACAGTTTTAAAAATGTTTTCCTGGGAACTGAATTGATCCAAGTAATAACATTGTGAAAGGCCTAATTTACCATACCCCTCCCCCCCCAAAATGAATTTGCCTTCTATTTTTTAACAGACATTATCTCATAAAATAATACTTCCATTCCTAAAAGCATCAAAATTATATCTTCAACTTTGTATTTTCTACACTTATCTTGCCGTATTAAGTGCAGGTACACATATGGTTTCTAGACAAACTGAAATCTAATCCTTGCCAGTTTTTTGTTTTTTGTTTTTTACTGAGGTTAAGTAAAAATAGAGTTTTAGGAGAAACTGAATTTTGCAATTCCTTATTTCAGCTGTTGGCCAAGGGAGGATCAATGTCCAATTATCAATCCAAAAGTGTAGAAAGTCAGATTCACCTTTCACAAATGTTAATGGTAATTTTTGCCACGAAAAAAAAAATAATGACCTGTAAATCAGTTTAAAATAATGTGATGATATAAACGCAAGAAGACCTCTAGTAATACAAAACAATCTTGGAGTTAAATTCATCTTCATCACATTTATCATATCTCACATACTCCATGGAATTCTAGACCATCTGTCTATATCCACCTTCATTTAAATCCAAACATTGGGCATAATTTCAGCTGCAGAAAGTTTCCTGCAAACTTTTCTGACAAAATAAACAGGAGAGTTGGAAGGCAATCTAAAACTCTTAAACCTTATATTTAGCAAAATTACAGCCTGACCCAGAAGCATAATAACTCCAATTTATAGAGAAATCAGACAGGTTACTAATGGATTGATGAACCAGGCTATAAACCATATTATCAATATGCCGTAGAAATGGATGCTCTGCCTCCTTCAACTCACACATACCGCTAATCCTCGACTTATGACTGCAATTAAGCCCAACATTTCTCTTGGTAAGCGACACAGTTGTTAAGTGAGCTTTGTCCCATTTTACAACCTTTCCTGCCACAGGTGTTAAATGAATCCCTGCAGTTGATAAATTAGTAACATGGTTGTTTAAGTGAATCTGGCTTCCCCATGGACTTTGTCAGAAGGTCGCAAAAGAGGAATCACGTGACCCTGGGACACTGCAACCGTCATAAATATGAGTCAGTTTCCCAGTGTCCGAATTTTGATCACATGACCATGGGGATGCTCCCAATGGTGAATTAAATGTGAAAACCGGTCAGAAGTCGTTGAAGTCGTAACTTTGAACAGTCACTCAACGAATGGTGGTAAGTCAAGGAATGATTGCAATTCTATTTCCCCCCCCAGATGTTCTAGTTCACGGGTGTCAAACTTGATTGTGTCACGTGATGCATCATGACATATCGTGACTTTTTTTGCCTTTGCAGAGCTGGAGTGTGTGTAGCATGCACACAACTCATCTGGCCCATGGGCCGCCAGTTTGACACCCTGTTCTAGTTGTATACCAAGGAGCAGAAGGGCAGTTAGGTGACACATCTCAAATATACAGGTAGTCCCTGACTTAGGATCATAACTCTGGGATAGATCGGTAGGTAGAAGGTAGGTAGGTAGGTAGATAGATAGATAGATAGATAGATAGATAGATAGATAGATAGATAGATAGATAGATAGATAGATAGATAGATAGATAGGAGGTAGGTAGGTAGGTAGATAGATAGACAGACAGACAGACAGACAGATAGATAGATAGATAGATAGATAGATAGATAGATAGATAGATAGATAGATAGATAGGAGGTAGGTAGATTAGATAGGTAGGTAGGTAGGTAGATCGATAGAAGGGAGGTAGATAGATAGATAGATAGATAGATAGATAGATAGATAGATAGATAGATAGATAGATAGATAGATAGATAGGAGGTAGGTAGAGTAGGTAGGTAGGTAGGTAGATAGATAGATAGATAGATAGATAGATAGATAGATAGATAGATAGATAGATAGATAGATAGATAGATAGATAGATAGATAGATAGATAGATAGGAGGTAGGTAGATTAGATAGGTAGGTAGGTAGATCGATAGGAGGTAGGTGGGTGGGTGGGTGGATGGATGGATGGATGGATGGATGGATGGATAGATAGATAGATAGATAGATAGATAGATAGATAGATAGATAGATAGATAGATAGATAGATAGATAGATAGATAGATAGATAGATAGATAGATGAGAGAGAGAGAGAGAGAGAGAGAGGGTGCTCCATTCAGGTGAACGGAGGGTGCTCACGCGTGAAGCTCCATCCCCATGAATGCAGCTTCACACGTAAACGCAAGCATCATCCACTCATGCGATTGGAGCTTTGTGCTCGAATGCAAGCACCCTCCACTCAGACAAATGGAGCTTTGCACTGGCACAGACTTGTCCATCTCTCCCACAGCCTGGTTTCGAACAGGCCTCAGCACGACCTCATTAATCAGTGAAATGACTTGCCTGCAGAAGTTGTTGTCTCTCCAACACTAGAGGCTTTTACGAAGAGATTGGGCCACAATTTGGTATAGGGTTTCCTGCTTGAGCAAGGGATTGGACTAGAAGCTCTCTGAGGTCCCTTCCGACTCTTGTTATTCTGCATCCTGTTGTATATTCTGAGTGGGTGGCCATATATTTATTTTCTGAATAAAATAAATGATAACTGTTTTGAACAGGAGGAGTCAATGCAGGCTTAAGCAACCCCATCAGCTCAAAATCCCAATTCCTACCAATTTCATTCCAAGCATATCCGTCACTTTGAAACAGAGCAGCGAAGGAAAGGATCACGAAAAGCAAAGGAATTAATTTACACACTGATTCATCTCCTGGATTCTTAATTTCTTCGCCACTCCCTGCAGTAATGCACCTATAGACTTCGGGCAGATGTTATCTCCAGCAATATGTTGTGCGAGAAAGACGGTGGAGTTTGAAATGAGCAAAGGGAGAAAGGGGCCTGATATAAAACCCAGGTAAAAGAAGGCTACCAGTTTTTTTCTTTTCTTTTTTCTTTTTTTTTGGGGGGGGGGAAGGCAAAAACAAACCACTTTGTTTACATAATAAAAAAAAGAATAAAAGAAAAAGAAATTACATCCCTCAAAGGCAATTAAAATTAAGTGTGTAATTTATGTTCGCAAAAGTTTTTTTTTGTATTTTACTTTAAAAGCTCAACTGTGTGTTTCATGTTATTAATATTTATACCTCATCACGGGCATGTTGACAGATTAATTATGCAACATGGTATGAAAATCAGCAGGCAGCGTGGGAGGCTGGTGGCAAAGTTCATGTATTAATAACTCAGCGGGATGGCTTGTATGCTCCTAGGATGCTACCGTGCTATCAGATACTACGTCCCCCTGTTTACCCAAGATGCCTGTAGCTGGTTTATCTTGACCTCCTTGCCTCATTATTGGGATAGATAAAATGACCCCGGGGCAGGGGAAGAGAATGGGAAGTGCTTTGTTTCTTATTTACTTAAAATCCTGCCCTGCAAAAATGATGTTAATATGAACTAATGTTGTTTCTTTTTTCTTAAAAGAAGCTCAGTGCTTCCAAACGTAAAGACAAAAAAAAAAAAGGAGGCAGTATTTTAAACTAAAAGAACACCCCGTGCCTTTATCATTTTGTTGTTGATATTCAGCACTGTAGTATTTTACTTGGCCCTGTGTTTGTTAGTGCGACGAGGGCTGTTGGGCTTAGGAACATATTTAGAAACTCTGAGTTATGGGAATTTGGAGAACTACATGGATCAGAGAGGCGCTTCGGTCTAGTAGTTAAGGCAGCAGGCTAGAAACTAAGAAATGGGAGTTTTAGTCCCGCCTTAGGCATGAAAGCAAGCTAGGTGACCTTGGGCCAATTACCAGGAGACTGTGAGTTCTAGTCCCGCCTTAGGTATAAAAACCAGCTAGGTGACCTTGGGCCAATTACCAGGAGACTGTGAGTTCTAGTCCTGCCTTAGGAATGAAAGCCAGCTAAGTGACCTTGGGCCAATTACCAGGAGACTGTGAGTTCTAGTCCCGCCTTAGGTATAAAAACCAGCTAGGTGTCCTTGGGCCAATTACCAGGAGACTGTGAATTCTAGTCCTGCCTTAGGTATAAAAACCAGCTAGGTGTCCTTGGGCCAATTACCAGGAGACTGTGAGTTCTAGTCCCACCTTAGCCATGAAAGCCAGCTAGGTGACCTTGGGCCAATTACCAGGAGACTGTGAGTTCTAGTCCCGCCTTAGGCATGAAAGCCAGCTAGGTGACCTTGGGCCAATTACCAGGAGACTGTGAGTTGTAGTCCCGCCTTAGGTATAAAAACCAGCTAGGTGTCCTTGGGCCAATTACCAGGAGACTGTGAGTTCTAGTCCCACCTTAGCCATGAAAGCCAGCTAGGTGACCTTGGGCCAATTACCAGGAGACTGTGAGTTCTAGTCCCGCCTTAGGCATGAAAGCCAGCTAGGTGACCTTGAGCCAATTACCAGGAGACTGTGAGTTGTAGTCCCGCCTTAGGTATAAAAACCAGCTAGGTGTCCTTGGGCCAATTACCAGGAGACTGTGAATTCTAGTCCCACCTTAGCCATGAAAGCCAGCTAGGTGACCTTGGGCCAATTACCAGGAGACTGTGAGTTCTAGTCCTGCGTTAGCATGAAAGCCAGCTAGGTGACCTTGGGCCAATTACCAGGAGACTGTGAGTTCTAGTCTCACCTATGAAAGCTGGCTGGGTTACTTTGGGGCAATCCCTCTCTCTGTCTAATTCACCTTACACATGTTATCTTTTCTTCTGACAAGCAAATTCAGTGGGGAAGCCGGAGTCACTTAACAACTATTTTACTAACTTAACAACTGCCGTGATTCAGAAAGGTCATCAAATGAGGCAAAACTCACTTAACAAATGTCTCTCTTAGCAACATAAAAGTGGGGCTCACTTGTGGTTGTAAGTTGAGGATTACCTGTATTCATCACCCAAATTTCTTTGAGGGGCGGGCAAAACGAATGACTGAAAAAAAATCAGAAAACTTTAGTAAGATCCCATCGTCAATTCCAGAATCCCTACTAATGTCCTGGATGGAAAACCAGAGAGAGGAAAGGAAGAGTTTTGAGTTATGCAAATCTATAGGGTAAAGAACAGACTAAGAAAAGACTCCATTTTTTTCTTTTCAGAAGCAAATAAGACCTTGCCAAAGGAATAACATTAAATCCTGACATTTTTATTTCTGGCTTTTCCTGTCTCTTTCTCTCTCTCTCTCTCTCTTTTTGGCATGTTGTTATTATTGTGCTTCTAGCGTGTTATGCTAGCTAGCTCTTCTGAATAGTTGGAGGTTTGATTTTGAAATGGAAGGATCAAAAGTATTCTGGACAACAGCAAGGGGTCTTTGAAAGGAAATTAGAAAAATTAATGGAAAATAAGGCTGTCAGTTGCCACACTCGAGAAGTTTATTCGCTGTCTGCAAAATCAAAGGCAGCCTGCATTTTAATGCCAATTACATGCAGCAAAAGAGGTACTATTAAGTTCACAATTTGCTTGTGAGCCTCCAAAAAGCACCTGGAGGTGAATACGAGGGAGATGGGTGGTTAAGAAGGTTATATATGTTTTCAGAGGTTTTTGCGGGTGTTTGTATGTAGGTCTTTGGTTATTCGGATTTTCTCGCGCGTAGAATTTGAAGTTTCTTGGCGACGTTTCGACGAAGTCCCATTCGTCATCTTCAGGCTGGTGCTTTCGGCTTTGTGCTCCTATATTATTTTATGTATAATAAAAGACAGTATTCGAACTACAGCTAGGGTGCAAAAATCCTGAGGACTAATAAATAGCAGGAAAAAACTTGCAAAGTTTTTTGTCTCTTTCTTTCCTGATCATGCACATTTTTTTTACCCCAGAAAAGGTGTCACCGAACCAGGATGCTGAAGTAAATGGGCCTTTGGCCTTTGGACGTAGTTATCTTACACCTATGCAAGCAACAGGTCCAAAGACAGCAGGTTAATTTTAGATTCTGCACTTAATGGGTTCTTGGGAAGCTCCCCATTTAGTGGTAATTAGAAGGAGTTCCCTAAAATCTCAAGATGCAAATTAGACCTAACTAACTCATGTATTTAGCTCAGCGGTTCTCAACCTTTTTCAGGCCGAGACCCCACCTGCGCCGCCCATGCGTGGCGTCACCCCAACATGCACTGTGCATGCACGACGCAACAGCCCAAACCGCGCATGCGCAATGCGACGGCCCGAACCACGCATGCGCGGCGCGATGGGCTGAACCGCGCATGCGCGGCACGACGGGCCGAATCACACATGCGCGCCATGCACGCGACAGCCTGAACCGCGCATGTGCGGCGCGATGGCCCGAATCGCGCATGCGTGGCGTGCGTGCGACGGCCGAGGGGAAATGGGGGGAAAATGGGGAAAAAAATGGTGGACTGCGGTGTTTGGCGACCCCCGTGAAACGGTCATTCGACCCCAAATGGGGTTGCGACCCACAGGTTGAGAACCGCTGATTTAGCTGGACCTTTGATCTGCTTATAGATAACAAATAACTGACCTGGAAGGGACCTCGGAGGTCTTCTAGTCCAGCCCCTTGCTCAAGCAGGAGACCCTGTATAACTTCAGACAGAAGTTCGCAAAAGGGGATCACATGATCGCAGGACACTGCAGCCATCACAAATATGAGTCAGTTGCCAAGCCTCTGAATTTTGATCATGTGACCATGGGGATGCTGCAACAGTCATAAGTATGAAAAACGGTCACAAGTCACTTTTTTCAATGCTGTTGTAACTTTGTGTGGTCACTAAATGAACTATTGTTAGTTGAGAACTACTTGTAACAGAGTTGGGAAGGACCTTACATTACATTGCAAGCAAATCTTGGAGATTCTTTGCTTTTGCTGTTATGAAGTCAGTAGTTTTGGATCAACTCTTCTGCAGATACTCCAGCGGTGGGATTCAGCTGGTTCATGCTGGTTCGCACCAGTTCAGTAGAGTTTGGAGAACCAGCTTAATGCACAGTGCTTCCAGAAGTCCAGTCTGGGCCTCGGAGGTCTGGAGGAGGCTTCCCAGGCCTAAAACAGCCCACTGGAAGTGTGTGGATGCCACTTCCGGAAGTCTGTCCTAAGCCTCAGAGACCTGGAGAAGGCCTTCCAGGCCTAGAAGGCCCCGCCAGAAGTGCATGGATACCACTTCTGGAAGTCTGTTCTAGGTCTTGGAACCCTGGAGGAGGCCACCCAGGCCTAGAACGGCCTGCCAGAAGTGTGTGGATGCCACTGCCAGAAGTCCGTTTTAGGCCTCAGAGGCCCAGACCTGCATCCAATAAGAGAATCGGTTGTTTAGGTATTTGAATCCCACCACTGAGATACTCCATGTATATCAGAATTCCCCCAACCTGAGTCTATGACAATTCGCCTTGGCCAACTTACCACAGCCAACTTGCCACGGCCAAAGGAAGGACTGAATGAAAGGCGAATGACAAAAATGAAAATGTTTTTTTTAATTTATTTTAAATCATTAAATAGAATGTTAAATTGTCCTTGTTAAGTTGTCCCATGAAGAGTTGGCCATACAGAGTTGGCTGCAGTGAGTTGGCTGTGGCAAGATGTCCCATTCCACCCCAACCTTTCTGGCTTTTGCAGCCTAGTGGTGGTTCCACGTGAGTGGCAGGGAAGCATGCGCACATGTGTGCAGCTCAATTTGTATGAGTAGCAGGCACATGCACTTGCCCCTCACCAAATGGAGCTTGCGCGTACACGCTCACCTGCTGCTCATGCAAGCATGGATGCGCACGTGCTTGCCTGCCACTTCCTTGGCCCTGATAGTGGGCCACAATCCAGGGATTGGGGACCCCTGTTGTATAGAATCAGGTATAGCTGCCCCAAGTCTAAAGCCAGATTTCCAGGTCTAGCATCTGTCATTTTCTTGCCTTTCTTTTCCTTCGCCACCTGTAACTGTGTTGTATTTTTCATGGATTATATGAAGTTGCACCATGACGGTTTTCTTTATTTCCCCAAACATCAGTTGGAATGAATGCCAGTTCAACAATAACAAATGAGTAGCACTTTTTTTTTCCCCACAGTGTGGCCATGCCAAATCTTAGAGTAAAGAATATTGCATTCGCTCTTCCAATCAACCATTGAAAATTGAGAATAATGCCCCTGGCACGCTGTAGTGCACAAGTTGGTAGCGCAACACGGTTGAGAAACAAATCAGAAACATTAATTTCCCCCCTCCCCACAGTACAATAGATGTGGAGGTGTTGATTATTGACAAACAGTAAATTCATGAATGCATTATTTATCTCCAAGCAATTGTTGGATGAGCTTCAGCCTTCACCCCATTTCCTACGATTGCTCGAAAGGACTAAATCAGAGAAGTTAAAAGTGTAGTATCACATTGTTTCAGCTGATCCTACACTTTATATTCCTGTGGTGGAAATAATGAAGGCAAATAACCGTGTCAGAGCTGAATGCCATCAAGTGGTTCATTCAAACCCCATCTCCTTTGATGGCTTCCCATGCTGCCTTCAACTCTTTGTGATCTACACACAACTGAAGTGTTTGGCAGAGGTTCCTTGTTCCACCTGAGAAGAAGAAGAGTTTCTATTGGATACACCACCTTATAGCCTTCAAGGAGCTTTCCTTCTTCATCCCAACTTTCATCTCTTATGTTATCTCTTTGCAGAACAATTATACTTAGTTTCTTCTGCTGTTTCTTTGTCCATCTGTTGAAAGGTATCAAGGGTGCAGTGATGCTTCTAAGACTTGGTTTTCATCAAGAGAGTTTTTTCCACTTTCCAAGTCAAGAGTCTTGTGATTCTCCCAGCTCTAGCTGGACTCATGTGGCTGATGGAGCATTGAAAAGACACTAGAGATACTTGACTTGATGTAACTCACTTTTTTTGTCTATTTGCTCTGATTCTTCAAGCATGCTTCTCAGGATATTGAGGTAACTCCACATTTTATTTTATTTTTTGCCTAGGGAGTTCTTGGGAATCTTATAGCATGGTTATGTTTTTCAGCCAGAGCATGAAGTAATCCATGAAAACACAGATTACAGGAAAAACTGATGGGGCCCGGCTTTGCCAGTTCCAGATCGTAGCCTCTAAAACAGGGATGTCCAACCTTGGCAACTTTAAGACTTGTGGACTTCAACTCCTAGAATTCTCCAGCCAGCATGGCTCGCTGGGGAATTCTGGGAGTTGAAGACCACAATTCTGGGAGTTGAAATCCACAATTAACCAGTGGAACGACTTGCCACTGGAGGCTTTTAAGAAGAGACTGGACAGCCACTTGTCTGAAATGCTATAGGGTCTCCTGCTTGAGCAGGGGGTTGGACTGGAAGACCTCCAAGGTCCCTTCCAACTCTATTATTCTGTTAAGTCTTCAAGTTGCCAAGGTTGGAGACCCATGCTCTAAACCACTTTGCCAATCAACTCTACTGCGACTAGAATGTCACCCCAATTCTGTAATATTTATTAGGAGATTGGCTCTTCGTCCCCCCCAAAAAAATCACATATGTTCCAGTAATCATTTCTAAATTTCTTCAATTTGTGTGTGAGTCAGGAACACAGGAGAATTTAGTTCCCACGTTAACAACTCTTCCCTTACCCCCATTGCCCCCCCTGCTTTCCCTCTAAATCAGGGGTGGGATCTTTAAGACCTGTGGACTTCAACTCCCAGAATTCCCTACTTAGCATGGCTGGCTGGGGAATTCTGGAAGTTTATTTCCCCAAGTCTTAAAGTTGCCAAGATTGGACACCCGGGCTCCAAATGTCATTGCTTGTTTGCCAACATGAAAGCTCATTGCAAGACCTGCAAAAAAAAAAGGGGGGGGAACCAACTGCAGTTCTGAAAATTTGCTTTTGTTTTTCAAGCTCTCCATGACTGACTTCAGGCAGGGATCTGCAGATCTTTGTGTAGCTGGCTTGGCAGGGCTACTCTCTAGTTGTGAGGCAGGGAAGGTAACCCATCCTTGCCAGCTCTGGTGTTATTCAAAGGCAATCAGAATCTCGGTTTGAGAGAAATCAACCGAAGAGAAGAATGTTTTGGAGAGGGAAAGAGAAGCTAAATTCAAGCACTGCCAGCTCAATTACCAGAGCCCAGCTCTTTTTTGAGTTGACAAAGCTGGTGTTACTGCCTACGATGCAGTTCCTTTTCCTCCTCTCTTTCTCCTTCCTCTTTTCTCTAAGACTTCTGCTGTTGTTGTTGGCCATGGACATTTTAATCTGGCTGTATTTATTTTTTTTCCCCCTGCTCCAAATGGAGCATCAACCCTTGCAAATCAGTTCCCTGTCTCACTATTATCTCTTCCTTCCTTCGGCTGTCAGTCTAGTTGGTGACAGCTCCCCGCTGATGTATCTCCGCTCTTTGCCATCGCTATTTCTGTAAATGAGATCAGCATATCAGCTTTTGTTATTTGTCAGCAACTTTTTCTCCAATCCTCGTTTTGTGTGTTGGTTGGGGTTTCTGATTGAAGGCTATAAATTTACGGTTCTGCTTAATAATCCGGCTGGTACTTTTTTTCCCTTTTTTTTTTAAACAAGTAAACAATTATTACTCTGGTTGATACTTTTAAGGAAAGGATAACAGAATAACATAGTTAGAAAGGACCTTGGAGATCTTCTAGTCCAGCGGTTCTCAACCTTTTGCAGGCCGCGACCCCGACCTGCACCGCACATCTGTGGCGCATGTGCGGCCCGACATCACGCATGCGTGGTGCGCGCGCGATGGCCCACATCGTGCATGCGCGGTGCTACCCCGCACATGCACGGTGCTGCCCCCTGCGCCGGCCGAGGGGAAAAGGGGGAAAAATGGCAGACTGCGGTGTTTGGCGACCCCCGTGAAATGGTCGTTCGACCCCAAATGGGGTCGCGACCCACAGGTTGAGAACCGCTGTTCTAGTCCACCCCCCTGCTTAAGCATACCATTTCAGACAAATAGTTGTCCAGTTTCTTCTTAAAAACCTCCAGGGTTGGAGCACCCACAATTGCTGGAGGCAGGTTGCTCCACTGATTAATTGTTCTCACTGTCAGGAAATTTCTCTTTAGTTCTAGGTTGCTTCTCTCCTTGTTTAGTTTTCATCCATTCCTTCTTGTCCTGCCTTCAGGTGCTTTGGAGAATTGTTTGACTCCCTCTTCTTGCAGCTCCTTAGATGTCGGAAGACTGCTATCATATCACCCCTAGTGCTTCTTTTCATTAGACTAGACATACCCAATTCAAAATAACTTTATTTTCCAAATTCTCTTTTCCATACAGCTTTTAGAAAGACCAGGAAATATATCATTAAAAGTTGAAAACTCTTTGCTGATTATCCTGATTTCAACCTGTGCTGAGAAATGTGTCGCTTCCTAATTTTGTATGAATTTCCCAGAAGAATACCTTCTGAATTTATAGGAAAAACACATGCATGAAAATATGTTTCTCTTTTCATAAACATGATATCTCCCTTGCCAGGTCTCTTTGATGAATATTATGTCAAGTGTCTCCTTTCAGATAAGGAAATTTCTATCTCACATAATGTTGCCAGGTTTTGTGTAGCAAAAAGTTAACATCTGCAAACAACAGATACTGGATTGATAAAAGCTTATTTTACATAGCTTTTATTACTTTATAAGATAACTTTTAAAATGCTGGCATTCATTTTATTCCAATGGGATTGTTGTATATGATCTATCTACAATACATTTATTTCTGTTGGGTATTTTTAAATGTTGCTCACACAATTTTCCCCATCTCTATTTCTGGAAAAAAAAATAGTTGTCTTAGGGTAACATCTGTCTGGACAAATTACAGACTGCTAAAAATAAGTAGTCATAAATAAATAGAGAACATCTACTATCAACAGCCCTATGGTGGTTTTTACTATTTTTTTTAACATGTTGATTTTTGTGGTAGATTTTACATAGTTTTATTTTATTTGGAAATGCCACTTTGGAAGGATTGTTCTGCAGGTTATGGTCAAAAAAATCAAGTTGGTCATTGATGAAATAATCAAATCTCAGCCTGCTTTTTTTTTTTTTATCTTTGGTCACATCATTGTGGCTGCCATATTGTTTTTTTTTTAACCCCAGCTTGCAGACACCTATGGGTATATATGTGCAATAAAGAAATATTGGTTTGTTTGTTTTGTTTACAGCTATTTCTTGCTTAGTGGCCACAACTGGCATTGCTAGCTCCATTGCTGAATGACGTGGTTCCTAAGCAAAGCATCCTGTGACCCTGGTGAGCTTATGGCCTCACTTCCCCTTTGGTTGTTAAGCAGCTCACTATGCTCAGCCCTTCTCTATTTGTAGAGGCATAGTCTGTAGTTATGGATAATTGTGGCCAGACCAGCCATGGATAGGGACCTTGGAGGTAATCTAGTCCAACCCCCTGCTCAGGCAGGAAACCCTATACCATTTCAGACAAATGGCTGTCCAATCTCTTCTTAAAAACTTCCAGTGTTGGAGGCAGGTTTTTCCACTGATTAATTGTTCTCACTCTCAGGAAATTCCTTCTTAGTTCTAGGTTGCTTCTCTCCTTGGTCAGTTTCCATCCGTTGCTTCTTGTCCAGCCTTCAGGCGCTTTGTTGAATAGCTTGACTCCCTCTTCTTTGGGGCAGCCCCAGAGATACTGGAACCCCGCTATCATGTCCCCCTTCGTCCTTCTCTTCATTAAAATAGACATACCCAATTCCATCAAACCTTTCCTTGTATGTTTTAACCTACAGTCCCCTAATTATCTTTGTTGCTCTTCTCTGTACTCTTTCTAGAGTCTGAACATCTTTTTTACATCGTGGTGACCAAAACTGGATGCCGTATTCCAAGTGTGGCCTTACCAAGGCATTGTAAAGTGGTATCAACACTTCACGTGATCTTGATTCTATCCCTCTGTTAATGCAGCCTAGCACTGTGTTGGCCTTTTTGGCAGCTGCAGTACACTGTTGGCTCATATTTAAGTGATTGTCATCACTGAATTTCATTTCATTTTGTTTTATTTTATTTTATTATTTTATTTTATTATTTATTTTATTATTTATTATTTTATTTTGTTTTATTTTATTTTATTTTATTTTATTTTATTTTATTTTATTTTATTTTATTTTATTTTATTTTATTTTATTTTATTTTATTTTATTTTATTTTATTTTATTTTATTTTATTTTATTTTATTTTATTTTATTTTATTTTATTTTATTTTATTTTATTTTATTTTATTTTATTTTATTTTATTTTATTTTATTTTATTTTATTTTATTTTATTTTATTTTATTTTATTTTATTATTTTTTTATTTTATTTGAGAAAGTCTGTGGGGCTTGTGTAAGCTCATGGTGCTTTGCAAGAAAAACAGCTCCTTTTTCTTCTGCTCCTGTTCAGGAGACCTGACCAAGAGCAAAGGAAGTCTCTGCAGACGTGGCCAAACCTCGAACTACAATCTTAGCTACATGTTACTAGCATCTTCCTTCACAAGGAGTTCATCTTTTGAAAGCTGATTTGCTCCAGGGTTGGCATCTGAGCAGAAGAGCTTTGCCATCTTCCTGTTAAACCCCCCCCCCCATGGAAAGCCCAGATGAGCTGGCAGGTAACAGATGGAGCTGCCTCCTGCAGATTCCATGCATCAGTGCCTAACTGGCTTGCCTTTAGGGGCTCATGGCTCCCAAGCAGAGCTGGCTGTTTCAGCAGAGCATCCACGGTCTTTTACTTTGTTTATTTGTTGGCTGGTTTTTTAAAGAAATCACCGTGGGAAGTGGTTGCCAATAGCAAGTTTGGATGGATGGATGGATGGATGGATGGGTGGGTGGGTGGGTGGGTGGGTAGGTAGGTAGGTAGGTAGGTAGATAGATAGATAGATAGATAGATAGATAGATAGATAGATAGATAGATAGATAGATAGATAGATAGATAGATAGATAGATAGATAGATAGATAGATAGATAGATAGATAGATAAGAGACAGGCAGAGATGGATGGATGGAGGGATGGAGGGAGGGATGGAGGGAGAGAGAGAGAGGGAGAGAGAGAGAGAGACAGAGAGAGACAGAGACAGAGTGGGTGGGTGGGTGGGTGGGTGGGTAGGTAGGTAGGTAGATAGATAGATAGATAGATAGATAGATAGATAGATAGATAGATAGATAGATAGATAGATAGATAGATAGATAGATAGATAGATAGATAGATAGATAGATAGATAGATAGATAGATAAGAGACAGGCAGAGATGGATGGATGGAGGGATGGAGGGATGGATGGAGGGATGGAGGGAGAGAGAGAGAGAGGGAGAGAGAGACAGAGAGAGACAGAGAGAGACAGAGACAGAGACAGAGAGACAGAGAGACAGAGAGAGACACAGAGAGAGAGACAGAGACCAACAGACAGACAGACAGAGCCAGAAACACACACAAACACAAACAAACAATCTTCCCTGAAGGTTCAAGTTGGATGCTGTTTCCAGATGGTTACCATCTGATACCATCTGATACTTTTCATGATTGAGGTCAAACACCTCTGAACAGTGACATTCCCCATGCCAAGAATAACAAGCTAAGTAAAAGAAGATCCTGCTGATAAAAAGTCAGAAGAAAGGCAGAAAGGTCAAAAGGGAGGCCATATGGCTTGTGGAGTTTAGCCCCAGGAAGTTGGCAGGATTGATGGATCTCCTGAGCTTTGGCTCTGAATTGTTTTTTTTCAACATGCTGATTTCTCAGCTGTCTTGTTTTCTGGCCAACCCTAGTTATTGTCGCTTGACTTATTGTGAGTTTTTAATTGGTGATTCTCTGTGAGGAGGTGACCCATTTTATACAGATCTGGGTTTCGGTAGATACTTACACTTGGTTCCAGACTACACTAAATGTCAGAGTTGGGGTTTACAGTAAAACCGTGGTTGAAAATCACTCTTTTCAACAGCATTCTAGTTATATACCACACTCACTATTTTTCCAAAATCTATTCCCTACTTGTTATCCTTGCAAGGGAAAAGTTAATTTCTCTCTGATCCCATCTACTGGAGGTTTTAAGAAGAGACTTGTCCAGAATAATATAGGGTCTTCTGCTTGAGTTGGGTTGGATAAAAATCCTATAATTATATGTTCTACCCAGATCAATTTCACATGACAATTTTTCACGTTTTTTTTTTAAAATGATCAGGTTTGGAAATTTTCCAGAATGGTGTCCAAATTTTTGCCACTGCAATGGTGGTCAACATTTACTTGGCTTTACTGAATCTCAGCTATTCTTATCATACTAGAATTAGATTTTTTCCCCCTACAAATTTGTATCCTGTGTTCTTTTGTCAACCTTTTGCCTTTTTTGTCTGCGACCATATATTTTAATGAATTTACATTTAAACTTAATTTGAGTTTTTGAGAATCGGGACCATCTTATGAAAAAACCCACAATTGTGTACTGCTTTAAGAGCCCCTCTGAAAATGTCTGCTAAATTGCAGTTTTTAATATGATAAAACGGATACTGTATAGAAGTAAAAGGCATATAAGTAGTAATAAGAAATAAATGGGAAATTGGGATGTTGACAAAGAATAATCATGCTTGTACTATATAATTTAATACAATTTGCATTTAAATCAAATCAAGTTTTTCTTCTGACTCTGCCCAGATGGTGTGGTATAGATCTTTTAGCATAACATCCAAAATATTAAACAAGTGGATGGTTCTAGCTTATAAAATACGTAAAGGAATCTTCAGATGTTTTCAAGCAGCATTTAGAAATTATATAATTGATGAAATTATTCTAAATGATATTCCTCTCTTGTTATTTATGTTATAATTTACATTTCCTTGTCCATCATCTTCGCTGTATCTGTCCTACTACTGTAGCATTGATTATGAGCATTTCTGAGCAGACTTTGATGTCCAAGATAACAGAAATTAAGACCTCACATGTTTATACAATCTCAAATTTCCAGATTATCTTGCTCCTTCTTTCCTTCCTTCCTTCCTTCCTTCCTTCCTTCCTTCCTTCCTTCCTTCCTTCCTTCCTTCCTTCCTTCCTTCCTTCCTTCCTTCCTTCCTTCTTCTGGAAGCCTCCAAAAATGCTACTCATTGTCAATTGTTCCATCAATTGCTCCATGAATTGCTCCCTATATTTTGAAAATTCATCTTGCTTACTTATATTCTAGACCAGGGGTTTCCAACCTTGGCAACTTTATGACTCATAACATTGGCTAAGGAATTCTGGGAGTTGAGTTCTGCAAGTTGCAAAGTTGCCAAGGTCAGAGACCTCTTTTCTAGACCATGGTTCCTCAACCTTGGTAGCTTAAAGATGGGTAGACTTCAACTCTCAACTCTCGGGCTGGGGAATTCTGGGAGCTGAAGTCCACACATTTCCACAGTTGAGAAACCATGGACACAAAGGTAGTTCAGCTCAGAGTTCAATGCTTCAAGTAGATTTCTTCAGATAGTATTCTGACCTCTTGGCCATTTGCTGGTTTTGTGATAAATCTCCCAGAAGAAGACTGCAAAAATCTATCTGGCCACTAGATGAAAGCAAAACCAGACTTTTCTCTATCCCTTTGCTGTTGAGAATTGATCCTCTAGGATTCTTCCAGCACAAATCTGATATTCTTGTTTGTAGTTATTTGTCTTGCTGGTGTCTAGGGAAACAGAGTTACAATCCATGGGATGGTTTGAAAATGATTTTCTGGCTGATGAGATGCAATTGAGACTGGAGTTTGCTTCCCCAATTGTATTACGTGTTTGGAACATTTACCTCTACAGATAAACAGGATAATGCAGACTTGGTTGTGTATTGCCTTCTATACTCATTTTATTCTGCAATTGATTTACCTGTCTAGTCAGTTACTGCTTTGTATTCCAATCCAAGAACTTTTAAATAAACTTATTTACAAGAGCAAATTGTGCATTTCCATGAAACCTGAAGAGCTGCATCAGACTGTTACCAGCTCATGTGAATGCATTTTGTATTCATTGCTAAGTTTATTTCACCACTCTCTTCCTGCATGAATCTGCAACAAGGACAATAAAACCAGCCTCCCAAATTCCATTTGGACCCTATTTCTATATACTTGCTCTTAATGTATTTTGACATACAATCTGCACTTTGGAGTGTTCTTTTTTCTCTCTCTCCTCTCTCAGATTATGAATGGTTAAAAATGATTTTCTTGTAAAATAGGCAATTTTAGGTCCCTTTGAAAACTCTTTCCAACTAAAATAACGTCCTAAAACCTCAATAAAAAAAGAAAGAAGGATGAAGAAGAAATTCTTTCTAACCGAAAATAATCACCCAGAAGCTGAAGATTAGATCACCTTGTATTTTAATTTGCAGAAAAAGTGTTTCCTCCGGCATCTGGTCGTCCATACGCAGCAAATTAACAGTATGCTGTCCCCCAGAATATAGTGTCTGTACGAGGAGCTCCTATATTCTCTTGACCTCACCCAGCCCCTGCTGTTGCCCAGTAATAGCAACCCTGCTGAGAGCTGTTTGAAACCAGGTTAATAAAAATCAGATGTTCTGCAGTACTGCAGTCCTGGCATGGCGTAGCCAAAGATCAGCAGACAATACCATAGATGAAAATTCTCTGCTCCTTGTCCCGAACTTTCTTACTCAACAAAGATTAGGAAGGTCTAACAACTCTCTCTCTCCATCCTTGTGATGCTGCACTTTGGCGAGTTGTCATGTTGCCGCAGGGAACACTTACCGTTCTGACCTTAAAGAACAATTTTGAGCAGGTACACAGTTGCTCCATTGTTCACAAACCTGACATTTATGCCTCACAGACAATCTTGCTACAGTATACATAGTTCTTTATAGGTTATTTCAAATGGAATGAACTTGCCCTGTTCAACCTCTTCTTTCCCTTAACTTTCTGCAGTCCGGTCCACTCAGCTGACTTGTTCCCAAACATGTAAATGTCACTTATGTTGGCATCAGCTCTGCCATAAATAGAATACATAAAGTCTGGATTGAGTGGAGTAGAAACGATTAATCAATCAATCGATTGATCGATCGATCAATCAATCATAATAGAGCTGAAAGGGACCTTGGAGGTTTTCTAGTCCAACCCCCTGCTCAAGCAAGAGACTCTATACCATTTCAGACAAGTGGCTGTCCAGTCTCTTCTTAAAAACCTCCACTGATGAAGCACCCATAATTTATGAATGCAAGCTGTTCCACAGGTTAATTGTTCTCACTGTTAGGAAGTTTCTCCTTAATTCCAGGTTGCTTCTCTCTTTGATTAGTTTCCATCTATTGCTTTTCTCTTCTGCCTTCGAGTGCCTTGGAAAACGAGTTGACCCCCTCTTCTTTGTGGCAGCCTCTCAAATACTGGAATACTGCTATCATGTCACCCCTAATCCTTCTTTTCTCTAGACTAGCCATACCCAGTTCCTGCAATGGTTCTTCCTATGTTTTCGTCTCCAGGCCTTTCATCACCTTCGTTGCTCTTCTCTGCACTTTTTCCAAAGTCTCAACATCTTTTTTGCAGTGTGGTGACCAAAACTGGATGCAATATTCCTGGTGTAATCTTACCAAGGATTAGGATAAGCAATATGTAAGGATAGGGTAATTTTATGCAACCCATGCTTCCATTTTCCCTTTGGGATGTTGGTATCAGCATTTCCTCCATAAATCACCCCAGAGGTGGACTAGGTACTTTTATATAACATGGACAACCGTAGCTAGAACAGGCACACTTGCACACACTTAAAAGTGTGCTAGTTATGGAGTCAAAGAGACAAACGGCCTCTAAGGTGTGAACCCAAATTTTATTCTCTCTGGTATACCAATATAATATCTCAGAACCTTGTTAAGATCTAAAAATGTTCTCCAAGGATAGTAAAAAAAAACAAACGTGTAACATGGTCAAATAATCATCATACAAATAATTAGAGTGTGGTTTTTTTTAATATAACAGCAGAGATCAGCAAAAAGGCTGTGAGAAAACTCTTTGTCATGAATATTAATGCCTGATGTGTGACATTAACCCAATTGTCTGCACACTGCTGGGATGTCATAGGTCAAATGCAACTGAGAAGTAAAAACGATACAAGCAAATAAATATCATATAAATATAGGCTGAGAAAATACCACTCAGTGACATAGGCACTCACAAAATCTGCATCAAAAGGAGAAGATGAAGTAAAGGAGTTTTCAGAGGGCAGATCATTAGATATAGGCGTTTCCAAATGTGAAGCTGGTCGGTGCACCCTATTCTCATAAGCTAAGTCAATAAAAATAAAAGGTCTCGGGGCCAAAGAGTCAACTCAATCTAGCATAATATCAGCCCGAGGCACTTTATGACTTGCTTACTGTGCTGCACATTCTATGCCACAGTTAGTTTTGAGCTGCACATTCTGATTTTTTGTTCAGATTCTGCTCGTGAGTTTTTTTATTCATTCACAAGTTAAATAATCTGGGAAGATCATTCTGGTCAAGATGGGAGGATTCATTCAGCATGGTTGTTCCTATGATTTCAACATCTTCATGTTGCAATCTGAGAGTTGCATCCTAGCATTGCAGGTAATTGTTGACTTACAACCATTCATGACTGACAATTTGAAGTTGCAACACTGAAAAAAAAGTGACTTATGACCTAGTCTTTATACTTGCAACCATCGCAGCATCCCCACAGTCATGTGATCAAAATTCAGACCCTTGGCAACCAGCATTTACAGTGGTTACATCATCCCAGGGTCATGTGATCATCATTTGCCACCTTCCCAGCTGATTTCTGACAAGCAAAGTCGGTGGGGAGGTGATTCACTTCACACAGAGTTCCACAATGTTTTTGGCTTTGTGGACTGGTGGGGGGAGAGAGAGAGACGGGGGGGGGGGTTTCCACATGAATGGCTGGAAAGCACATGTGTGCGCAGCTCCATTTGCATGACTGGCATGCATGGACTCCTGCCACTCACTTAAATGGAGCACCCACTGCTTGTGCAAGTGAGGATGAGCGTGCACTCATCAGACATTTCCGTGGCCTGTTGCAAACCCCTCATGGCCCACTAGTGGGCCGGGGCCCACAGATTGGGGACCTCTGACATAAAAGCTGCAATGTGGAATGGAACAACTCACCGCAGCCACCATTTCTTTGATGTTAGTGTAACTCATGTCCTGTGGCGAGTTGTTCCACTGCGAGTTGGCTGTGGCGAGTTGGCCCCACTGAGTTGCCCTAAGAAGGTTGTTAAATCAGGTGTGACTTGCTTAACAACTGCCTTTCTTAGCGACGGAAATTCTAGTCTCGGTTGTGATCATAAGTCAAGGATTACCTATATCTTCGGTGTTGCAGGAAATACCACAGAGCAGTTGTAGCTGGTGTGCAATCAAATGTGACATGAAAATGACTTTCCCGCATGATCTAAGACTACAAAGGAATCTGAGATGAGAGGGAGCATAAACAATGAAATTTGTCAAATTGGCAGAACAATGGTGTCATCCTTTCAGCTAAGTCAGTTTTCAAGATGTTTGCAGCAACCAAATTAACTAATGGTTGAGTGCCAACTTTGGAAGAGAACAAAACTCTCCCTACTGGAGAACCAGAGTTTAAAAATCAGCAAAAAAAAAAAAAATAAGGGAAAGAAAAACAAACCTCAAGATCTGGTATTAACAACTTGGACCAACGAGGAAGAACGTTTACACTTTAATTATTTTTTAACACCTTTATTAATCAACACTCCCTTCTACCAGTATAGAGGAGAACAAATATTCCCATTCTACAGGACTGATCTTCTCAGGTTTTATGAGAGGATGCCAACGGGATAAAGAGGAGCCTTGAAAACCTCAGGGATTTGGGGAATATATGGAAGAGAAGCTCAAGATGAGCGGCAAAATGGTGAATTATATCATTGCATGCATTCAGATTGACTGGCAGTTCAATCGAAGGTTACAGAGTCGAGATTCCAATCTGAAAGAGATAATTTGAGGTTGAAATCAAGCCTTTGGATGTATCAATGCGAACTGTGTGCAGCTTCCACTGATAGAGAGATTGAAAGTCTTTGCTTGTCAGAAGATTGCAAAAAGTGGTCACATGACCCTGGGACATGGCACCTGTCATGAATATGAAACAGTTGTCAAGCATCCAAATGTAAATCACATGACCCTGGGGATGCTGCAATGGTCATAAGTGTTAAAAAGCAGTCATAAGTCACTTTCTCCAGTAACTTTGAACAGTCTGAAGTTTCTAAGTTACAACAAACTGTGGTAAACTGAGGACTACCTGCTGCCCCATGAAACCCAGCGACCGGTTAGGGCCCACAGAGTCGGCCTTCTCCAGGTCCCGTCAGCCAGACAGTGTCGCCTGGCGGGGCCTAGGGGAAGAGCCTTCTCTGTTGCGGCCCCGGCCCTCTGGAATCAACTCCCCCCAGAGATCTGTATCGCCCCCACCATCTCCGCCTTTCGTAAACTCCTTAAGACCCATCTTTGCCGACAGGCCTGGGGCAGTTAACACCTTGCCCCAGCCAGTGTATGTTTGTTTGCATGTCTGTCTTTGGATGATTGGTTTTTAATTAAGGGGTTTTATAATGCATTTTAATGCCAGATTTCTTCATGTGATTATCCATGTTGTAAGCCGCCCTGAGTTCTTGGAATAGGGCGGCATAGAAATCTAATTAAATAATAAATAAATAAATAAATAAATAAATTTATTTTTTCTGAGATATTTCTGCCTTTCTGTCTGCTGCCATCATACATTTGGGATGCTTCTCCATAAAAGCGAATGCAAGTGGATCTATATCATCTTTACTGCTGCGAATTGCTTACCTATTAGCCTCTGAAGAAGGTTTAATTATGCATCATGTTCTTTCCTTCGAAGGCCCCAGTTGCAACATATAAGGAATCTCTGAGTCATTTTTTTGGCATACTGGATGCTGAATTGTCTTCACTTCCAGTCAGAATCGCCCTAATGGTCCATCAGTTCCTCTGTTTCAGATACCGAGCTAATAGCAGGAAACAAAACTGAATTCCTGACCTTATTTGAAGTTCTCTTGTTTAGGATAGTTGCTCTGAGAATCCATCCTGGGCAGACTAGCACCCGGCGTTCAAGGCGGACACTTCCAAGTTGGAACCTTTCGCCATTTAATTGGATAGAGGCCATTCTGGGAAGCTTTTCAGATGCAAATTAGAACTAAAGTTTTTTAAAACAGCCCCCCCCCAACTTTTTGGGCACCAGGGACTGGTTCCGTGAAGTTTTTCTGTGGACCGGAGGGGGACATGCTCTCACGTACTACCGGCCCCCCGCAGATGTGGCTTCATTTGTATCTGCAGCCTGGTTTTTGGCATGCCATGGACCAATGCCAGTCCACGGACTGGGGGTTAGGGACCCCTGCTTTAAAGGATGATACATGTTACCCAAAGCTGCTGCTGATTAAATCTGGGCCCTTCTTCCTTCAAGCTGTGCTGAAATCTGTTTAGATGCTCGGAGGTTTTCTCCCTCTGTGAAAGAATCGACAATTTTGCTCACAGACCTTGAGAGTTTCTTGCTCGTTTCTTCTTGTGTTGGTCATGAGATGGCAGCCCTGTCATCTCTCTGCTGCCATCCAGTGGCCATCCAGATCCTTGCAGCCCAGGAACAGTAGCCTTTAATACCATAGCTAGGCCTCAACTTGCAATTTGCAGCTTACTAACCAATCATTAAAAATGGCAATATAAAACATGAAAACAGTAAGTGGCGACATTAAAATGGATTTGGAGTGCCCCCCCTTTTTTTTGCATTCCCCTCAGGATGGATCCAGTTACGTGCCTTAGCACTGAGGCTTGAGGGGATGATTGGAATAAATGCTAATGATTTTGTTTGCCAAATCCAAAAATGAATTTTTTTTAAAAAAAATGGGGGGGATGTAAGGAGATTGCTGTAAAAGGAAACATTTCTCTCCCCCCCTCTCTTCACTGCCAGGTTCAATATCAGTGAATGGCCTATTTCTCTAAGGCTTTTCAACAAAACCAATTGCAGCACAAATATATTTGTTGGCAATGAAAATCACCACATATTATGAGACTTGATTAATATTATCATGCGTTGATGAGAGCCAGTCAGTGGCTTTTTGGAACCCAGCATCCTTATTATTGACTTGTTTGGGTGCTGCGTATCTATTATGGATTGGATTTGGAAGGGGTGTCGTTTTTGTTCTCTTTCGATGGCGCACTGGTTTTATTCCTCTTTTTCTTCGAGTGCTTAAACAAGAGAGGCTGCCGATCACAAGGCAGGAACACAGCCCCATCGCCTGATTAATAGAATCAGCACTTCATTCAGAGGATGGAGGCCAGCTCTCCATCCGTTCTGAAGGAAACCCGTTCGTGAACATGAGGGCCTCTGTGGAATTCTTTCGCGTTATCTGTACGTAATTCCAGACAGGATATGACACTCTTTGGATTTGTTTTATTGATTGATTAAATTGGTGTGTGCCACCCATCTCACTATCCGGCGAGTCTAGACAGCTTAGCACATGGTAGAAAAACACCCCAATGTAAAACATTAAAGTATGAAAACAATAAATATTAGCATTAACATGAAAAAAGCTGACTTAGTAAGGAAGAAAGATACAAAATAGGGTGAAGGCAAATTCTTCTCTCAGTTCACTAGTGGAACATCCTCATCAGGACTCCAGGCCTTTTACTTTATTTTCATTTCATTTACCCCCCTTATTTAGAGGTCGTTCTCAACCTGATAGTCACCCAGTCAGCTTTCATGCCTAAGGCAGGACTAGAACTCATTGTCTCCTAGTTCTTAGGCCAGCACCTTATCTACTAGACCAAACTGGCTTTTAGCAATAGCAATAGACTTATATACCACTTCACAGTGCTTTAGAGCCCTCTCTAAATGGTTTACAGAGTCAGCCTATTGCCCTCAACAATCTGGGTCCTCATTTTACTGACCTCAGAAGGATGGAAGACTGAGCTGGTCAGGATCAAACTGCTGGCAGTCAGCAGAATTAGCCTGCAATACAGTAGTCTAACCACCCCCACAGTGCAGAGTTGGAAACTACTATAATCTATACAATGAGTTTGACATAGATTTAAAATCCCTTAAATGGCCCAAAGCCAAGAAAGAGCCCCAGAACTGTGGTCTCATATACAATATAATAGAATAGAGCTGGAAGGGACCTTGGAGGTCTTCTAGTCCAGCCCCCTGCTCAAGCAGGAGGACCTATACCATCTCTGACAAGTGACTGTCTAGCCTCTTTTTAAAAATCTCCAGTGATGGAGCGCCCACGATTTCTGGAGGCAAGCTGTTCCACTGGTTAATTGTCTTCACTGTCAGGAAGTTTCTCCTTAATTCCAGGTTGAATCTCTCCTTGATCAGTTTCTAACCATTGTTTCTTGTCCTGCCCTCTGTCATTGTGGCAGCCCCTCAAATACTGGAACACTGCTATCATGTCTACCCTATTTCTTCTTTTCTTTAGACCAGCCAAATCCAAGTCCTGCAGCCGTTCTTCGTATGTTTTAGTCTCCAGGCCTTGGATCATCTTAGTTGCTCTTCTCTGATTTTTTTCCAAATTCTCAACATCTTTTTTTTGTGATATGGTGACCAAAATTGGCTGCAGTATTCCAGGTGTAGTCTTACTAGGTGCATAACACAGCTTGGTCATGAATGAAGGCAAATATACGTGTCCCAGGATAATGTTGCAGGATCCAATCTGGATCGTCACCGGGACCAAAAATGTTGTCTTCCAAGCTTTGGGACTTGTGCTGGAGCCCATCTTCAAGGAACTTCTCTCTAGCAAAGTGTGTGTTATTACTCTGTCCACTTTGTAAATTATCCTACCTACTGCAAAAGTTAAAGTGAATGTTATACATGACTGCAAAATCTTTTGGACTAACTTTCCATAACTATTTCCCATTTGGTGCATTTGCATCTCCCGGGATTTCAAACCAGTATCTGAAATGAAAGACCAAGTTGAGAAAAGCTGGGTCTACTCTCTGATGGAAAAAAAAAATCTACTTTCCCAGAATTATTTCTGTCACAAAATGGTTTCATTGACACTTTTAAGAAGATTCTCCTGATGTTTGATCCAAATGAAACACCTTTAAAATTTAACCCAGTTAACACTAGTTCTGTTGCCATGGCACATCGCTAACATGTCTCTTTCCTATTCTCCGAGTCGATTCTTCTCATTCTTTTACTGACTATATGGAAATGAGCCTTGGAATTGCATGATGCGTAAAGACAGCAATATTGATCCCCAATTGCCCCCCCCTTTATTCCATCTTTTTCTCTTTCCATTTGATCAGTTTCTAAGGTTATTGCTTTCCCTTCAGTAAGCTCATCTTACTTAATTCTGGTCATTTCAGCCTGGGGAATCGGTCTTTTGAAACATACCACAGCAATTGGAAAAGCTTACTTCACCCAGCACCCTTGAGCCTTTTAATTCCTTCTGTCTTGCAAAGTAAATTTGGCTTCAGAAGAAATGGCTTGCTCCTGATAGGGATTCTCTCATCTGTGACTCCAGTACAAAAAGAGAAGCAATTCTCAGCCAGTCGTGGTTCAGTTGGTTTGGACAATGGGTGTCTGATGTATTTGAAATGGGGTGGGGGGGAAGCAAAGGAAATGGTAGCAGGTTTTGTTGTTTAAAGATTCTCTCAAAAACTTTGTAAGTGTTATCTCGGAGTGATACAGCTGATGACTGGCATTCAAGAGATCTGAGTTTAACCTTTGCCATCCTCAGAGGCAGCAGTCAAAGAGCTTGGCAAGACTTCCCAAGGGATTTCCGAGAAGCCATCTTGGAAATATTCAGCCAATGTGATCCTTGGCTGCTGTCAGAGCTTGGTTGTTTTTTTGCAGATGTTTCATTACCCAACTAGATAACAAAATCAGTGCTAGGAGTGAGTGAGGTTTGCTCACTCACATACAACTGGTGTGCTCTATCAGTGGTGGTGGGAGTATTCTTAGTGGTCCCTTGATTAGGCTGTTGCTTATTGTTTGATTGTCTGAGTAGGTAGTTCCTTGATTGATGTATTGCTTACTTCTTGATTGTTGCTCCAGTATTAATCTTTGGGTTAATCTCTGCTTATCTAGGTGTTGATTGCTGGTGGGGAGGTGTTTTCAACTACAGTAGAATTGAACTGACAATTTTCTATGTCCTACACTCTTTTTTAACCAGCCACTGAAGAACATACAATGGTCATTTCAGCCTTTGACCTTTGTTAACTACTGTTTTTCAGAAGGATGACAGAGAATGCTTGTAAATACCAAGTTTTTTCCATGTACTATTCCACAGTGGCACAATTCTCTGAATAGGAGGTATACAAGTGGTCTGTCTATTCATGTGCTAAAACTGGAAACGCCAGCAAGCTGGAAAAAGCAAGGAACAAAACCTAGGCAGGCAAGTGCAGTCATATTCTATTGCTGTGTTGAATGAGCAGCTATTGTTACACAATATATCAGCCTTCTCCAATCTGGTGTCCTCCAGATGTGCTGGGACTGCAACTGGCAGTGCTGGGTTGTGCAGTTTCAGCAGGAAAAAGGATTTCACTGATGTTCATTTCGAAGAAAAAAAGACTAAACATCTGTCTCTTAACCAAGAATGAATGATTCTAATAATGGCCATTGTTAGAGGACTTGTCATTCCTAAATTGCACCTACAATGCATTTCCTGATTTCTGACCTTGCAGACGTTTCTCTCATGGGGAAATGAACGCCTAATAGGTAAGACCGATTAAGAAAGAGAAGTGCGTCTTTTTTTTTTTGCTAACAATCTGACACAAGAAGAGGGGAATCCTCAAAAATCAGGCTGGCCAGAAGTTAGCTGATTCAATGGAAAGTAAAGAAAAGTTTGCGTTCCTCAACTGTCAGTGCAAATCTCATTTTATTGAGGAAACGTGAGAACATTTGCAATTTAGTATGTAAATGCCATCCCTGGTTGTTAGCAGAAAAAGAACCCTCTTTTCTGTTTTGGTGACCTTTTCTTTTACAAGAGTAATGAACCAGAATTGTTGTTGTTGTTTTAATTGCCTTTGAAAGTCATCAACAGATGTTTGAGTTGCAGGCTTACCACTTAAACTTGACCACTGCTGACTAATCAGTTGGAAGCAGGCACATTGTGATCAAATCAGCCTCTTTTAACTCTCCAAGTACTCTTAACAATGACAACAACAACCCTCATCACGTGTTGTATTGTGCATTGTGGATTCAGTTGATCTGAGTACTGATTAAGAGCATCTCAAGGAAATCCACAATGAGTGAAGGTCATCCCTTAGCCAAATTATTATTTCTTGGAATATTCATGAGCAGGAAGAGTCATGTGGTAACTCAGTCAGCCAATGTGAGTAAAGTGCTACTGAGTCTGTGCAAAAAAAAGTTATTGAGTTAGGAGCTGGATTTTTTTTATTCAGTCTCAGGTCTGTCTCTGTATCTCTCTGTAAGAAGTCTTCATTGTGCTATGTTGCTGTAAAGAAGAATGTATGGTATTGTAAATATTTTGATATGAATATAAAGCGGTTATTTGAATCAGCTAAATGCAGTCAACTGTGAGAGCTTCTGATTTATTTTTACCAACAGAGAAATTAAAATTATCTAACAGGTTAAGGGCCCAGGGCTTACTAAGGATTGCATTGTAATTTAAAGCTGGAAGAAATTCCATGTGTTTAGAAAGTATAAGAACAAGGCAGAATTAGCAGAATGGCTGCAATGGAATTTAAGGAAAGCTTTGTGCCTCGTTTGAGTCAGAAGAATTACATTGTGTGGGCTGCAAAAATGGAATGTTTGCTGAAAGCTAAAGAGCTGTGGTATATCGTAGAAAATCCACCACAAATGTTTGCAGCTGCTGATCAGAAAAGTCATGATCGAGCAATGGCTTATCTCATCTTGAATTTAGATGATGAACAATTTCTAAATGTTGCAAATTTAAAGACTGCAAAGGAGATTTGGTTGAAGTTGAGAGCTGTGCACGTGAATGTTTCTGCATGCAATATAGTGCAATTGTCAAGAAAACTTTACAGGCCTATTTGCAACCAGGCGAATCTGTGGAACAGCATTTAAATAAAATGCAAAGTTATTAATTGGACTTAAATTCCCAGAGTCTCAGAAGGTTTTATTGGTGTTGAACAGTTTAGATAAAACGTTGGACACACTTTCTGCAATATTTGAGTATAAAGAAGAGTAAGACTTAAATTTTGAGGCTTTAAAGGCATGTTTGCTTAATGAAGAAGAAAAGCACCATTTTAGGAGCAGACATGAGGAGGTGAAATTCCTGAGGAGGGGGTCCAGACTGCAAGTCTCCAGAGAAGGAACAAGCAGCAGATGGGACCAAGTTGCAACAAAGGAAAGATTGTGCAAGTAGAGGGCTCAGCAAAGAAAAATTGCTATGTTTGTGGTGCAAGCACACATCTAAAAAGGAACTGTTTGCAGAGGAACAATT
This sequence comes from Bothrops alternatus, assembly GCA_034064705.1. NCBI lineage: Eukaryota > Metazoa > Chordata > Lepidosauria > Squamata > Viperidae > Bothrops > Bothrops alternatus. The sequence goes on along the minus strand of JARGCV010000096.1, from coordinate 1,211,035 downwards.
TGCAGTGAAGGACATTTGTGCAAGCAAAGAAGACTGTTTTGCAAAAGGAACATTTTGGTGTGGCAAAAGTTTGCTATAGCAACAACAGAGACAAGTGGCTAATAGATAGTGGGGCAAGTCAAACAATTGTTAATGACTCTGAATTATTTTGCAGGTTTGTTCTAGTAGCACAAGAAGCTGTGGCTTTGGCAAATGGCCAGAAAGCAAAAGTCATCGGAAGAGGCAATGTAAAAATTCCATATTTGGAATCAAAGTTTACCAATGTGCTTTGTGTACCTGAGATGGAACACAATTTGTTAAGTGTGTCTAATTTAGACAAACAAGGTTTTGAGACCTTTTTTGTAAATTCCCATCAAAAGGAATGGGAATATTCGTGCAGAAGGCATAAAGGAAGATAATCTATATGTATTGCAGGGACAAAAGGTTCAGTGTTCCCATATATTTAAGAATGTTGCAAAGCATGATTCGTGTGTTCATCTTCTACATAGAAGACTTGGCCATGCAAGCTTTAAGGTTTTGCAGCAAATGCAAGAGTTTGCAGAAGGGCTAAATTTGAAGGGATGCAAAACATATTTGGACTGTGCAGTATGCAAAGCATCGAAGTCAAAGGCATTCCCAGTTAGTAAATATAGCACAAGACAAACAAAAAAAGCTCTAGAGCTGGTCCATACAGATCTGGTGGCACCTAGGCAAGCCAGTTTGGGAGGAGCAAAGTATGCACTGGTAATTGTTGATGATTACAGCAGGTATGGTTTTTGTTACCTGCTTAGAGGAAAGACAGAGGTGCTACAACAATTCAAACAGTGGGTAAGTTTTGTAGAGAGAAGGTACAGACAACAAGTGTGTCAGTTTCAAACTGACAGAGGTACTGAATTTATGTCAACTAAATTCCAACAATGGTTGGGGCAGTTGGGGATAAGACAAAGATATACAAATCCTTACACAGCAGCAGAGAACGGTGTAGCTGAAAGAAGGAATGGTGTTTTGCAGACAATGAAAGATTCATTATTAGAGGATTCTGGTATGAGCAGGTCATATTGGGGAGAAGCCATATTGACTGCCAATTATACAGTTAACAGACTGTGGAGTTCCTCCATTAATAATACTCCATATGCCATTCTATATGGGAGAAAGCCATCACTGGCACATTTGAGAATTTTTGGAAGTACTGCATGGGTACATATTCCGAAGGCAATCAGAAGAAAGGGACAGCAAAAGGCAAGAAAACTCAGGTTTGTGGGCTATGAGCCAGGGTCAAAAGGATATCGCTTTAGTGATGGAAGTAAAAGAATTGTAATTTCAAGGTCTGCTAATTTTGCAGAACAAAATTGGGACAGAATTAATGCAAATTCTGGGTATGTATCACTTAATGATGGTGATCTATTTAACGACAATAACTCATCTAATGATGGAAAAATAATTATTGAAGATGTCAATGTTCTTGGAGGAGAGGCTGAACAAGACATGAAGCCAGAAAGACTTGAGACACAGGAGCAGTTAATACCACGTAGGTCAGAGCGATGTAACAAAGGAATTCCTCCTGACAGGTATTCTGCCAGCAAGGTAAAGGTTTGCAATGTGTGGTATGAGCCAAGAAATTATAAAGAGGTGTTGGCATTACCAAAATCTGAACAAGAAAGATGGAAGGAGGCCATGGATAAAGAGATGAAATCTATGGGAGACCATGAAGTATTTAAATCAGTGACTTTGCCACAGGGAACCAAAGCTGTGGGTTGTAAGTGGGTATATAAGAAAACGGTATTACCAAATAATGATGTACAGTATAAGGCCAGGTTAGTGGCACAAGGTTTTTCACAATTAAAGAATGTGCACTACAATGAAGTATTTGCGCCAACTGTGAAAAGTGAGAGTATAAGATTAGCACTGGCATTGGCAGCGGCATATAAGCATAAAATCTGGCACTTTGATATCACAATTGCATTCCTCAATGCTGAGTTAGAGGAAGAAATTTATATGATCCAAGCACTAGGGTATGAAATTGCAAAGCCTAACATGGTGTTTAAATTAAACAAGGCTATTTATGGGCTGAAGCAGTCAGCCAGAAACTGGAATATCTGTTTAGATACTGCTTTAAAGGGTCTTGGATTTAAGAGTTGAGAAGCTGATAATTGTGTATATACTGGACAGTTACAAGGAGGGAATTGTCTACTGTTATGATTTGTGGATGATCTTTGCTTCATCACAAAGGATACATCACAAGTCAAGGAATTTGCTGATAAATTAGGAAAAAAATTTGAATTAAAGAATTTGGGAGAAATAAAAAATTATCTCGGTGTAGAGATACGGAAAAATGAAAAAGGTGGTTATATTCTCAGTCAAAGGAGAAAAATTGAGCAGTTATTGGAAAAATATAATACAAAAGATAGCAATACTGCTATGAGTATGGATTTTTATAATAGTTTAAGTGTGGACAAAGGTGAAACCTGTGATCAAGAGATATATCACTCAGCAATAGGGAGTTTGTTATATCTATCATAGTGGTCCAGACCAGACATAGTTTGTGCAGTAAGCATTTTGAGTCATTTTACTGCTGCACCTACAAAGTTACATTGGATTGGTGTAAAAAGAGTTCTCAGATATTTAAAGGGAACCATAAATTTGGGTCTTCAAATACAGATTACTGAGGAATTGAAATTAAAGTGTTATGTTGATAGTGATTATGCAAATGACATAAACACAAGGAAATCAAATTCTGGGATTATAATATTGTTTGGAGGACTCTAATTGGATGAAAGTCCAGAAAACAAACAACTGTTGCTATTTCAACAGCGGAAGCAGAGTTTATTGCTTTATCTGAATTGTGTTCTGAAGTAACATGGTATGTACAGTTGTTGCAAAATTTAAATATTAATGTAAAAGAATCTGTAAAGGTATTTGAAGACAATGCTGCCTGTATAAAAATGGCAACTGGTGATATTACAGTTCAGAGCGGCTGTGGGAAGGTTTTGAGCTGCTTCTGTTGAGACGTTCTCATTGATCAATAACAATGTCTGATAAACCAGATATGGCTGAAATTGAGAAATTTGACAAGTCTAAGTTGAAGAAGACAGAAACGCAAGAGAAAAACCCACTGCCTTCAAAAGAAACAATTGAACAGGAGAAACAAGTGGGCGAATCGTAATGAAATGGGCCCTTCCAGATTATGCACTGTACATTCCACAAGCATTGCCTTCTTATTTTACTTCTTTTAGCTGTTTTAACTTTGTAAGATGCAAAGAGTTGGATAAATTTAAAATGACTGTACTGTCCCTTTCACCCCCCCGCCCCAAAGTGAACTACTGACGCTGAATGAAGGCGCCATCCATTCCATCTGCCTATGCAGCTTCTGGTCTGGTGGCACAAAAGCTTGCATGTTTCTTTTTTTTTTTAACTATAAAAATTCTTTTATTAAAACAATCAACATTGAACATAAAAACATATTATGCAGCAATCATCATGGCACCTGATACAACACTAAGTATTAGTCTTTGAAAACGTCTGAATTAGTAGGCCTTTTTCCCCTCCTCACGTCTAGCCTCAACTATACTCCTGTTACACTTTATTTGTTTGGTGTTTCTCTTATCTGGTTCAATATTAATGTGATCAACATTAAGCATAAGATCCTATTGCTAAGCAATCATCCTAGAACATAGCATACAACATTAGGTATTAGTTAGTAAACGTTCTTCCCTCCTCCCTTCCATCTTCAAGTATACTCTGAATACATTTTGTTTGATTGGTGTTTCTCTTATATATGGTCTATCTACTGTATCTAGTCTATCGCATATTGTTCGTTTGCGCTTCTGAATTGACTTCATCCCATTACTAGTGCAATCTTTTATAGTCCCTAACCAGAGATCCTGAGGTAAAAGTTTCATATCCTGAGGTAGAGATTCAGTCTGCTTTAACAATATTAAAGCAAACAACATTAGTCATAAGGTTATGTTAAGAGGCATTAGTTATAGAACATATACATTCAACATTGGGTGTTACTTTTTGTAAACATTTGTCTAAGAGGGACTACAGTAATAGAATAACACACAAATATACACAAAGCTATACCAGGGTCCTGCAAGCTGTAAAATGCATTTTAATTGAGTGCCATTTTTTTTGTTCAAATAATTTTAATTATTGGAATGCACAATTTTTTTAATATAAGAACATAAGAACATAAGAAGAGCCATGCTGAATCAGGCCAAAGCCCATCGAGTCCAGCATTCTGTGTCACACAGTGGCCCACCAATTGTACATGGGGATCTTGAGCAGAAAGAGAAGGCAAAACCCTCCCTTTCCCTTGACCCCCAACAAATGGTACTCAAGGGAATCCTGCCTGCCTCAACCAACATAGAGGCGGCACATGGACATCCGTTTTAATAACCACCGATACACTTTGCATCCATGAATCTATCTAGCCCTGCCTTGAAGCTGTCAAGGCTGACAGCTGTCACGACCCCTTCAGGAAGTGAATTCCATAAATCAATGACCCTCTGGGTGAAGAAATATTTCCCTTTATTTGTCCTCACTTTCTTAGCTATGAGCTTTAGGGAGTGCCCCCTTGTCCTGGTATTGTGTGATAGAGAAAAGAATTTTCTATCCCATGCATGATTTTATACACTTCGATCAAGTCACCCCTTAAACGCCGTCTTTCAAGGCTGAAGAGACCAAGGCGTTGCAATCTGGTTTCATAAGGGAGGCGCTCCATTTCCTTGATCGTTCTTGTTGCCCTTTTTTGCACCTTTTCCAGTTCCATTATATCCTTCTTGAGGTGCGGTGACCAGAACTGTACACAGTACTCCAAGTGTGGTCTCACCATCAATTTGTACAGAGGCAATACAACACTTGCTGACTTATTTTCGATTCCCTTCCTAATCATGCCAAGCATGGAATTTGCTTTTTTTACTGCTGCTGCGCATTGGGTTGACATCTTCATCGAGCTGTCCACCAAAACCCCAAGATCCCTTTCTTGGGTTGTCTCAGAAAGTTTGGTCCCCATCAGTTGGTAAGTATAATTGGGGTTCTTTGCCCCGATGTGCATAACTTTGCACTTGTTTAGGTTAAAATGCATTTGCCACTTTGTTGCCCACTCACACAATTTCGAGAGATCCTTCTGGAGCTCCCGACAATCAGTTTCAATTTTATGCAAATAAAATGTTTTAAAACCTGAAAAAAAAAATGGCAACTGGTGACAGGGTGAAGAACAGAAGTAAACATGTAGACATTAAGTATTGTAATGTCAGGGAAGCTATAAAAGAAAAATTGATTAGTTTACATCATTGTTCTTCTGAGAATAATTTGGCAGACATGATGACTAAACCATTGGGTAGTGTTCACTATGGAGAATGTATTAAGTCAATAGGTCTGATGTCTCTTCCTGTCATGAAGGGAGGAGTGTTGGAATATTCATGAGCAGGAAGAGTCATGTGGTAACTCAGTCAGCCAATGTGAAGAAAGTGCTACTGAGTCTGTGCAAAAGGATATTGAGTTAGGAGCTGGATTTCCAGTCTCAGGTTTGTCTCTGTATCTCTCTGTAAGAAGTCTTCATTGTACTACCGGTATGTTGCTGTAAAAAGAAGAGAATGTATGTTATTGTAAATATTTTGATATGAATATAAAGAGGTTATTTGAATCAGCTAAATGCAGTCAACTGTGAGAGCTTCTGATTTATTTTTACCAATAGAGAAATTAAAATTCTCTAACATTATTTTTTTATAATATTTTATTAATTTTCTATTATTACATTTCATTAGTGCTTAATGAACAACGTGTTGTCTGGGTTGATTTGTTTTGCTTAGTAATGCAAGTTAAGTTCTTACTCTCTGTCCCTTTTTTCCAGCCATTGATAAAATAAGTTCCATGTTTGAAAATATGCTGTATCTTCTTATTCTTTGATCCTCAATGTAAGTCTGTCCATTTCAGCACAGTCCGGTATTTTCTTGATTATCTCTTTGTCCAATGGTGTTTCATTTTTCCAGCCCTGAGCAAATACAATCCTTGCTGCTGTTAATACATGTAATGTTAAATAGCCAAATTATTGATCCATCCAGCAGTTTCAGCCAGGATAATTTCCAGTCTCTCCTAAAGATTCTGGGGGATGCTCCCTTTTCTAAACTTTTTCAATTTTCCTAAAGAATTTTCACCCAATTCTATTGGTGCAAGAGCCTTGATCTCCTTCCCCATTTTCATGTTAATTCTAATGAACTACAGCTGCAAACACAAATCTGGGGCAGGGCCATGTATTTTGAGAGCCAGGAAAGTCTATAATCTTGCTAGTTCGTTTAGTTCATCCTGTTATGTCATCCAGGGCACACCACAAGGAGGCGAACTAACTCCTGACCCCAAATTTTAAATGTAGATCCTTTTAACATATATGTTTTGTTATGTTTTTACTAATCTAGGTGAAATAGAATAGAATGGAACAACATAGTTGGAAGGGACCTTGGGGGTCTTCTAATTCAACCTCCTGCTCAAGCAGGAAACCCTATACCACTTCAGACAACTGGTTGTCCAGTCTCTCCTTTAAAACTTCCAGTGTTGGAGCATTCACAACTTCTGGAGGCAGGTTGTTCCACTGATTAATTTTTCTCACTGTCAGTTCAAACTGTTAGTATCAAAATGTTAATAGATATTGCTGATCCATGTATGATATGCCCTACACTAAGTAAATAACCAGGTCAAGTAGGGTGAGCACACTCCTACCTCTAAAAGAGTGCCGTCTGATGGGAACTAAGAAGCCTGCCTTTCCTGTGGCAGCTTCCGCCCCATAGAATTGTCTGAACTTCACCTCTGCTAGGAGGGAGAGGGATTAACCAAGGACCCCACCGTTATATCAGCCTTTCCCATTCTAGTATCTTTCTGATCTGTTGGACATTGATTCCCATAATCCCAAGCCAGCCCAACAAAAATGCTGTATTTTCCCAGGAATCTTGAGAGGTAGAATCTAACCTGTCTGAGAAAGCATCCAATGTCCATAGGATGGTGTAGACCGCTATTGGGCTGGATAGAGTAATGCTATGAGTTACAGGTGGTCCTCGACTTAACAACAGTTCATTTAGTGACCATTTGAAGTTATAACTTGTGACCATTTTTCATCCTTACGACTACGGCAGCATCCTCAGGATCCTGTGATCAAAATTCAGAGGCTTGTCAACCGACTCATATTTATGACGGTCGCAGCGTCCCCGGGCCCATGGGATCCTCTTTTGCAACCTTCTGACAAGCAAAGTCAATGGGGGAAGCCAGATTCACTTAACAACCGTGATACTAACTTAACAACTGGAGTGATTCACTTACCACCGTAAAATGGGGCAAAATTCCCTTAACACAGCGGTTCTCAACCTTGGGGTCGCGACCCCATTTGGGGTCGCACGACCATTTCGCGGGGGTCGCCGGACACCACGGGCCGCCATTTTGTTTTTTTCATTTTTATTTTTTTATTTTTATTTTTTTTATTTTTTTATTATTTTTGGCGCGCGCGCGCCATGCATGTATAGATCCACCCGTCGCGCCGAAAAAAAAATTAAAAAAAATTTAAAAATTTTTTTAAAAAAACAAAATGGCGGCCGCGATGGGCGGATCTGCACATGTGCGGCACGTGCGATGGGCCGATCCGCGCATGCACGGATCCGCCCGTCGCGGCCACCATTTTGTTTTTTTTTATTTTGTTTTTATTTTATTTTTCCGGCACGCGCATGCGCGCGCACATGCGCGCACCCGGGTTGGGGTCACGGCACGCATGGGTGGGGCAAATGGGGTGTCAACCTGAGAAAGGTTGAGAACCACTGCCTTAACAAATGTACCTCGCTTAGAATGCCAATGTTGGGCTCAGTTGCGGCCGCAAGTACTCCATGCTATTTTTGTTAGCGTTTCAGCTGGTCAAAAGCTTGTAGACGAATAGAATGACCAAAGGGTCTGTGCCAAGCTCTTGAAAAACGATGCTCTGATTGATATTTCTTTTAACAGCCCAACCAGGACCTTGATTTACAACTCCTCCTCCTCCTCACATCCATCCTTGAAGCTCCACTAGATACGCTGCTCTGAACAGAACTGACTTCCAGCCCCACCGAAACTGCACTTAGGCCTCGGGAACGCCCTTCTAATTACCTTTCCTTCCTTCCTTTTTTAAAACAAATAATTCCCAGGGCACTAAAGGTGAGATTTTATAGGCTTTGAAAGCACTTGGAAGTGGCCCAGATCCCCAAACAATATTGCACCTGTGAAAAGAAGGAGGAGGAAAGAGCATTCTTCTTAAGAGAAACGTGTTGTCAGTCTCCCCTCTTATTTATTTATTTTAAGAAGCAGCTGTGCCTTTTTTCCTTTTCCTCCAGGACTTTTTAAACGGTTGCCAAGGAAACTGAGCAATGGAGAATGGAAAGGTTAGATGGATATTGGAAGAGACTGTAGTACTTGTTTCAAACCACAATCAACGGGGGCTTTAGAGGAGCGGAGGGCCAAGCAAGTTGCAATTCACTTGCTGTCTTTCCAGCTCTCTCTCTCTCTCCCTCTCTCCCCCTCCCTGTATTTACCTAGCACAGGTAATTGTCTTTCAATCACTGATCAATTATAATTCATCCTAATTAGGGTTTTTTTTCCCCTTAAAAATTGCCTGAATGGTACAATTCCTTTTATTCCTACCCCATTTCCAATCTTTTAAGAAAGAAAGTCAATTTGTTGCAATGCTTTAAGAGCAAAGGCTGGGTTGAAAAGGAGCTGTTGGACACAGCTGGAGACGGGTGAGCTTCGTGAATTGGCCAGGTAGCAACCTACCAATCCCAGGATATTCTGGCAGCTTTCTTGTGGGAAAGTGGAGCTGGCCTACTCAGAGCAAACTATTTTTAAGTACAGGCAGGGCTTTTTTTTCCTCATAGAATGCCCAGAACGGAGTTCCGGCACTTTTTGGGGATGGAACCTTGTAGGGTAGGCAAGGCAGGTTGCCTGTAGTCTGCCGGCGTCGTTCCAGCGACCTCCGCGGTCGCCCTGGTGTGGACCGGGGGGCGTTCTGCCACAGGGGCGTGAGTAGGGCCCGGTCTACCGAGAACAAGCGAGCCGGGGGAAAAAACCAAGCATCGCCTAAAAGACTGCCGAGATTTTGACGTAGGTTCTTACCTACTGACCAACCGACCGACCGACCTACCGCGGACGGGCAAACCGGTCGCTGGTTGCCAGGAGTCCGGAACGGTGTCGGCGTGCGCAGAGTTACCTGCACCATTGAGCCCAACATTTCTATGGCTAAGCAAAACAGCTGTTAAATGAATTTTACCCCATTTTACGACCTTACTTGCCACGGTTGTTAAGTGAATCACTGCAGTTGTTCAGTGAGGAACTTGGAGGGTAAGTGAATCTGAATGTTGGGCTCTATTGTGGTCATAAGCTGAGGACTACCGGTACTGGAATTAGAGTTATCTAGAGAGTATCATAAGGATCTGACTTCCTATTGAAGGCTTTTTCACCGGTTGGCAAGAAGTAGGAATAACCAGCCAAGATGCATCATTATTTATGCAATCAAGCTGGGTGGGAAGCTCAGGAAAAGTTGTAATTATTCTGGTATGTCAAAAAGAAAGGGAAAGAAAGAAATCAAGAAAGAAAGAAAGGGAGGGAGGGAGGGAGGGAAGGGAAGGAAGGAAGGAAGGAAGGAAGGAAGGAAGGAAGGAAGGATGATATAGATCAGGGGTGTCAAACTCAATTTCATTGAGGGCCACCTCAGCATTGCGGTTATCCTCAGGGACCGGGTGGATGTGGCAAGGGTGGTTGTGGCCTACTGGGTGGGCATGTCTGGAGTGGGTGTGGCCTACTGGGTGGGCATGGCCAGCTCTACATTGTTCGCATCAAGGATGCCTGTGGGGGCCTGGGCAGGAGTGGGACAGATCTGAAGGTCTCTGGCAGAAGGGGGTGGGATCAGGGCAAGTGCCAAGGCCTGGTCCACTGGAGGAGCCTCACTGTTCCTCTCAGGCCATGCGGGGGAGGGGTGGATGGTGGTGCGGGCTGCCCAGAACCCTGGGCAGCAGAGGTCAAACACTCAGCCTGGCCCCCGAGCACCTGCAGCACCAAGCCGAGCCCCACTTCCCCAAGGGGGCACCCTGCTGCACTTACCTCCTCCTCAAGGCTGCTGTTGCTGTGCTTGCTGTCCTTAGTAAGGTTGCTCATGATGGGTATGAGGGCAAAATCAGAGGGAGGCCCATTCCCTCTCCATGGGAGGAGACCCGGCTTTGTATCCAAAGCTTTCTTAGCAATAGGATGGGAGACCCCCAGGATAGGCCAGGAGGAGGGGGCAAGGGGATGGTGAAAGGGCAACAGGGCAGGACTAACCACAGGACTTCCCTCACATTCTCCCTCTCCTTCTTTCCTTCCTTCCTTCCTAAGTACAGAGTGGTGGGAAAATATTTGAGATGAGGGAGGGAGAAAAACAGGCAAGAAACGTAGCTGGGGAGGTGTCACCCTTCGTGAAGAATGAAGAAATGCACCATCACCTGGAAGTGGCCAGCACATGGCCCTCACCTACTTCAGATATCTGGCTTGGTGGCTTTGGGGGAGGGGGTGCCATGAGCATTGTGAGAGTCAACGTTACCTGCACAATGCCGCCCAGCCTCCAGCCTACCTGGTCTCAGCATACAGTGGGGCGCTTTCCTCACAGCACCAAGAGGCTGAACCGGACGATGCAAATCCAAAAAGAAGAGTGATGCCACCCAGCCTCCAGCCTGCTCGATTTTGGCAGGCAGCGGGGCGCTCTCCTCACATTACCGAGAGGTTGAGCTGGGCAGTGCGAAGCTCATCCGCTTTGCACCTTGTTGCCTGCTGAAACTGGGCAGGCTGGGGGCTAGGCAGCATTGCACTTCTCATCAAATTCACACCACCCGGCTCAGCTCTTGGCGCTGTGAGGAGAGTGCCGAAACCAGGCAGGCTGGGAGCTGGGCGGCGTCTTGCTTCTTTTTGGATTTGCACCGCCCAGCTCAGCCTCTTGGCCCTGTGAGGAGAGCACCATGCTGCCTGCCGAAACCCCTTCCCCAGAGCCCATCAAGCCAGATATATGAAGTAGGCGAGGGCCATTTGCTGGCCACTTCTAGGCGATGGTGCATTTTTTCATTCCTCACAAAGCATGCACCCAGGGGGCAGGACTGACGTGGCAGGGGCTGGTTCCTCGCTGTTTCTAGATGGCCTTGTGGAGCTAAGACTGAATGTGTTTCAGCATAATGGCCACCACAAAATTGTACACTGGCTCCTGGCCGGCCTGGGCCCGGGCCAAGGCAGCAGGGGCCATTCCCTCACTGTTCCCACATCCGGCCCGCGGGCCTTGTGTTTGACATGTCTGATATAGATGATAGATAGCTAGATAGCAAATAGCTAGCTGAGAGAGAGAGAGAGAGAGAGAGAGAGAGAGAGAGAGAGAGAGAGAGAGAGAGTCTGGGATTTGAAGTCCAATTTTAAAGTTGCCAAGAATAATAGAGTTGGAAGAGAACCAACCCCCTGCTTAAGCAGGAGATCCTATTTCAGACAAGTGACTCTCCAGTCTCTTCTTAAAACCTTCCAGTGTTGGAGCACAACCTCTGGAGACAAACCATTCCACTAACTAATTGTTCTAACTGTCAGAAAATTTCTCCTTAGTTCTAGGTGGCTTCTCTCCTTGATTAGTTTCCATCCGTTGCTTTTTCTCCTGCCTTCTGGTACTTTGGAAAGAGGGGTTGACCCCCTCTTCTTTGGGAAGCCCCTCAGATATTAAAGACTTCTAGCATGTCACCTCTAGTCCTTCTTTTCACTAGACTAGACATACCCAATTCCTGTAACCATTCTTTGTATGTTTTAGCCTCCAGCTTCCCCCCTAATCCAACCGCCTGATGTTGTACACCCCTGGATAGTAGTCCTTGCTTATTTCCATCAAGACCATCTTCCTTATCTTTGGGAAAGGAAATGGCTCCATCATTCATGTCACAAGAATGGAATCAGGCAATACACCACCTCCAGTTACTGAGGGCCATGATAGAACTAAATACAAGGAAATGATAAATGTCAGTAAAGTTTAGAAACAGACTGGAGAGAATAACCAGCTCCTTTGTTATTGTTGTTTGTGTTTCAAGGTGTGTAGAGGTAAGGGACAAATTTCTTTGAAAATCTACCTTCCAAAGTTTCTGTTCAGATTTACTCAATTCTGGTAAAAGAAGGACTAAGCAAGAATACCCAATTAAATTCCCAGGCTTTAACTGAGCAGATTTTGGTTTCCAGTTGCAGCCGTGGGACAAGGAAAGCTGATGGAAAAATATCCTTTTCTTTCTGAAACTTCTTTTTTGAGTCCTCTATGCTTTTCACCTGCAGTGTCAAGATGGCATTGAGATGTTCACTCCTTTCTCCACCCCCCCATCCCCCCTGTTATGGCGCCTGAGATATCAAGGCTGATGATCTGACAGGCTCATGGGAAGGAGAGAACAGCATGAGAAAATATTAAAAGGTGACTTCTTGGCAACAAATCTGAACTGCTTTTATCCCCTAGACAAATATCGACTGCAAAGTCCTTTTAGTCTCTCTCTCTCTCTCTCTCTCTCTCTCTCTCTCTCTCTCTCTCTCTCTCTCTCTCTCTCTCCCTCTCCCTCTCCCTCTCCCTCTCTCTCTCCCTCTCTCTCTCTCTCCCTCCCTCCCTCCCCCCCTCTCTCTCTTTCCCTCCCTGCTTCCCCCCCTCTCTCTCTGTGTGTGTTTTAAACCTTTATAAATCATTTTCTGTCTGAATGTGACTGGTGTTGATAAAAGGACAAACCCTGGGCAATGGAGATTAATCCATGCTTTATAGATTAATAAACCTAAGATTTTTTGCAGATGCCATTGTAGCTCCGCTTCTGGCTTAGTTAAGTATTGCAATACACACAATTGCAAAGTTTACTGGACATGCTTCTATGTAATAAAGTAAGATATTGGGATATTTCTGTTTCCCGCTCAGATTGCATCAGTGTATGCTAGTATGTACATAGGGCAGACTGCATTTGATCTGCCTGGGTCATGTGACCAAGAAGATGGGCTGGGGGTTCTGGGAGTTGAAACCCCCTACATCAGGGGTTCTCAACCTTGGCAACTTTAAGACTTGTGGACTTCAACTCCCAGAATTCCTCAGCCAGCAAAGCTGGCTGAGGAATTCTGGGAGTTGAAGTTCACAAGTCTTAAAGTTGCCAAGGTTGAGAACCCCTGCCCTACATTCTCAAGTTGCTAGGGTTGGGAAACACTGATCACACACAAAGTTGTTGGTGGGAAGAGGAGGATGTGTTATGTATGTCACTGGAGGAGGAGGAGGAGGAGGAGGAGGAGGAGGAGGAGGAGGAGGAGGAGGAGGAGGAGGAGGAGGAGACGACGACGATGACTCAGGCTGAAAACCCAACTCCTATCTAACCTAAGGCAAGGCAAGGCCCAGCATGGTTCAAGTCAACAAAAGTCTCTCATTAAGTTTGCAATGACATCCATAAATCACTGCAAAACTTCGCCTGTTGCAAAACTGGACTTGAACAACTAAAAAGAGTCACAAGACAAATCTTCCCATGGGCTTTGTGCAAACTGGGAAAAAAAACCTGGAAGGACCAAAGAGTCTTCAGCCATATCACAAAAAGGAATCAAGTAGCAAAAACATTCCCAAGACAGAGCAAGTGAATCTCAGAACACCACCCGGCAGAAATTACCTTGAAAGTAAGCTATCAAACAAACAAACATCAGAATCGTTTTGGTGGAGGAAAAAAAGAAAGACTACAAAGTTGCAAAGCTAATTCCAGGGAGCATCAAACCAAAACAGTGTCATCCCTTCTTCCTCCTGCCTTTCTCGTCTCTTCCCTTTTTACCCATCTGTTTTGCTTAGATGTGAAATGTGGATTTAGAAACCTTAGTCCAGCGGTTCTCAACCTTTTTCGCGGCACGACCCTGACCTGCATCGCGCATGCGCGGCGCGATGGCCCGCATCCCGCATGCGCGGTGTGACAGGCCACACTGTGCATGTGCGGCGCGCGCACAACGGCTCGCATCGCGCATGCATGGTGCTACAGTCCACATCGTGCATGCATGGCGCACGCGACGGTCCGCATCGCGCACGCGCGGTGCACGCGACGGTCCGCATCGCGCATGCACGGCACGACAGTCTGCATCGCGCATGCACGGCGCCCACGACGGTCCACACCGCGCATGCGTGGCACATGCAACGGTCCGCATCACGCATGTGCGGCGCGATGGTCCGCATCGCGCATGCACGGTGCGGCGGCCCGCATCGCGCATGCATGGCGCGACGGCCCGCATTGCGCATGCGCGGCATGATGGTCCGAATCATGCATGCGCAGCACATGTGCGACGCCTGAATCGCGCATGCACGGTGTGACGGTCTGCATCATGCATGCGCGGGGCGCGCGTGATGGCCCGCATTGCGCATGCGCGTCGCGATGGCTCGCATCGCGCATGCGCGGCGCGATGGCCCGCATCGTGCATGCGCAGTGCTACCCCGCGCATGCGCGGTGCTGCCCCCTGCGCCAGCCGGAAAAAAAATGGCGGACTGTGAAGTTTGGCGACCCCTGTGAAATGGTTGTTCGTCCCCAAATGGGGTCGCGACCCACAGGTTGAGAACCACTGCCTTAGTCAGTCACATTTGTTCTCTTTTTTTAGCAGCTGCATTTTATTGTTCCATTGTGAAGTGCCACCCTTAGATTAGCCACAAGAACAGGAACAATTTGAGAAATGGGTGTTTTTCATTACTCACCTGTGCCTAAAGAAATGTGCAGGCTATGAATATGCAGATTATAATCTGCATATCAAAACGGCCATATTAAAGAAAGCTGATTAAAAGTAGTTCCCCCCCCCCCCAAGAGCTGTTCTTTTACATGCAAGTTTCTTTTGCAATTCCTGCTTTCCCTCAAGACTTCAGCTTGCCATGTATGGGCCTCTCAGCAGCTCCTGGACCATCCTCTTCTTATCCTCCACCTCTCTCCCTTCCTTCCTCATTTTCCATTCTGCACATCCTCAAGTATGTTCTTAAGTGCAAGGTACCAACCTCCCCTGTGAGCTGACATTATCTTCCCTGAAAGCGAAATCAAGCATAAGGAAAAAAGAATGATTTATGAGGCATCACTTGCTCAACCAGAACATTCTCTGCACATTCCAAAATAATTTCCCATCTTCTAGTCCTTTTGCAGTGAGCATTTGTTAAAGGGCTTTTTGGGGGGGGGGAGGAGAGGAGAGAAACCAAGTTTAAAAGAGCCCTTTGAGGCTTGTTGCTGCTTTTAACTTCTTAGGATTATTGAATGGATTGAAGCTTTGACTTCAAATGCTTGGAAAGTCCACCCCTTTTTGTTGTTGTTGTGATTTTTCTTTCGTACACATTTGAGCATTGATAACTGTGTCAAAGCAGAAGGCTGAAATTCCATCAGGGTTACAGTTGCCCAGAACTGAGTTTCATTGTAATTAGTCACTAATGTAAAAGTACAAAGGAGCTATTGGGACACAGACAGTGGTGGGATTCAGCCAGTTCGCACCACTTTGGCAGAACCAATAGCTAATTTTTTTGTTCCCCAGGCCCAGAATGGACTTCCAGAAGTGGCATTCACACAGAGAACCGGTTGTTCACATATTTGAATCCCACCGCTGGACACAGAACACACCTGTGTGATAGAAAACTGACCTAAAACACCATCAAGAAACATTCAAATGTGGCCTGAATCCAGTGGATTGAGAATCTACTGTCTCATTTGCTTTTAATAATTTGGGAACTGTCATACCTTCCTCTGAGGGTTTCTTATGGGGGCACTGAAATAAAGGTAGTCCTTGATGTACGATCAGGCACTTAGTGACCATTTTAATTTCTGAAGGACCTACCTACAGTCGGTATGCCAACAATCAGGCCACATTTACAACCGTTTGCAGAAGCCCGCAGTCTCCTGACTGGGTTTTTACAACAGTTTTGCTGCAAAATGGCAGTTACATCCGGTTTTTGGCAAAACTGCATCCATTGGTTTGCTTAATGACTGCAGTGATTCGTTTCATGACCACTTCAACAAAGGCCATAAAATCTTACAACCGTCACAAGTTACAACTGTGATGGGCAGGCTCTATTATGATCATAACTCAAGGAATAGCAGTATTAAGTCCACCATTGTTACTTGAAACGACCTTTTCCAGAGGTCCTTCTCTATTTCACTCACTTGCAATATTTTATAGTCGTTACAAAGCTAGAAGATGAATTTGCACAACAACACAAGAGGCTGGGAAACCTCAGCTAATAATGCCCCCGTCCTCGCCTTCCTTGCTCTCTTAAATAATCCCTTTGTCAAGCAAGAGCATTAATATAGCATTGCAACATCAAGGCAAAGTATCAAACCAAACTATGCTTCTTTTGATTTCCTTGGGACTCAACCCAATTGAAAAACTTATTCTGAGTATCTCTATCTATAACACTTGTTTTCCTTCATGGCTATTAATTATATATATGTGCAAACTGACTGAAATTGAACCAACTGATTAATCAATCAAAATTCATCACATGAATTAACAACGAAGCTATTTTTAAATCACCCCATCTGAAAATTCTTATAGCTTCTGTTATTCTATTTGCTCAGTGAAGGAGTAACTCTTTATTCCCCTATCTTTCCATTATTTCCTCATCCTTTCTTTCCTTTGCTTGTTACTCTTCATCTCTTCCTTATGTTCCAATACTGGAGGTTTTTAAGAAGAGATTGGACAACCATCGGTCTGAAATATATGCAGCAGGAGGTTGGACTAGAAGACCTCCAAGGTCCCTTCCAACTCTGCTATTCTGAAATCCCTTTTTTTTTGTTACAATTAATCGTAGGCAGATCCATGGTATAGATAGAGCTGTGGATTTTGTTTTGTTGGAACATTTTCTTAGTGCTTTTTTCTTCTTCTTCAGAAATCTATTATCCCTTCTTTTGAATGGTCTTTTGCTTCCTCCTCCTCTCAGCTAGAGACTCTTTTCCTACATCCTGGTGTCAGTGGTCAGCCCTGAAGAGATCTTTTGGTTCCCCTTCCCAATATTATTCTTACAGTTACAGCCATTGATTCATTTCCTCTCTTACTTTGCTAGAAATGTTCAATAAAGCATTACTGAAAGCGGTTTCCTGAAAGTTGAGGTTGAATTCCATAATCTTGACCAGTTCCTGTAAACAAAAGGAAAAAAAAGAAAAAAAAAGAAAGAAATATTTAAAAAGAAAGCTTATGTTCTTTATTTGCAACATCTCTTGTTTCTTTCAGTCAAAGTCTTTGCTCATCGCAGGTTGTTCTCCTGACTAATAGTCCCTCTATAAACAAACTCCAAGTGGGGCAAAAAGCAAAATAAATAAATCAAAGTTGACGGGATCGTAAACCAAACGAGCCCTTAGTCAAGAGAGTTCTCCTTTGCACCTTGACTTGGCAGACTCGGAAGAGAAAATGATTTATTCCTATTGCTTCTTTTTTTTTCCCCCTCTCTTCTTTTCAAAAAGCCTATTTTGGAGGGTTTAATTAAAATATTCCCTCGCCACCTCCCATCTACATCTTTACAGCTGTGTTTACCAACCGACAAAAATCAGGCAAGGCAGCAGTTCCTGCAGACCTCCTCCTTCTCTTCCACTTTCTTAACAAAGTATTTAAGATGAGGTCACAGATTAACTGGCCTAGGTGTGGAGGGCAGCAAATTTCTTGAATTTAATGTAATTGAAAAGCATTTCAAAGTGATTGTACATTGTAGGCATCGGACTGCTCTATACTTTGAAGCCCAAAGTTATTCTTATTCTACATTATTTTGATTTGTGCAGAAAGTTGTACATCTTTATGAAAAACCTGGTGTAAGGAATGACAGAATAATAGAATTGGAAGGGACTTTGGAGGTTTTCCAGTCCAATTCCTTGCTCAGTCAGAAAAACCTATGCCATTTAAGACAAATGATTGTCCAGTCTTGTCTTAAAATCTTCAGTGTTGGAGCATCCAAACTTCTGGAGACAAGTTGATTGATTGTTCTCTTAGGAAATTCCTCCTTAGTTCTACATTGGTTCTCTTCTTGATTAGTTTCGATCTATTGTTTAGTTTCCATCCATTGCTGATTGTCTTGCCTTCTGTTGTTTTGGAAAACCCTCTTCTTTGTGGTGGCCCCTTAGATATTAGAACACTGCTATCATGTCATCCCTAGTCCTTCTTTTCATTAAACTAGAGATATTCCTGCAACCATTCTTCGTATATTTTAGCCTCCAGTCTCCTAATCATCTTTGTTGCTCTTCTCTTCATTCTTTTTAGCATCTCAACCACTTTTTTATATTTTTCGCCAACCAAAATTGGATGTTTTATTGGCAGAGCTTATCAGACGTCCCAAAGCTTCTTTTCCAAAACTTAGAACAGGACTTTTTTTGTTTTCCTTGAAATCCCTTTTCCCTTTTCAAGAGAAAAAACACAGATTGAAAAAGCACTTTTGGAACAACCATGACCTGGATGAGTGGGAATCTCCATAGACCCTGAGCCTGCTGGATACAGTAATAATAATGACCTCACCCTATACAAGGTTTATCCTGGAGTAATTTATTTTCTTTCATTTTTTGGACTCATCTATATATGGCCTGCTCTTTGAAAAATACAAGGAAAAATGATCACAATGCTGCTATTTCATCCTAGGGATTTTCATCTGTTTCAGTTCATTTCCTTAATTTTATAAAAGCCTCAAAAAGAAGCATCCATCTTGTCCCACTTTTAATTATCCGGGCAGGAGATCGCTTTGTTTGCTACTATTGTGGTGCGGTGGAAAGAATGGCTCTTGTTCACAATTGTCTAGAGGCAGACTGGGTGTTATAATTCCTTAATGTCAGGGCCCATGGGCTAATGCACCTAGGATGTGTTTTGTTTTGCTATCGTGAACATATTGTTTCCAATTTTCCACATTGTGCTTGCACCGTAAGGCTGAATAATGAGTAAACATTTATGGGCAGATAGAAAAAAAAATGATTAGGAATTTGGAAGTGTCAAGTTCTCTCCTTGCCTTGGCTATGGGTTTGCAAAAGGTGAACTCTGTATAAAATGGAGGACTCTGTAGCTATGTATGTAGGTATAGGTATAGTGTTTCCTGCTGGAGAAGGGAAGACCTTCAAAGTCCCTTCCAACTTTGTTATTGTATGTATGTATGTATTGTATGTATGTATGTATGTATGTATGTATGTATGTATGTATGTATGTATGTATGTATAGCATTTATATAGCTACCCATCTTTCAGCCAGCTGTGGGTGGCTCAGATTGTTGGGGGCAATATGCTGACATTGTAAACCACCCAGAGAATGCTGTAAAGCACTGTGGGGCTTTACATAGTTAAAATTAGAGTCCATCTAGGTCAAAATTGAACAGCCCTCTCTCAACAGAGGGGGGAGGGATCTGACATCATCTATCTCCCATCTATAACACAGTCCTTTCAGCAGTTCCAAGAAGGCTCCACATCCATTTGCACCACTCAGGTGACCCTGAAGACACAGATAAGTCTCCCGGTAGCACCAATAACTCACTAAAAGAATGAGAATAAACAGCTGTCTGCAAGAAGTATAAATCATTCCATTTCCCACCACCCAGTCAGAGCTGATGAAGCTTCTTGGATGAGAAGCGAAACATCTTCAAAGAAAAATAAGACAGTCCAGTTGCCTTGTGAAAAAGCATCTTTGGGACACTGTGAGGCAGTATATAAGTCTAAGTGCTATTGCTATACTGGATCAGTTGACGTTTCCAGGTAGTCTTCAAGAGCAGCCCCAGATAGAGAATATTGCAGTATTCCTAGTGGGAGATGACCGAGGTATGAGCAAAGCCTGGATCTAGATTAGATCTACATTAGGTGGAGAAAGTAAACAAGGCAAAAACATGAGGTCAGGAATACAACTATCTCTGGGATTAACCGCTCAGGAAAGATCCACTATTTCTCCCAGAGAAAAGGAAGGATGCAAAATTTGCTCACTAATTGAATCCTTAAACAGTGACGACAATTGAGTCATGAATTTCTGTTGCTAGCTGAGACATTTGTCAATCAAATTTTGCCCCATTTTTATGACCTTTCTTGCCACCGTTGTTAAGTGAATCACTCTGGCTGTTAAGTTAGCAACACAGTTGTTAAGTGAATCTGGCTTCCCCATTTGACTTTGCTCATCATAAGGTCTCAAAAGGTGATCATGAGACCACGGAACCGTCATAAATATGAGCCAGCTGCCATGAGTTCAAATTTTGATCACATGACCGTGCTGCAAATGAGAAAAATGGTCATAAGTCACTTTTTCAGGGCCGTTGTAATTTTGAACAGTCACTAAACAAACTGTTGTAAGTCAAGGACTACCTGTACTTATACCCTCTCGCTTCTGCAAGTTGTGACTACTTTCCTTCTTCTTTCCTCTGACCCACTCCATCGTATTATTTTCTGTGCCATTTCTTTCCCAAAGCCCTCAGAATGCCCAGGAGCTCTCAGTATCTTTGCTGTCATCCCAGATACTGTATAATAAAATATCACCGCCATGGAAAGGCACAGAAATCTACGCAACCCACAGGGACTGGTTCCCCACCCCACCTGTCGGATAGAGAGTCTACATGTCCTTGGAAAAAATATGTATTTTGGGCCACCAGGGTGCTAATTTGCAAGGGCCATTACTCAAATGAAACATTAAAATGGCTGCCCATGAGCTAAACTTTTTATCCCTTCCTTCTCTCTCCATCCCCTCCCCCCCATGACGGAATTCTTCTTCCCAAGTATAGGTTTCCTGTCAAGACAAGGAACCACAGGCAAAGATTTATCGATAGGGGCCTTGACTCCAACTTGCATTTTAATTATGTGGCCATCCACAAATGTGCTTGGGAGTAAATGTGATGCCTATTTATTATATTTAGTCTGCCTCTGCAGATAAAGGCCCGTGGAGAAGCACTGGCTAATGTCATGTAGAAAGAAAAATCTTCATTAGGGTCCAGTCCAAGCCTGGAAAAAACAAAATAGAGACTGCTTTAGAAAGAAGGTTGTAGTTTATTGAAGAGGAGAACCACAAGACATGAGGCTCTGGAGCAGCTGACCATGTGTAGCTGGGAGTGGCGGGTTTTTATACCATCTTGGGCTTTTGTGTTTGGAGTTGCTCCTGTTTGAGGCTTTGTATTTCCTGTGTCATGTACTTTGACCTGAGTCTGAGTGTGCCCTTTTTGTATTCTGATGGTGGTGGGTAAACCCTATTATGTCCTAAAGTCATGTCTATAGAGTTTGGGTGGTGTATGTAGATTTTAGGGGTCTTTGTCTTCCTAATCTCATCAGCGTCTAGCTTTCTGGCTCCAACCTTTCTGAATAGGATTATCAGATCTGCATTTCTAGTCATGTGGAATGGAACATTGCTTTGCCACAGAATGGTGTGAGCTTTCCATGTTTAGATGGGCCTGCTTTCCAAACTGACAGTCAGGCTTGCAGGGTTGGGAGAGAGAGGGCAATTGGCTTCCCCCATTTAGCTTTATACCTTGGGCTGAAGGCTCACCAAGGAGATGCCCACTGACCATAATGTGAGCTCTCTTTTAAAAAAATTGCAACTTGAATGACAGCAAACCGCTGTGTTTCATTGTTGTGTGTGGCCAGTTAAAGAGTGTCAAATGGCAGGGCTACACAAGGATCTTAGTTGCATGAATTCAGTGGTGTGACTCAGAGTATAAGTTTTGTTTTTTTAATTCAGAGAAGCAGGGTTGGCCAATTTTGGTAACTTTAAGACCTGTGGACTGTAACTATTGGATGGGGAATTCTGGGAGTTGAGGTCCACAGGTCTTAAAGTTGCCAAGGTTGGGAAACCTTGCTGTAGAGCAGGGGTAGGCAACCTTGGCTCTTTTTTGACTCGTGGACTTCAACTCCCAGAATTCCTGAGCCAACCACGCTGAGGGGAAAGGGAGAGGTTTCCAAACTGAGCCATGCTGGCTCGGGAATTCTGGGAGTTGAAGTCCATGAGTCATAAAAGAGCCAAGTTTGCCTACCTCTGCCCTAGAGAATCAGCACAACAGAGAGTGTCCCAAACTGGTCACCCGACGTTTACATCTCCCTATATAAGAATCTTTTTATTTTCTACTACTTGATCAGAGCACTTGAGAATTCCTTTTAAATTTATCCTGGGTTTGAGCTTACATAAAGCCCCAAAATGTACTTCATTATTTTCAGCTTGCTGGAGTTTATGGTTTAGAAGTGATGGACAATAACGCTGATGTTCTTGTCTTCTCTAATGCAATTTTCCCTCATTCTCCTTCCTTCCTTCCTTCCTTCCTTCCTTCCTTCCTTCCTTCCTTCCTTCCTTCCTTCCTTCCTCCCTCCCTCCCTCCCTCCCTCCTCTGTCTCATACACATACACAAATAACCTGATTCATCATCTCATAAAGTATAAAGAAGCAACAGCTCCATATCTCATGGCCAAAAAATAATAATAATCCCTGAAAATTGTTCTTTTTGAGCAAAAGAAGTGATTTTTTTTCACTGAATGGTATTTTTTAAGAAAGAAAGAAAGAAAGAGGAAGGAGGGAGGGAGGGAAGGAAGGAAGGAAGGAAGGTAGGAAGGAGACACTAAACATATTTATGATAATAGGGATGTTGACTCTGCTTGCTGAATAGATCCTCCCTGTTCAGGAGTGTAAACTTTTCAATAGATAGCTCAGTTGCTCAGGAAACAGCCATTGCATTCTGCTCCTGATTGTGGCCTTCTCAAATGCAGATGGGGTCTTCTAATTAATTATCCCAGCTCAATCCAACTTGAGAGCTCTATTGTGCAGGCTCTGCTGCTGTACTTTGTTAATTGCTCTGTAACTCAAGAGAACACAGAGAGTTGAGTCAACCATGATTCAATCAACCTTCGGGAAGAGTATTATGTGAATGGCTGCATGGTACACGTGCCTGCTGGATGAGCTGTCTTTTTTTTTTTGTTCCTGCTAGGACCAAGTACATGGAAGAAGACAAGGCCACTAGTGGAAAAAACAAAACAAAACAAAACAGGAATAAAGGCACAGGGTTCTTTTTCTTTTTCATGAACCATGGCGCAGAAAGAAAGCAATAATATACCGTCAATATGAACTTTTGATGAAATGTTACGCATGGTCAGGGGGTGATGATTCGGAGATAATTGGTAGCAGATGTGGTAAGAGATGGTTTAATTGAAGAAGGTGTTGGAGGAAAAGTCTTCATCCTGGTTCATCCAAGCCAGGGATAAATAAACAACATGGCAACTGCTTTAGAAAGAAGGTTGCAGTTTATTGAAGAGCCAGACAGAAAGATGGCTCTGGCAGAAAAAGGGAGAGAAAAAAGGGAAGGGTGAGTACATGTGGGAAGTAGGTTTTTATACCCACTGAAGCCTTTTGTTTGGAGTAGTTTCCTGTTCCTGTGTTGAGGCTTTGTATTTCCTGTGTCACCTATTCTGAGTCTGGGTGTGCCTTTCTGGTATTAATGGTGATGAGTTAGTCCTATTATGTTCCAAAGATCATATCCTGCTTCCATGGTGCTGGGGCTAATGACTCCTAGAGTTTGGGTGGGGTATGCAGATTTTAGGTGTCTTTGTCTTCTTGATCTCCTAGCTGGGGCCTTTCTGATGGTTTACATCTGCATTTGTACAGAGCTGGCTTCTGCTTGGGACAGAGAGACTTGGGGGCAGGGTTGGTTTCTGCTTTTAAAATCCTTTTGAGGAAATATATTTTTCTGCCCTTTTAATATTTCCTTCTCTGGGGGGCTGACTTCCCACAATGGACTTAGAAGCAGTGCCTAGTTTCCCTACTCTGTCTCTTGGGGAAGACCAACAAATTGTCCAGGTTGAAATTCCTTTCCAATGGTCCAAATTTTATGCTCTAATGGCAACAGCACCTTGGAGACGATTTGAAAAACCACAGATGAAATGCAGTGAACTTCAGAATTGCGCATTGTGTGTGTGTGTGTGTGTGTGTGTGTGTGTGTGTGTGTTTAATTGACACACAACAGCCAATCTTGGCTACCACTGCACACTAGCCCTTAAATGTCGTGTTTCTGTGTGAGAGAAGATTACACCTGGGACATTTTTCCTGGAGAAAATAATACATATTTATATCAATGGAAGTGAGGAAATGAGATAATAACTAACCTGGAGAGTGAGATACTGAGGGAAAAAATCCAAAAATGACCATCTGTGAAGGCAAAAAACAGCTTCTTTGACTGTTTTCTTTAGTTAATTTTATTAAGGTATGACCTGACCGATGCTAAATATTGTCAACGTTGTCAATTCTACTCTTTTTAAAAACAGTAATCTTTGCTTATAGGCTTTTAAGCAATAAAGTTAATTCCATTTAGAATAGAGGTCCTCAACCTTTTGGGTACCAGGGACCGGTTCCATGGAGAGAGGTTTTCCATGGACCAGAGAGTGCATGGTTTTATGGACTGCCTGCATCCTGTGGATGGGGCTTTCCTGGTTTGTGTGGACCGGTTGGTGGCATACTGGCAGCCCGGTACTGGTCCCCGGACATCATACCAAACTTGAATCATAGAATCATAGGGCTAGAGGGGTCTTTGAAGATTTTCTAGTCATGTGGTCAGCGTGACTATAAGCCGAGGTGCATGGAATGCTATGAGCTTCCCATCAAAGTAGTATCTATTTATCTACTCGTATTTGCATGCTTTCAAACTGCTAGGAGGGCAGGAGCTGGAGCAAGCAACAGGAACTGGAGCAAGCAACAGGAACTCATCCCTTCGTGCAATGCTTGGGTCTCAAACCCGGGCTTTCAGCTATTCAGCTGACAAGCTCAGCATCTTTAACCACTAAGCCATCACACAGCTCCGCAATGTAAAATAGCGTCATATAAAGGTTAACTATATAGGAAGCAATTTCAGTTCAATGTCTTAAACAACTTGAGAAAAATCAACCATCCTATCAATATATGGACAAGTTCTTCTTCTGATCGAATAGCCTTAACAAGTAGACAAAAGTCTATAGCCAAGACTTTGGGCAAGAAAGTTTATTTCAACCAATGTTTCTCAACCATGGCAACTTTAAGATGTATGGACTTCAATTCCTAACTGGAAAGCCAGGAACGCTGATGGGCCACAGGAAGATCCACTGAGGAATCAGTGGCCTTGTGACTCTCTGTTGTCTGTTATTTTTCCATTTCCTCATTCTTTGCTGCTCATTTCAAAAGGAGACTCTGTTTACTGCTTCCTTCCTGAACTGAACAGTTATCGCTCCAAGACTTACTGGAGGAACTGTTCATTTAACTTGCAAATTGAGGCAATATGAATTTCCTGGGTATCTCACAATAGATGAACTAGATGTGTGTCCACGCAAATGAGCAACTTTATCTAATTAGGACGTTTATTTGTTTGAGTTGTACATGAATATAGCAAATTGCATTATCAGATCATAGTTACATTTCTGATTTACTCTCCCTTTGTTCATCAGAACTTCCTACATCCAAGCAATTAACCTCTCAGAGAGCCAGGGAAGACATAATTATCCTCATTTATCTAAGCATCACCAAGATGGCCAGCTTTCAATTAGCCTTCTGGGAATCGAATAAAGTTGCAGTGATATAGTGACCATTTTGAACCTTACTGTATGCATATGTGTGTGTGTGTGTTTGTGGGTAGGTCTTTGGTTATTTGGTTTTCTCCCGCGTAAAATTGGAAGTGTCTTGGCGACATTTCGACAAAGTCCCATTCATCATCTTTAGGCTGGTGTTTTCGGCTTCGTGCTTCTAGGAGCAATGTGTGCTCGTAGAAACAGCTACGAGCACACATTGCTCCTAGAAGCACGAAGCCGAAAACACCAGCCTGAAGAATGGGACTTCGTCGAAATGTCGCCAAGACACTTCCAATTTTACGCAGGAGAAAACTCGAATAACCAAAGACCTACATACAAACACCCACGAAAACCTCAGAAAACATATGTGTGTGTGTGTGTGTGTGTGTGTGTGTGTGTGTGATGTTTATATATAAACATCAAAGTGAATTGAAATATTTAGATGATAGAATATAGCTGGATAGCTTTTATACAGGTAAAAAGTTTTGAAGAAGAGAAATCAACTAGCTGTGGGAATAGTTTAATATTACTTACCGTAGTACTTCTGCCAGGGACATAAAAATAACTTTATTTTTCTATGAATTAATATCTTCATGGTATATGCTGAGCTTGTCAGCTGAATAGCTGAAAGCCCGGGTTTGAGACCCAAGCATTGCACGAAGGGACGAGTTCCTGTCGCTTGCTCCAGCTCCTGCCCTCCTAGCAGTTTGAAAGCATGCAAATACGAGTAGATAAATAGGTACTACTTTGATGGGAAGCTCATGGCATTCCATGCACCTCGGCTTAGAGTCACGCTGACCACATGAGCATGAAAATGTCTTTGGACAACTCTGGCTCCTTCAGCTAAGAAATGGAGATGAGCACTGCCCTCTAGAGGTGGGCACAATTGGACAGGGGACACCTTTACCTTTACCTTATTTTACACTGAATCTGTTCATGTGCAAAACATACGTATTCAAAGCTACGTTTAGATAACTTTGATATCAATATTACACTTTTAGATGTAATAGACATCTAATAGACAATATAGATATGGTGTTTTTATAGATTTGGGCCAGTAATTCTTTTTTTTAATACTGTAGTAATTTTATTAAGCTTATCAAGATATAAAATACAAAAGGAAGTGAAAAATATCAGGAAAAAGGGAAGAGAAAGAAGGGTGGGGAAAAGGGGGAAAAGGAAGAGAAAAACATTGATTTCTGACTCTTTTAGCACAGTAGAATAAGATAATAACATTACAGCCTCAGCTGCTTATTTTTACATATTAATATGTTGTACTAGCCATTTCTGTATCAGAAAACAGATTTGGGCTAGTAATCCACATCTTCAGCTATTTTTTTCCATAGCTTTTTATATCTTAACATTTATATCACACTATTTCATATTGCCCTATGTTAAACTGTAGTTTCCATAATCGTCAGCTCAATTATAATGTTTACATGCATACCGGATTTTAAAGCTTTGAGTGAGTAATTCTAATTTATAGTTATTTTTCTGCAGTTTACAAGCTAAATTGTTCATATTAGGGTGGTAGTAAATTTTTATCTTCCTAATGTGATTTTTATGCTGGTAAATGATGAAAATAAAAGATGGAACTCTTGAGTTTGACCAAGTCTGACTTTTCAAGAGCCGTTATGCCATTTCTCCCTATCCTATTCCATTGCTACTCCTGCAAACAGCTGACAGTTTGTGCCCACATTTTGACAAAATAGCATAAGGCAAATGTTTACTTTGTTCTCACTCTCTTTTCCTGGCTCATCTAGAAGATTTGCAGGTTTGCACAGTGCCAAGTTTACATTTTTAATTAAAGCGAGCTAAACAGCAGAAACCTCAAGAAGGATATAATGGAACTGGAAAAGGTGCAAAAAAGGGCAACAAGAATGATCAAGGAAATGGAGCACCTCCCTTATGAAACCAGATTGCAACACCTTGGTCTCTTCAGCCTTGAAAGACGGCGTTTAAGGGGTGACTTGATCGAAGTGTATAAAATCATGCATGGGATAGAAAAGGTGGATAGAGAAAAATTCTTTTCTCTATCACACAATACCAGGACAAGGGGGCACTCCCTAAAGCTCATAGGTAAGAAAGTGAGGACAAATAAAGGGAAATATTTCTTCACCCAGAGGGTCGTGGTTTATGGAATTCACTTCCAGAAGAAGTCGTGACAGCTGTCAGCCTTGATAGCTTCAAGGCAGGGTTAGACAGATTCATGGATGCCAAGTGTATCGGTGGTTATTAAAACGGATGTCCATGTGCTGCCTCTATGTTGGTTGAGGCAGGCAGGATTCCCTTGAGTACCATTTGTTGGGGGTCAAGGGAAAGGGAGGATTTTGCCTTCTCTTTCTGCTCAAGATCCCCATGTACAATTGGTGGGCCACTGTGTGACACAGAATGCTGGACTCGATGGGCTTTGGCCTGATTCAGCATGGCTCTTCTTATGTTCTTATGTTCTAACATTTTAACAGAGTAACAGAGTTGGAAGGGACTTTTGAGGTCTTCTAATCCAACCATCTGCTCAAGCAGGAAACCCTGTACCATTCCAGACAAGTGGCTGTGTGGTCCCTTCTTCAAAACCTCCAGGGTTGGAGCACCCATAACATCTGGAGGCAAGTCGTTCCACTGATGAATTGTTGTAATTGTCAGGAAATTTCTCCTTAGTTCTAAGTTGCTTCTCTCCAGTGATGGGATTCAAATATGTGAACAACTGGATCTCTGTGTGGATGCTGCTTCTGGAAGTCCATTCTGGGCCCGGTCAACAAAAAATTAGCTACTGGTTCTGCCGAAGTGATGCAAACCAGCTGAATCCCACCACTGCTTCTCTCCTTGGTTAATTTCCACCCATTGCTTCTTGTTTTGCCTTTTGGTGCTTTGGAAAATAAGTTGACCCCTTCTTCTCTGTGGCAGCCCCTCAAATATTGGAACACTGGCATTTTGGAGCTGTTTGTACAAGGAATAAGTTTGTTAACAGACAGAAGAAAACCAGAAGTGGGATTTCTTCTTGTTTTCCACTGTGGTTTAATTTGTACAGCCCAGGCACCATGTTTATTAAAGGACAGGCTGGGTTTGCATCTCAGGCTAAGCCTCCCAAAACTTAACACTAAGGCTAACTGATTTTATATAAACTGGTCTGCTAGCTTTTTTTTTTTAATCTCCTCTGGTTTAACACATTTGAAAACAAATATGGTTATATTTATAAGCTGTATTTCATTAACACCTGACTAAAGATATTGTTTACACCCAGAAAGTTTTCAGGTTCAACCCACTGGGAATATTCTGTTGTGCTTCTATCTTGCTGGTGCTAATTCCATAACATCTGGTGTGCCGTTGCTTATGGTCCCTTAATTAGATTCAACATAATTCTTTGTAGCTTTTACTGAGAAGATGGTCCAAATGGCAAGTGTTGGCTGTGATGTTTTGTTTGTTGTGGTGCTAGTTATGGAGTCAGGCATAAGAACTGAGGGCTGCTTGATGCTTTCTGAGCTTGCCTTTTTTTCTTGTAGATGTTTCATTGGCACTGATGATGATGGGTAATAGAATGTCTGCAGGCTCAGAGAACACTAAGGACCCCATAATCATCATCCTCCTCCTCCTCCTCAAACCCCACTCCCTTCTTGCACTGATGATGTTACCTAGTTGGGTCATGAAACATCTGCAAGAAAACAACCCAACTCAGAGAGCACCCAGGACCTCTCATTTCAACCTTGAAACTACTTGAAAATAAAATCCATGCTTGACATGGATTCAGAGAAAGAAGTGTGGTGTGGGGTCCTTGATGCTCTCTGAGCTGAATTGTTTTCTTGCAGACATTTCATTATCCAAACTAGGTAACTTCATCAGTGCTAGTAAGCAGTAGAGTTTGCTCTCAATTTATATTCTGGTGGATTGCTCTGCCAGTGTTGGTGAGAGTGGTTGTAGGGGTTCTTTGGTTGGGTTATTTACTGTTAGCTTGTTTGGCAGTTCCTTGATCGGGTTATTGTTTATTTCTTGATTGTTGGTCTGATGTTAATCTTGATGTTAATCTATGTTCATCTGGGTGTGGTATTATAGAGAAGTGTGTATTTTGTTGTTATAGACCATTTTTGGAGGCCTAGAGTAGAACCTGGACAATTATTGCTCCCAGCTTGAGGAAACTTCTACCTTAGTTGTCCACTTTTATCTATCTGCTCAACAAATTTACAATTGCAGTTCAATTCTCCATGGCTGTTCTCGCATTGTATATTAAGAAACAGAGAATTTATCCTACTAGTCCAGCTGTTTAGGAGATAATTACAACAGAATCCAACCTGTTGTATAATAATCCTCCTGGGCAAGCTGCCAAGAGCCCGAGGCTTATTCTCATGATAATTTTGCCAGCTCATTTAAGAGTTACAGAGATTGGAACTTGGGATCCTAGCACAAACAACATTTTTGGCAATAATTGGATATGGGCTGGAATTGGATGCTTGAGTTAAATCTTATTTAGGGCCAACTTAATATAATGCCTAAAATATGTCATTTAAAATGAGTGTCATGCAAATGGCCTTCACAAATCACAACTACAACAATCCCTCTGTTTGAGTTATAATCCTTAGGGCTGTGGAAGGAAATGGACAAGGAGGCTAATATTTAGAAAATATAAAATGGAATGGAGTGGAGTGGAGTGGAGTGGAGTGGAGTGGAGTGGAGTGGAATGGAATGGAATAGAATAGAATAGAATAGAATAGAATAGAATAGAATAGAATAGAATAGAATAGAATAGAATAGAATAGAATACTTAATTTGGCAAATTGTGATCGGACACATGGAATTTGTCTCCTGTGCAGAAGCTCTCAATGTACATACAAACAATAAAGTGATAAATCATATGATATCAATAGGAGAAGGTAATAAGGAAGATGAGAAGGATAATAGTAACACAGTCTTACTTCATGGGTAAATATCCTCAGGCATAAGATAGTGTTGTGGGAATTAGGTGTTTAGTAGAGTGAAAACAAGGGGGGGAAATGTCTTTGTGTGTAGTTATTTTGGCATGCTATACTCTATAGCGGCATCCTAAGGGAAGAAGTTGAAACAGTTTATGCCCAGGATGTGAGGGGTCTGTAGATATTTTCTCAGCCTCTTTTTGGCTCATACAGTGTACAGGTCCTAAATGGAAGGCACACTGGTTATAGTTGTTTTTTTTCCTGCAGTCCTAACTTGAACTAACTAACTAACTAACTAACTAACCAACCAACTAACTAACTAACTAACTAACTAACTAACTAACTAACTAACTAACTAACAGTCCAAGTACTGTTTGGTTACTGGACCAAACCAAACAATTATAGATAAAGAAGTTAGTTAGAGAAAATTAGAGAAAGAGACTTCCTTCTTCTACCTAGGTAGGGGGAAAAAACCCTTGAACACTTCCTCAAATCTGTTCTTCCAAAGTTTTGTAAAAAAAAAAAAAAAGCTAATTCATAAATCCTATAGACATTTCTTACAGAGAACATAAGGAAAGAGGGACATCTGTATGTGGGGATACACATACAGAAATGAGAAAATTATACCTTGGCAGCAATTATGCACCATCCATCCCAAGTCCTATTGATTTCAATGTGGGCTTTCATCACATGCTAAGTTCCCTAATTGAAAATGGTGATCTGTAGTTTCACTAAGCCAAAATCAAACAAAGCACAATATGGCTGAGCACAATTTGTCAACCTATCCTCAGCGAGAGGGTCCCCTGTGTTTTAGCCTGAAGCAAGCATTGGGATTTGGCAAGGTAAATGAGGCCAGATTGTGTCACCTACCCTGCATGCTATTTTATTTTTTTTTGGTCTATTCAGTTTTGTTTCTCAAAAATCTTTGGTATGTCATACAAGAAATCATTGAAGCTGATTGAAAATGTATTTATTTATTTATCACATTTATTTTCTGCTCATCTTATAGTTCTCATCACATCCTTTGGTTTGGCCCAAGAGGTATCGGTGACAGGATAGACCAGGGGTAGGCAACCCTGGCTTTTTTTATGACTCGTGGACTTCAATTCCCAGAATTCCTGAGCCAGCATGGCTCCGCTTGGAAACCTCTCCCTTTCCCCTCAGCATGGCTGGCTCAGGAATTCTGGGAGTTGAAGTCCATGAGTCATAAAAGAGCCAAGGTTGCCTACCCCTGGGAAAGACCTTTGTAAGTTCATGCATACTTCTGAGTTCCTTAAGGCTGCAGCCAAGCTTACCAGCCTTCTGAACGTTCATGGTTGATTGACTCCTTTTAAGATAGCCAAGTGAAATTATTGAACATGGTAGACCTTCTTTTGCTTCTGTTGAGCTTGGTTTGGCTTCCCTGAAGTATTTCATGTTATTTATTTATTTATTTATTTATTAAACCTATATGCCACCTAGGTGGCTGGCAGCCAATAAAAACAACAAGGTAAAATCTTAAAATGATTAATATCAACAACTCAAATTGACTTAAAAGTTGACAATGGTAGAAAGGATGGTAGCAAAATGTACCCGGGGAGGAGGTGGGATTTATCTCAGTTTATATCAGTCCATTAACCACTTCCAGAATGAGACATTCCCCCATTGGGGGTCCAGGCAAGTTGGCAGAGCCAGGTCTTCAGTCCTTTCACAAGACCAGGAGGGTGGGAATGGATCTCATCTCAGGGCGCATGATGTTCCAGAATGCAGGAACTATGGCAAAAAGGGCTTTTCTCCTGGACCCCATCAGCCAGAATTCCTTGGTTGATGGAGTCCACACCATGCCAATTCTGCCAGCATTGGTGGGATGACCCAATCCCATTGAGATGAGCCAGCTTCTCAGATACCCTGAACCCATGCCATGAAGGGCTTTAAAGATAAGAACCAACAATTTGAATTGGATCTTTGAAGTAAACTGTTAACCGGTACAGCTTGCGGAACAGTGGTGTAACATGAAATAACTTAGGGCCTTCAAGAACTGTCCATGTGGCTGCATTCTGTACCAGCAGTAGCTTCCAGATTCTCTTCAAGGGTAGCCCCATATAGACTTTAATGTAGAGTATTTGAGAAACAAAGGCACATTTTATGCTGAGATGTTTGATGCATGTGACCCACATCCTGATGTGAACACCATAGCTGTTCCTAGGATGCACATGGTATCACTTGCCTTCTCATTTCCCAGCAGACACCTGTAGTTAACACACTTTAATTACCACTGCTCCGGCTAAGATGAGATATGCTGCATCTCCTTCTGTCCTTTTGTGTTTCTTTCCCACCCCCTATCGCAGACTGGAGCAGATCTATTTGTAAAGTGCACACTCACACAACATCCAGAAGCTCTGGGTTCTCAAATTTTCAGGCCTGTTTACACTGCTGGCAAGCAACTCTTTGCTTCCCCACCTTTTCTCTGATTGAAGAACACTAGAAATCAGCCAGAGAGCAGGTGGTGTATTGTGTTAGATTAGCACTGATTGAATTCTTACACAGCCGGTTGATTGAGGCTGGTGTTCAGCAAGTGCACAATTCTGCAAACAGTGGGCTGCAATGAAGAGGCCATTTTGCTGGATCATGTCTCTTAATCAGTCTCCTCAGTTCTATTGATATGGTTGTGCTGAGTGTCTTTCATCTGCCACATCGCTTGGTCCTTTCCTGGGCCTGTGAAGTAAAACCCATTGAATGGAACAATTCTGAGTCAAATGATTTTTGGTGAGGCAGTTTCTCCCAGCCTCTCAGTACAGAAGTATTACTATCACTATTATTATGGTTGGCTGCACAGTCAGCCAGACGTTGAGACTGGATTTGGCATTTTTATCCACCTATTGAGTCCTTCTCAAGGACCTGGGATAGGCAGGTATTGTTGTTGGATGTTGCTAAGGATACCGTTGCAGGGTGTAAGCTGTTCCAAGCAAAGCTGCCTTTTGTAATTGACTGATCACAATTGTGTCAATCCATCACCAGTCACATAACATCATATGCAAATTCCTAAAAACCCAATTTCCTAGGAGTCCTTGGAAAACAGCCCGTCCATGTATTAACCAGGACTGTTCTACAATGATGAAACTTGTGCTCCAGCAAACAAAAACTAGATTTCTGTAGATTTCAGAAGAAAACATTTTAGCTCACAGTTGAACTATGGAATCTTTGGTACTCTCTGAGCTTAATGCTAAGCCAAACTAGGACTGGCAATGTTACCTAGCTTGGTAATGAAACATCTGCAAGGAAACCACCAAGCTCAGAGAGCACCAAGGACCCCATAAATTTCTATAATGTTTGGATTCCTTTCAAAGGGATTGACAGCCATCTCATCTTCACCATCCAACTCTTGTTCTGTTCAGTTCAGCTTGGGAAACAATCCTACAATCTAGTTTTCCTAGTATACAGTTTTAATAGAGTTTGCTGAGCATGAACTACTACATTGTGGAGATGCTGGGTTAACATGTACATTATTATTATTATTTTATTATTATTATTTATTAAATTTCTATGCTGCCCTATTCCGGGAACTCAGGGCGGCTCACAGCATAAATAGAAATCCAATATAAAAAACTACATAATACATATATAAAAATACATATATAAAAAAGAGAACCCCTAAATTAAGAAACCATTCATTCAGCAAACGTACACACAAACATACACTGGCTAGGGGCAAGATGTCAACCACCCCAGGCCTGTCGGCAGAGATGGGTCTCTACGGATCTCCGGGGGGAGTTGATTCCAGAGGGCCGGGGCCGCAACAGAGAAGGCCCTTCCCCTAGGCCCCGCCAGGCGACACTGTCTGGCTGACGGGACCTGGAGAAGGCCGACTCTGTGGGCCCTAACCGGTCACTGGGTTTCGTGAGGCAGCAGGCGGTCCCGTAAGTAACCTGGTCTGATGCCATGTAGGGCTTTATAGGTCATAACCAACACTGTGAATTGTGTTCGGAGACCAATAGGCAGCCAATGCAGCTCGCGGAGTGATGCCGAAATGCGGGCATTTCTGGGCAGGCCCAACACTGCTCGCGCGGCTGCATTCTGCATTACCTGAAGTCTCTGAACATTTTTCAAAGGTAGCCCCATGTAGAGAGCATTGCAGTAGTCGAGCCTCGAGGTGATAAGGGCATGAGTGACTGTGAGCAGAGACTCCCGGTCCAAATAGGGCCGCAACTGGTGCACCAGGCGAACCTGGGCAAATGTCCTCCTCGCCACAGCCGGAAAATGATGTTCCAAATTTAGCTGTGGATCGAGGAGGACGCCCAAGTTGCGGACCTTCTCCAACGGGGTCAAAAGCTCCCCCCCAGGCTGATGGACGGATAGATTGAATTATCTTTGGGAGGGAGAACCCATAGCCACTCCGTCTTGTCAACAACAACAACATGTTAAATAGGCTGCTGGCCTTACTGATCTCACCCCACTGTGAGAAGATATTTGAGAGTTCTAAATCTTTATAAATGATTCTTAAAAGTCCTTCATAACTGGTCTTATAGTAGCCTTTCAGAACTGTTATGCTGATGACTAAAGACAAGTACACAAATTGTAGAGTTATAGTATCTGAACTGCAAAACATACATACACACAGAAATGATATGCCTACATAAATGCATGCAAATTAAAGGTATAGACTCTGTGAGTAGGATGGCAGGAAGAGTCTACACATTTTTACTTTTTTTAATCATGGGGAAAGGGAGCAAGATTGTAAATGCATTATGGAAAGTAGAAAGGCAGGTGGCAGACTAGGGCTACAAATGTTGGATAGCAAACATCTCATATTATCACTAGAGGGCAACAAAGAGATGTAGAAGTCTAATGCTGCCATCTAGTGGTCGTCTTAATTTTTGGCAATCCAGATATAGTACCGGTAGCACTAAATAAAGGTAGTACTGTATGGATTGGAAGCAAAGAAAATAAAAGCACACTGGCTGCTGCTTTAATACAATTCTGTCCTTGTTTTAATTCCAAGAAGGAAATATATTAAAAATGAAGTATTGATGCACAAGACATCAGCAGTGGCAAATAATCAAGAGCCTTTATATGGACATAAATTGCCCATTCCATTTATCGGAATTGCAATAATATAAAAGGTACATTCTAAGTGTAATTTATGTGAGGACTTCACATTTATAGATACATAAGCAAAATTGGATGTACTATTAGTAATATTTTACTCTTTTCTCAAGAAAGAATTGCAACATTATTCTAAGCCTACAAACAACTGAAATAATTCTCAAAAATCACCCTTCCTTCAATTTTTCCTTAAATCCCATTACAGAGGGTAAGTACTGCAATGCTTCTCTTCAGTTTATCAAATAATATTCATGTTGTCTTCTTTTTTTCTCTATTGATGTTCCAATAATTTTGAACAAATGGACTGAATAACTTACGTTATTGCTAACAACTTGCTACCAATAAACTAAGCCCATGCTCTACATTAACAATGGGCCAAAAACCAACCCTTGTTACATAATATTAATTTTTGGCAGGATTGAAATGAAAATTCAGCTAGGGATAACTGTCCTGGTTCTTTTGAACACTTTCCCTCCCGATTTGAGAGGGTTACCCTTTTGGGTTGACTTTTAAAAGATCTTAAAAGCAGATCTCATAAGGTGAACTTGTAATTGTTGATACTTATAAATGTCTAGGGGCAAAGAATCAGGACCACATGCCAAGTTGCAAGTTAAAAAAAAGATTTATTACTCAAGCTTATACACAACAAACTAGTCAATTCAAGTTCAATATTAAATTGATATGGGTGAATGGAATTCAAGAGAGATTTAACTTAGAATGTTTATGGGAAGATAATGATTCTAGGCTGATGACTCATTTAACTCTGCCCCTCCAGTTCTGCCTGCTCTTTTCCTAAAGTAAATCATTTTTCATATTAGGCTGAAATCTTGATTTACCAGACCTAAGTGCATTGGACCTCATATGCAATGAATCAAACTTCAGATGTGCTTGGTGTCATGGATGTAATGACGTCATTTGTCAAAGCCCACAGCCATGACAGCCAGATTCTCAGAGTATGAATAGGCAATTTTAGCAAGAGAAAAGAGGGCAATTGACTCAGTATGTTTCAAATTAAAATTTTCCTGTTACCTCTGATCACCTTTCAAATGGAGTCTTGGGTTCAGTGCTAGTTGCTTATTTGACTTCTTAGAAATGCCCATCGGTTCTTGTTCATCAATATTTTAGAAATGTCCAAACTCTGTCCTAGAGCCAGAGAATTATGTATTGTGTGATGAAATGATTACACAAGGGGAACCAGTTGTGTCTTTTGCAGAAGGATGTCAGATAAATAATGCAGTGTCATCATTTGTGTGATGATGGTGCCCTCCTAAATCTTGTCAATATGGTCACCACAACTAATTCTTCAATTTACTGTACTTTCCTTCCATACTTTCTTGGCCCTCTGAATCAGATATAATGAGGCTTAACATAGCAAACTGTCTTGGGGTTATGATTTTACTTGAAACTTCCATCTCTGCTAATTTACAGTATGTAAAATGGAAAAGGGGTAAATGGTCCTGCATAACCTCTTTGATTTCAGCAAAGCACCCAAGATACTACCGTAGGAGCGCCGTGGCTCATGAGGTTAGAATGCTCGGCTGACAATTGGCAACTTGGGTTTGAGATCCGGTTGATGCAGTGAGATGGGATGAGCTCCTGACACTTGTTCCAGCTCCCTCCAACCCAGTGGTTCAAAAGCAGATGACCGCAAGTAGATAAATGGGTACCACTTCAGTGGGCAACTTCACAGGGATGTGAAAGAAACCCCCAACTGGGCATCTCCCGGGCAATGGTGATATTACTGGCAAATCCTTTTGCCATGGAAGCACTTCAGCATTTCCGAACAGAAGTATAGTATAGTACCAAAGATTCTTACCTTCTCTCTCTAGTGAATAGATGCTTTCCAGTCCAAAATTACACTTCTTCCTGGAATGACCAGATCCCATGTACTGGGAGAGATGGAAAAGTGTTATGTTATGAGTTCAGGGAATGCTCAACTTACAACTGGCTGCTTAGCAACCATTTAAAGTTATGACAGACACCCCCCCACAAAAATAAATATAATGACCCAGTTCAGCAGTTCCAACAGCCAGACACACATGCACACCATGGTCACATGACTATACTTCAGGCCCTCAGCTACCAACTCACATTTACGGCCGTTTGCAGCATCCCATAGTTAAATGACTGCGATTTATGACATTTTTGCCTTAAACTGGCATTTACTTCTGGTTTTCACAAAAATGCTGCAGAGTGAACAGTGGGTTCACTTAACAACTGTGGCAATCGCTTAACATCCATGGATTCACTTAACAACCATGGTGATTTGCTTAATGGCCACCCCCGGAAAAAAGTCATAAAACTTGCAACCTTAATGGGCAACCTTCACTACTCTTACTTGTAATCACAACTTTTGTTTTGATTTTTTAAAGTTAAAAAACCCAAGATGGAAAAATTCTTCAACCACTTCATTTGCCAAAGAACAAAACACATTAATAGACTTGATGTATCCAAGATTTCTCTTTCAAAGCCTGCTTCAATCTCTACATGAAATTACTTCTCCATCAGCTTGTCTCATCATGTCCCAGTTTCTGAACAGACTCTTAAAAAATTCAAGCACCACATTTATCCCTGCCTTCTAAAAAATTTATTCCCTATACCCTGTGGCAGCGTGATTCCAGAGGTTTGCAGGAATAACTAGCAACCTGTAATTATTTTACCCACTAAAATATATTACATGGCCTGAATGAATTATGTCCTTCCTGTTTGGGCTTTTTCTGGCTGATAGAAAAAGTATCAACAGGAGGTAGAAGAAAGAAAACTTGAGTCAAAGCATGCCAAAAAAAAAACCCAGATAAACTCATGGTTTCCTTAGCAGCAATGAAGGGCTTGGGTATTACAGCTAAGACCCTTCTGTCCTCATCACCATGAATAAATATCATCAATGACAAAGTCAGAAGCCCAGCAGATGATACCTTTTCTTTCCTTTAGGACCTATTGTATTAAACTCGATATTACACGCCACAGATGTCATTGTTCGGCAAGCTAATTTGACGATTTGTGTTGTTGAGAGAGGATTAGTGGAACCTCATGTTTTGATAGCCTGCTTCTAATTTGCATCTTTAAGAGTCGGGATTTCAGCCAAGTTCTGGCTCGTTTGTGTTTACTCCTGAACAGCCCTGTTTATTTCTCATGATTATAAATAAATCTTCCCTTCCTCCTGTATCCAATCTTCCCATCTCCTGGAACAATATTTAGTTCGAGTTTCTTAACTCTGAAACCAGAAGAAACAACTGGGAGAGGATACTCAACTGTTTGGGTGAGGTATCACCAATGTGTGGATGATATGCAGTTGTCTCTCTGCAACTGGGCCAAGCAGAAGATGTTGTAGATATTCTGACTGGCACCTGGAGGTTGTTAGGATCCAGATGGGACCAAACAGACACAGATTAAACTCCAGAAAAACAGAATGGCTTCTTATCCAGAAATTGTTTGAGTCCTGTATAATCTATGGAGATTCTCAATCATGCAGGCAATGTCCCAAAGGTGCTATTTCACGAGGCAACTAGACTTTATTTTTCTTTTTGGAGACGTTTTGCTTCTCATCCAAGAAGTTTCTTCATCCAAGAAGCTCAGAACTGAAGAAACTTCTTGGATGAAGAAGCTTCTTGGATGAGAAGCAAAACATTTTCAAAAAGAAAAAAGAAAGTTCAATTGCCCCGTGAAAAAGCACCTTGAGGATAGTCCTGCATAATCCCAATGCCAAGTGTAAAAAATCAGGGGTCAAGGCAATTCAAATGACTGCAAATTTATTTATTTATTTATTTATTTATTTATTTATTGTTTAAAAAAATTTATTAAAACAATCAACATTAAACATAAGATCATATTAAGAAGCAATCATCATAGAACCTGAAATACAACACTAAGTATTAGTCTTTGTAAACGTCTGGTTTGGTAAACATTCCTCACTCCTCACGTCAAGCCTCATCTATACTCCTGATACATTTTATTTGATTGGTGTTTCTCTTATATATGGTCTATCTATTGTTTCTAGTCTATCGCATATTGTTCATTCGAGCAATCCTTCAAGTATGCCTAAATCTTCGCTATTTCTGCCAAATGTATTACTTTCAGAGTCCAATCTTCAATAGGTGGTATTTCTGGCTTCTTCCAGTATTGTCCCACCAGCTGTCTAGCTGCTGTGACCAAATTCAGAATTAAATCCGTCTCAGTAGTAGTGCAGTCTTTTATGATCCCTAACCAACGATCCTGAGGTAGAAATTCAATAACCTGAGGTAGAAATTCAGTACGCTTTTTCAATATGAAAGCAATCAACATTAAACATAAGATCATATTAAGAAGCATTCGTCATAAAACATAAAAATACAACATTAGATATTAGTCTTTGTGGACGAAATGACTGCAAATTTATTGTATGTTAACATTCTACAAGAATCTGAATTACTAACATTCAAAGCAAATTGGTGGTAGATAAGAGAATGGAATTCAAGGTCAGCTGGACTTAGATCTCTTGTAGGTATGAAGGGACTCAAGACTGATACATGCTTGACCCCTCTCTTGGGCTCAGCCTGGTCTTTGCTATCCCCATCTTAAATTCTTGATGGGGTTCACATTTCTATGGAAGGACCAAACATGCAAAAAATATTGGAAAGAAACTACATTATTGTTCCACACCTTTCATGAATTTAGGCTAGAGTGTAATGATTCACTGGCATTTTAAGAGTTGCTGTTTTCCAATGGGAGTTGATGCAGTTCCATGTACACAAGTTTGCATCTATGTGTACACACAAACACATGTGGTCCAAAAGAATGGATTTGCCATGTTTTCTTTTCCCTTGTCCATGTCCAGATCAAACTTTAGACTGCCAAAATGAAGCTACCTTCTTAGCTTTGCCATTGGCCAAGAATAAGTCATTGTTGGTACATGGTAGTACCTGACATACTAGCAGACGGGACGGGCTCTGCATCTCTCCATATTCACACGGCATGTTGTTATCCACTAACAGCCTCCACTTGAGCATATTGGTCTTACCCTTTGACACTCCAACTCTCAACCTATTCAGGGTCCTCCAAGTAGCATAAGAAAAATTGGATCCTTCAGCCATACCCCCCTTTAATGTTATTCCTTGCTCAATGGTGTCCTTCTTCCATCTTTTAATTCTGTTTTGCTCTTGCGTACCATCAAGAATGTTCGTTCTTGCCCTTAAAGCTATTCCTGGATTTGTCATGTTATCTGAAGATTGTTTCTGCAGCCCAGCTCTCTAAGCAGGAAACTGGCATTAAATGGCCAATTGACTTCCATTGAATAATTCTCCTTATAGTTTTCCTATCTATGGCTCCAGCTCATATTTTTTCTGCAAAGTTATTCAAGGCAAATTATACTGATTTTCCAGACAATCTCCTCTCTAAGCAATGACCCCATCCATGTTAGGAAGGTGGCAACATACTGTAGACCTTTTTTAGGGCTTGATCGGTTTTAATAGGAATTTAAGTATAATTTTAAAAGAAATAAAAAAGGAGAAAAAGTAACTTCAGGGAGATATGGGAAGTCCTCACTTAATGACTGGTCATTTAACAGCTTGTCAAAGTTATACTGGATCCTTAAAAAGTTACTTATGACTTGAAGTTACAACTGTCTCACACACACACACACACACACACACACACACACACACACACACACACACCACTCGCCCTACACATGGTTTCCTGATCGCATTTTGGGTACTGGGCAATTGGCTAGCATTTATGATCAGTTGCAGTGTCCTGTGGTCATGTGACCACAATTTGCAACTTTTGGGCCTGATTCTTACAAAAAAAAAAAAATGCCCATTCGGAAGTTTGAATTTGCTTAAAGAGCACATGATTTGCTTAAAAACCACAGTGACTTGCTTTATGACCAGTGTAAAAGCGGTCATAAAATCAACTCAGGTCATATGATGACCCACTTAACAACCACAATCCCTTACAACCAAAATTCTGGGCTCAATTGTGGACATTACTAAGGACTACATGTAACTCAAATTCTTACAGATTCTATTTTAATTGTCTTCATAACAGCAAAAGCCACCAATCAAATTAGGCTTTGTGGCTATTTCTGTTCTTCCTGGAATTGCACAAGTTTATTTTTCTTCTCCATGATAGTTTCATAGTAGTCTGATTGCACTGAAGATGAATAATGAGTGCCAGGAAAATGTGTTTTTTTTCTTAATTTGATCCTTTCTAGGAAAAATTCTCTGGCTTTGTTTATGATCACACTATGTCAAAGCTCGTTCCCTGTATCTAAATCCATTAAAGAAGTTTCTTCTATCAGGCATAAAGAATCTGTTAAGTTGCAATTGAGAAGGTTTATTCTCCAAGCCTATACACAAAAATCTACTCAATTAAGGTGCAATATACTAAACTAGGTCAATTCAAGAGTGGTTGGATTTTAGACCATTTGTGGGAATGTAAGGACTTTAAGCTGATTCCTCTCTTGACTCTGCCCTCAGCTCTGCTTGCTCTTCTCCTACATCTTCCCCTGTTGCCTATTGGAGACACTGTCATTGGAAAACAAAAGGCAAAGCAGTAAGCATTGCATAGCATAAAATGAGACAGGCTTCAACAGTGACTGAATGATGGTTTCTGAACAAGAATTAACCAGGGAACTCAGTAGAATTATTCAGCATCATGGCACCCGGGTTGTATTTGCAAAGTCCCATTTTGGAGAAGCAAATCCTTTAGAGAAAGGGATACTTAAATGCAAATGGTATCAATACACCAAGTTCTTCCATTGCCCACCTGTGCTTCAGGTAGACAAACAGTTATTGTTGGAATACTCTTTATATCATCAAGGCTGATTCTTCCATTTGGTTCTGCTCGGAAGAGTTTTGATAGAAAACAGAATGGGCTTATTCAACTGTGCCACCAGGTGAAATCTGCAGCGGATGTACAGAAAGCAGGGACTTGAATTGGTCATGGCTTCATTCAGATAGGGAATCAATGCAGAACACAACTGCACACAACGTTCAGTTACGCTAAGGAACCAACAGCTTGATATTTACACTCAGCTTTGCAGCCCCATTTTCTGAAATTTCATTTCAGAGACCCACAAGTACATTCATATAAATTCAGAAGCAAATTTTGTATGATTTATCATTGTTTGCATAGCACTTTGTGGAAGTCAAGGCTTGTTATACTTCCAAATACAAACTTACATTTATATTAAAACACAGAGATCAACAAATGTTTTGAAAAAGGGTCACATTTACTGGCCCTTAATCATCTTCTTCTTCTTCTTCTTCTTCTTCTTCTTCTTCTTCTTCTTCTTCTTCTTCTTCTTCTTCTTCTTCTTCTTCTTCTTCTTCTTCTTCTTCTTCTTCTTCTTCTTCTTCTTCTTCTTCTTCTTCTTCTTCTTCTTCTTCTTCTTCTTCTTCTTCTTCTTCTTCTTCTTCTTCTTCTCCTCCTTCTTCTCCTTCTTCTCCTCCTCCTCCTCCTCCAATCACTAGGAGATTGTAAGTTCCAGTCCTGCCTTAGACATGAAAGCTGGCTGTATGACTTTAGGCCAATCAACAGGAGAAGTACATGAATCATAGAAAAATTAGCCTGTGATATAGATTCAGATTCCTGGACCATATCTTTTGTTTTAGAAAGATGGATTCTTGAAGATATTTCCCTGATATATGTTCAAGTCTCAAAATCCCAGAGAGATTCTTACTGGAGCATGGTGTCTGGGTATGTGTTTTTTCAGCGGAGTCCTTAAAAAAAACTAATTAAAATTGTTAACTAAAATTTCCAAATAAAAAAAGAAATTTTAATATAAAAAAGTGTGTGGATCGTGATTTGTTTTTCTTTGTCTTTGGCAGGGAGTACATTTGGGATTCCGTTAATGGAAACTCTAATTTATTTTACTTCTTACAGCATTAATAGTATGCTTTCTGAATCTCAATCTAATATCAAACAAGCAGGCTCGGAAGAGGGAGGAATGCTATTTTGGCTTATTGCAAAGTCAAAATTTAGACATCAGACAATTAGTGTGCTCCACCCCTTTTCCCTACACAAAGCAAAACAAGAATCACAACAATAGTGTCTCATCAAACAGTAAAAACGCACACTTCATCTTTAATGAGGGGCACGCTGAGTTCCTTGAAAATCTTTCTCCCAAATATTTAGATGATTGCAGACATGGAGGTTGTCTATTTTACAGATTACTGTCCTGATTTTACCAGTCCATACAATGAATAATTTAACAAAAACTCATGTAAGTATCTCTTTATTATTCATTATAATGAACTGAGAGAGGAGTAATAGCCCACCAGACTGCAATCCCCTTCGGGCTCAACTTAACTAGACTGTTCTTAGCTCTCCTGGAGTTAATCTGAATAAAGACAAGGTTCTGATATTAGAACTTTAGGCAGCCACATCACAAGTCGAGATTAAAATGGATAGAAAGAAAGCTGCTCTGGAACTCAGCAAAGGGGAGTGCAAAAGAAACTTGTGAATGGAAGGAGAAAAGTGATAACAGAATTGGAAAGGACCTTGGAGAACTTCTAGTCCAACTTCTTGCTCAAGAAGGAAATCCTATACCATTTCAGGCAAATGGTTGTCCAGTCTTTTTTTATTATTACTTTTTAAGCCTCCGGTGTTGGAGCACCACAACTTCTGGAGGCAGGTTGTTCCACTGATTAATTGTTCTAACTGTCAGGAAATTCCTCCTTAATTCTAGGTTGCTTCTCTCCTTGATTAGTTTCCATCCGTTGCTCCTGCCTTCAGGTGCTCTGGAGAATAGGTTGACCTCTTCTTCTTTGGGGCAGCCCCTCAAATACTGGAATACTGCTATCATGTCACCCCTAATCCTTCTTTTCATTAAACTATTGTAGCATCCCTAAAGTCAGGTGATCAAAATTCAGCTGCTTGGCAACCAAAATTTATTTATGATGGTTGACATTGTTCTAGGTTCACGTGATCACCATTTGTAACCTTCCCAGCTAGCTTCCCACAAGCAAAGTCAATGTGGGTTGGCTGGATTCACTTAAAGACCACGTGAACAGCTGCAGTAATTTGTTTAATGACCCTGGCAAAAGGTGGTAAAATCAAGCATGACTTACTTAACCACTGCCTTACTTAGTAATAGAAATTCTAGTCCCAGTTATGGTTGTAAATTGTAAACTAATTGTAAGTAAGTAAG
This sequence comes from Bothrops alternatus, assembly GCA_034064705.1. Taxonomy (NCBI): domain Eukaryota; kingdom Metazoa; phylum Chordata; class Lepidosauria; order Squamata; family Viperidae; genus Bothrops; species Bothrops alternatus. Next base: position 1,166,447 of record JARGCV010000096.1, on the reverse strand, counting down.
AAGTAAGTGTAATTTAAGAAATCCTTAGATGTCAAAGCTGATGTGTCTTGAAAGGATGATGTCATTTTCAGCCAACTTACAAATGCTACATGCCTGTTGGTTGAAAAACCCAAGCTAGCAATGTCTATGGATATTCTCAATCATCTAGGTCAAAAAGCATCAGGCTAACAATAGTTACTGTTTGAGATTTGCTAGATAAGGACGGTCTGTATTACTAGATCAACAGAAAAAGGAGGTCCAATTGAAATCTAATTTGTACAATTGTTGTCTCTGGAGCTATTTACACCGTGCTCTAAAGAAAGGCAATATAATAGACTTGAGTAAATGTTTGTTCAATATAGAAGGAAGGCTTCCTTGGCAGTTCTGAATGTCACAGCTTTTTTAGATTTGATGCAACTTCAGCTACTCAAGAAATACGTTTTGATATCCAGGAGAGATACAGTATATCTTCACTATAGCATCAGTGCATGTTTCTCCACTGAGTTTGTATTAAAAACCCACCAGTCTATTGTGTGACTCTTCGTCAGATGCCAACCATGGGGCAGCTTTTCATTCTGCCTAATGAATAGTGAATTTATTGTGATTAGTAGTTGGGGCTTCTTGCAGAATTTCTGTTGCCATTTAATGCCGTGCTGAGTTGCAGCTGAGTTTAGAGATCCACACTGTGAATTAAGGAAGTTCTTCCAGATCACAGTATGTGTTTCATCCCTGATACTTGGAAAGCCGTTCTCCAGAGCAGATGAACACACTTTCTCTGTGTGAAAATGACAACAGGCTGCATTCTGAGAAATAAATGGATACAGCCTTGGTGTATTGTAGCATGCTAATACAATTTGCTTGGATTGGTCTTGGCTAAACCAGTTGTTAGGGTTGATAAACCATAGTTTAAGGGTTAGGCTCAATGTGTGCATGTACAATACATGGGGCTGAGCAAGATATTTACACCCAATCATTATGCTTTGAAACCATAGATAGGGGATGAAAAAGGTATGTTAAAGTCAGCTTATTCAGAAAACTTCCTTAAATCTGATTTAGCACAAAGAGCCAGAGAATTTAGCCTCTGAAAAGACCATAGAAGTTTCTCCATACTTTGGAAATGGGACCTGGGAACAGGATTCTCGGTTGGCGTCTTTCAAGTTTTGCCTCGTCTATATACCAACATTGTATTTATCAATAAGTGGAACCATTTCAAAACAATTTTTTACTCAGACGGTTTCCGTTCAAAAGGATCAAAAATGCAAGTTCTGAGAACGTTGAACTTCATCCCAGCAGGGGATGAAAGGGGGAAAATGTAACATCTGATTAGTTTTAGCCATAATTTTATTTTGCTCTTTTTTTAAAAAAAAATGCATGGATGCAGACATTTTTTGATGGGGTGGCTAAGCAATTGAAAACCAATAGAGAACAGGAATTCATGTTTTTTTTTCTCCTGCCAGAAAGCAATAACAACCAAATATTTTTCATTCTCTTTATTTTATTAGGTGTACTGTGGATGACCGGGTCACACGAGTAGCTTGGCTGAACCGTAGCACTATTCTTTATGCTGGAAATGATAAGTGGTCGATAGATGACCGGGTGGTCATTCTCACAAACACCAAAACTCAATACAGTATCAAGATCCATAATGTGGACATATATGATGAAGGCCCCTACACCTGCTCTGTACAGACAGACAATCATCCCAAAACATCACGAGTCCATCTTATCGTCCAAGGTAAGGCTTGGTGCATGTTTGCTGTTGAAATGAACACAAGGAAGCTCCATGATCTTCGAATAATTGCTCAGGGTTAGAAGTCCTCAGGGCTTTATTAATAAAAATGGGTTGTGGGTCTTTTTCTGGATCCTCTGATTCTATCTTAAATTCTTTCATTTAGAAATGAGGGCTTTCCACTGGTTAATGATGAATGAACAGATGCCATAGATGGCATATTTCTGTCTGTTGATGTCAGCTGGATTCTTGACAGTCCAGTTCTTTTCTGGCTTGAATTTTGAGTGACGTTGGCATGTTTGTTTGCACTATTCTAGTGAAAAATCATGGTTTGTGTTATTTTTTTTCCTGCTCTAGTACTATAAAAAAAAGTAATGATTTTTTTCAGAAGAGGTTATGAAGCTTGACCCCAGGATGCACGTGGTATACTACAACTGAGCCTAACCTAATTGTTGTGCATACAAGTGTCTCTTTCATAGAGAAAATATTACCCGGGTCTGCTTTAAATTGTGTAGAAATGAAACTGTGGTCTGGGTCCTCAAGGGCGGAATCTGTTATCAACTCCCTCTTTCCTACCTGGTGTATGGGTCTAAGTTCCATAGGAACGGAGATGCTTTTAAATCAGGAAATCATCTCCTCAACTCATTGAATTATCATCTTTAGGAGGAAATATAGTGGCAATATAAAAGACCTGACAGGTGTTGTAGAAGAAGAGACTCAAAAAGAACAAGTCTAACACTTTCCACAGCCAGTAAGAAAAAGAAGACAGATTGCATAAGTATGTCAAAGTTATTGAAAACCATCAAGATATGTTGGCAGAGAACTTCACGAGATAAATGCACATGAAAGCTCTGTTAGTCCAACACATTTGGGGAAGAATAAGAAGGACCAAACTCAAGAATGTAAAATTAAGTGCTAAATTAACAGGAGATCCATGCCCTCTGTAAGTGTGTTGTACTACAAGGATAGCTTTGATTTCACTGATAGTAATTTTGCTGATCATCTTCTGAAGAAGTGAAGATAAGGAAAAAGTCAAAGGCTGTCTTCCTTTTTTAAAAATGTTTTTATTCACACTTTTAATTAACATAATACAAACTCAAAGAAAAAAGACTTTTAAAAGGGCAGGGGAAAAAACAAAGTAGAGAAGAAGAAAAAAACAAGACTATAGTAATGAAAAAAGGAAACATATAACACAATGACACAATCACAAATATAAACCTTTTTAACAACTATTATTTATTAATAAAATAATAATCACCCTCTTAAAATACAACAAATGTTCTTTCTTCTTCCCGTATTTCATCTCTTATCTATAAATGAATCCTTTAAGCCAGTGTTTCTCAGCCTTGGTTACTTGAAGATGGCTGGACTTCAACTCCCAGAATTCTGGGAAATAAAGTCTAGACATCTTCAAGTAGCCAAGCTTGAGAAATACTGGTTTAAGCTGTTGCTGATCATTCCTGATCAGCAACAGAAGTCCATTAAGGGTTACCAAAAATAACAACAGATCTATTTAAACCTTGATCAAATAAACCAACTTCCTTTTACTATTAAGAATGTTGATCTTTAACCCTTTCAAGTAATGCAATTCAATCCTGTGGTACAGATATTCTCTTCTGTTAATTCCCTAAACATATTCTTTCTCTGCAAAAGAGGCATTCATTTGTCTTCCTTATTCTGGGGAATTAATATCCCATTTCTGTGGACCCTGCTCAATTGTGGCTAGAAGTCTGGGTTTTGATTGTTGTTCTCTATTCTCAGTGATCTAGTGCTTCCTTGGCTGTGCGCAATTCCTGATAATAAAAATGGACCTGTCCTGATGCTTTCCTGTCCCATTTAATTGAGACACAGAGAGCCAAGAAGTCTGAAGACTTCTGGAGAAATTGTAGGCCAGGAGTGTCCAACCTTGGTAACTTTAAGACTTGTGAATTTCACCTCCCAGAATTCACCAGCCAGCCATGTTGGACAGCCCTGTTGCAGACAGAAACACAGATCAGAAATCTCTCTTAACTTTTTTTTTTATTTTTTTTTTGTGTGTGTGTGTGTGAAGAAACATGGTTCCAGAATCCCACGTTCCACCCAACGCGTCTTCTCCTTGAAAGACAAAATCTATAAAAAAAACAAAAATAAAGTCATGAATCTGCCATATGGTTAAATAAGACTGTTTTTTAAAAAGCAAAAGAAATGTTTATCTAAGTTATAAAATGGAAAATCATCAGAAATGAGACCAGGAACATTGAAATCATACATCAGCAGATCAACACCTGGATCACACACAGAGGAAGCAAACTTATCACCTGCTTACTACCTTCTCTGTGATATTGGGATGTACTGTACTCCTGTGCAAATGAGAGCAATTATTTCTAAATCTGTAGCTATGCCTATGGGTTAACATATGCAAAGGTTCATCCCTTCATTTTCTTTTTCATTGTTTTGCATTGGTAGCTCTATTTAACCACCTCCCTCCCACCCTCTCTTTCTCCTCCCCTAAATCAAACCCCAGCACTAATTTATTGGTGGGCTTCCTAAAGAAAAGAAATGAAGGGTTTTTATGCATTTCTCCCCACCTGATGGTCGGGGGTCAGAGCGTCTTTCACGTACAGATAGTCCTTGACTTACCACCATACATGAGCCCCAAATTTCTGTTGCTAAACAAGAAAATTTGTTAAGCAAATTCTGCCCCATTTCACCCCCTTTCCTGCCATGTTTGTTAAGTGAGGCACTGCAGTAACACTGTGGTTAAGCGAATCTGGCATCCCCATTGACTTTGCTTGTCAAAAGTTTGCAAAGGGGGATCACGTGCTCCTGTGACACTGCACAACTGTCATAAATATGAGTCAGCTGCCAAGCACCCGAATTTTGATTATGTGACCATAGGGATACCGCAGTGGTCGTGAGTATGAAAAAAACGTTCATAAGTCACCTTTGAACAGTCACTAAATGAACTGTTAGAAGTGGGGGGGACTACCTGTAGTGGCATAGGTGAATACTGGCCTGTGCTTTCCTTTCTTTAAAGCCACACAGGAGATAAACATTTCATACATTTCAAACATTTCATTACATTTCAGAATGTATAATTAAGTGCTGAATTAACAGGAGATCCGCGCCCTCTATAAGTGTGCTGTACTATCAGGATACTTTGATTTCACTGAGAGTAATTTTTCTGATCATCTTCTGAAAAAGTGAAGATAAGGGAAAAGTCAAGGGCTCTTTTCTTTTTTCTTTTCTTTTTTTAAAAATGCTTCTATTCACACTTTTAATAAACATAATACAAACTCAAAGAAAAAGGACCTTAAAATAGGCAGGCAAAAAAAGGACAAAGTAGAGAAGAAACACAATAAGAATATAGTAATAATAATAAAAAGAAACATATAATGTAATAACATCATCACCTTCAAGTGGCCAACGCTGAAAAACACTGGTTTAAAGGATTCATTTATAGAGAAGAGATAAAATATGGAAAGAAGAGAACATTTGTTGTATTTTAAGAGGGTGATTATTGTTTAATTAATAAATAATAGTTGTTAAAATGGTTATAAGTTACTTTTTTTTTCCAATGCTGACCTGTAGTGGCATAGATGAATATTGGCCTGTGCTTTCCTTTCTTTAAAGCCACACAGGAGATAAACATTTCATACTTCAGATATAAATGTTGCATGCACACACACTTACACATGTACTCACCTGCATGCATACTCCCCCTAACTTGATAAATAAATGATTCACAAGGAATTACATGCTCTCTAGTCCATTAGTCCAGGAGAAGTTCTCATTTCTCCTTCTTAATGCCTCCCCCCCCAACTTTCTACCCCACCATCCCAAGTGCTAAGTAGAATTAAGTATTTTCTCCTCTCCCCCGCTTCAATTAGAAAGACACTCCAGAGGGCTGCCTTCTTAGCAACTGCTATTGGCTTTTGTCCAGTCTATAGATTAATTTTTCAGCGTTAGTGTTAGTTCAGGTTAGATAAAGATAATGAAAGTTTTCTAATCCTCTTAAAGAAGATTTATCTGGCTGAGTAGAAAGCTCTTGCTGTACAATAAGGCATGTATAAAACCTTCCCTTTAATTTCCAACAGCTGATGGATATTGACTTTGCAATGAATCAATCTGAATTGGGGAGGGAAGAATCTGTGCTTTGGCTTATTTCCTCCATTTTAGGGGGAAAAAAACTTCATCAAACTATTATTAAAATAACTTCTTCCTTTGTGCTTCATTTAAGGAGAAACAAGTCGCCTTTCTGAGCTTCTTGGGCTGAGAAATCAGTCTTTCTTATAGGAGAAAAATGCAACCACCTGTAGCTATGTCTTGTTTATTTTTATTTTGTTTCCTGTATTTATTAAATTTAGATGCCACCCATCTCTAGCCATAGTGATTTCTGGGTGGCTGTCTTACATGTAATATTTAGATATTAGTTTGATATTTTTCATTTAGTTCATTGTGTGCACATCAAGTAAGTAATACTTGTACTGAGTCAGCTACCAATGTGTATTTATTTTAACAATCTGGGTAGAATTCCAATTGCTTTAGCATCTCTTATGCAAATATTTAGAGAGCAGCATCACTGGTCTTAATCCATGAGTTTTGCAGGAGAGAAAGTTACCTCTCCTTCCAACTGAAGGGGCATGGAAGTTGATCAAAGTCCAGGAGATACCAGCTCTACCTATTCCTGCAGCTGGGCATGATAGTGAACCATGATTTAGGCTCAGATGATTGCAGCCAACTTTGTATTTTGCCAAGGCCATTTTTAATTCAAATCCCATTAGAGAAGTCAGTATTACCCCCTAAGTAGATTTGCACATGTATCTGGAGGACATCAGTTTCTCAAACTTTGATTTTTCACGTCTTGGTTCTTCTTTCAGAGAACTGGAGGAACAATTGCAGCAGAAATACTCATTTTTGTTCTGAATACTTGCGACTTTTGTGGTGTTTGGCATGAAATGAAAATCCCAACATATCTGGACCAAGGACAACTGCTTTACAATTATCTATCTATCTAGGGACACTCGATCTGTGTTGCTACTAAGAGTCAACATGACTTGATGACACTTCATCAGTTCAGACATTTTCCTGGAAATTATTAAAATTTCATCTGGGGAAGAACAGGAGCAAATTTGTTGACCTTGGACCTTCGATGACATGCTTGGTGCTAGCAGTCCTCTTGAGATTGGTGATAGCATTTCTCTGGTATGCAACCTGGTCTCTGAGGTTGAGGAAATGTAGGGAGAAGAACTTACTGAACCATGCAGGGATGAGTTTCAAGAAAGATTACTCCATGCTAAGAAAGAAGAAAGCATAACAAATGAACTCTGCTTTGATTTTATGTGGTATCAGATAGAATAGAGAGAAACCTGGGCAGGCTTCCTAGATTGTTACTCTGCTTTATAACAACAAAGGGCTTGAATCACTGCTGCTCCTTGTTCAACTTGACACCTGATCATGAGCAAATCTTCGTTCAGTTTTGAGTCTGCAGTGGGAGGTGGATCAATGAACCCCAAAGACAGGCACACTCGGTATATATTGTCACTTTCATTGATAGTTACATATACAGAGGCAAAGCGCACACTAATTTAAGTCACTTTTAGGTACACCAGAAAACAGGCATATTGAATGAAATCTTGTGGAGTGTATTATTATGGGAACTTCCAGATAACAAAGCTCGTGATTTCTAATTCCACACTTGAAGTAGAATAGGGCTTGAGTGAATGTGCCATACGATACATAAATAGGCTTAAGTGGGCTCTTAAGACTGTTAGAATATTCACAATTGGATAGGCAGCTTTGTGTTGCAAATCTATAGAGTTTACAAAAAACAACAACAACCCAATATCAGTTGGTCAAAATATGTCGTTCTTGGTAATAGACGGCTCAGCCAATCATTGGTCTCTACTGTACTGGGCAGTATTTGTGATCAAAGTGAAGTACGGATGCTTCTGTAGTGCAACTCATGATTAGGGGTGGGCAACTACCCATCCTTTGGACCAGAGAAAGTCGTGGTCTGGCACAAGACACAAGAAGCTCATTTTTGAACAATTACTCAAAAGAAGTTGTTTTGGAAAAATTCATAGTGATCTCAATGGAAGCAATGGTGACTCACAGTATTTGACATGCTTCTATTGTACCAACAGAAGAGAATATTTGTAGCTTAGGGTTGAATTGTGGGGTCCTTGGTGGTTTTCTTGCAGACGTATCATTAACCAACTAGCTAACATCATCAGTGTTAGAAGGCAGTAAGGTTTGTTACCTTCTAGCACTGATGATGTTACCTAGTTTGGTAATGAAAGGTCTGCAAAAAAAACCCTCCAAGCTCAGAAAGCACTAAGGACCTGCACATGTTTATATTGTGTATGTTTTTTTGTGGGGGAGTGTGGTGAGGGGGAAGATATAACTCCAACACGGCTTTTAGAGACGTTGTTGCTTTGGATGACTGCACAATTTGGTTGTGGCCTAGAAATTTCTCTAAGTCAAAAATTGCTAACCAATTTTTTCCTTGTGTGCATTTATCTTTTTTTTCCCTGACTTGAAATCTGTCTACAAAAACAGCACTTGTTCTCCTGAGAATTTTGCTTCTGTCTGAACCATCTGCTGAAGAATCTTGATGTAATTTACTGTCGTGGCTTTTTTTTCCCAAGAGGGCTGGAGCTTTTTTTTTTTTTTTTTTTGGTATTCTTCCTTTTTTTTTTTTTTACACTGCTATAGCTTAGCAATTCTATTTAACATGTTCCCCTCCCAATTAAGACATTCCTGGCAAAATCCTGTGGGCTACAGCCTTCATTAAGAGCTTCCAGTTAGATTGCAGTCTTGAAAGTACATTTTCTGGAGTCCCCCCCCCCCGTCTATTTCTGTACAATAGTTTGTGTTTCTAGCAATATTGCTACATGCTTGGTATACCTCCCAAATAATATAGAATTCTAGTCCATATGGAAGTATTGCTTCTTTAAATTTCAGTAGGGCTTCAGCAGCATTTAAACTGAATCCCTTATTCTTTTCACTAATGCTGTACATTTTGTCACTCTGTCCCATAGGATGTATCTTATCTTTGACCATTCTCTTTCAATTTGGGATATATATAAAAAAAATCTCTGTTAGGTATTCCTTTCAAATGATATGACAGTTTAAGTAAAATTCTCATGGATAGGCACAGGAAAGCTTGTGTATAATTATATACAAGTTTGCCCAGGGATGGGTGTAAATCCCTGGCTTTTAGCAACAGTCTACAATTCAATTGGCTTCCTGTGTTTTAGTTAAATCTTAAAGAAGGACATCATAAAAAAAACTCCTCCTGGGAGATATTTTCATACTGAGTAGCCAAAGAAGTTCCAGGACGATGGGCCCTGGTCATCCAATCGTTAGACTGCAGTATTGCAGACTAATTCTGTCCACAGCCTAAAGTTCGGTCCTGGTTGGCTCAAGGTTGACTCAACTTTCCATCCTTCTGAGTTATGTAAAACAAGGACTCAGGTTGTTAGGGGCAATATGTTGACATTGTAAACTGCTCAGAGAGTGCTGTAGAACACTATGAAGCACTATATAAGTGTAAATGCTAGTGCTACTGCTCTCCCAAAGGTGCTTTTTCAAAAGGCAAACTGGACTTTGTTTTTCCTTGAAGATGTTTCGCTTCTCATCCAAGAAGCTTCTTCCATTTCAGAGTGCGATTGCAATTAGTAACACAAAACAAAACAAACAAAAATCAGTACTGCCTGCCATCACTTCCAACAGTAAGATAATCTCAGTGGCATCAGCAAGAAGTCTTCTAAACAAATTGGCAAGCTCTCTAGAAAAGGGACGGAAACCCAGAAGCTTCTTTGACAGCGTAGACACGCGTGGAGAAATTCTGAGACACATTTCAGCACATACTTAAATTACACCAAGGTGCAGCTCTTTTCTGATATCCAGAGTCTACATGGAGTCCTCAACTAATTACCATAACTGACCCCAAAATCCGGTTGCTAAGCAAGATAGCCATGAAGTGAGTTTGGCCCCATTTTTTAACCTGTTAAGCGACTCACTGCAGTTGTTAAGATAGTAACATGTGTGTTAAGTGCATCTGGTTTCCCCATTGACTTTGCTTGTCAGAAGATCACAAAAGGGGATCACATGACTCTGGGACATGGCAACTGTCACAAATGCATGCTGGTTACCAAGCATCATTTTGATCACGTGATCATGGAGATGCTGCAACGGTCGTAAGGGTGAAAAACAGTCCTAAGTCATGTTTTTCAGTGCCATTGTAACTGTTCTGTCCCAGCCTACGTGAGTCCTAGTTAAGCTCACAAGGAGAAACCCCTCTTCCAACAAGTAGGCTGGAACCACAGGAAAAAAAACAATCCCCTTTTATTATTCCCAGACCTGAGTCAACATCCAAGGCAAACAAAACACAGTTCACAGAAACTCGATTCCTCAGCATGAATTATTGCCTTTGGCAACCAGCACCTCCCACACCTTCCCTTTTATTGTGCAGCCCAGGCGGGGCTTCCTAATGCCTTCTCCTTTGCCTTTGGAGCCACCCCATTGCATTCCTCTGTCCGACTCGCTTGTCTTGCCAGCATTTACGTGCATCCTGGATATCTCCCAGCTGTGATGCATCACTGTCTAACTCAGACTCCCAGCACAGCTGTGTCTCAGCCTGAGCGCGAGTAGAGGGGCCAGGCTTCTGGTCAGACTGTAAGTCTTGGAGCTCCTCAGAGCCTTCCTCTGACTCTGATGTCACTCCTCCTCCTCCTCTGATTCCTCAGACTCAGCTGCTGGGTCCACTGGCTGGCGAGGAATCACAACAGTAACTTTGAATGATCACTAAACGAATGAATGTGAGTCGAGGACTATCTGCATTGTCTTCATTAATGTCCCATCCTCCCAGATGACAGAGACAGCTCAATATCTGTACCAACAAAAGGCACTGGAGCTGATGGAAATACTGACCAACTCCAGATAAAACTATGCTTAGCAGTAATTTAGGCTAATAATCCAAACAGAATCTGTTTTGTGCTCTCATTGGCTAGCAAGCCCAGCATTAATTACCCATTAGCAGCCACGTTGGTGTCAATTAATTTATATTTGTGTTTTTCGAAATGTAAAAGTTGCCTGGTTAGATTATTGATTCTTTGTCCCTCTACTCAATCTGGTTTTAATTGCACCATTGTAGAGTCCAGCCTTTTCTAGCAGAAATCCTGTGATAAATCTGTCACAGACTCAGCAATCAACAATAAATGCGTCTCTTTATGTCATTATTAATATGTCTGCTGGATTAGTTCATTACAGCCGTTAACAACGGTTTATAAGAGCTAGGATGGCAAAATGCCAGCATTAAAGTGAGGGGTTTTTTCCCCCTCCCCAATTCAGTTGCTATTTGATTGGATTGAAGGCTTAAGCTGTATGTCTATGAGTGCAAAAGGGAGATGGAAAGCAACTGAGAATTTAATTTAATAAAGATAACAGCGGTATTTTGGTACTCGACTGCAGATATCCTTCAACTTACAACAGTTCACTTAGTGATCATTCAAAGTTACAACAGCCCTGAAAAAAGTGATTTATGACCGTTTTTCACACATATGACCATTGCAACATCCCCATCAAAATCCAGACATTTGGCAACTGACTCATATTTATGACAGTCCCTGCAATTGTAAAGTAAGTAGACTTTTAAGCACATCTGGCTTTCCCAGATGTGTTTTTTTACAACCAGATTGTTTTTACAACCTGCTGACAAGCAAAGTAAACGGGAAAGCCAGGTGTGCTTAAAAAACTGTGTTACTAACTTAACAGGTGCAATGTTTCACTTAACAACTGTGGCAAAACTCACTTCAACATCCCACATAGCAACCAAAACTTTGAGCTCAGTTGTGGTCGTAAGTCCAGGACTACGTATACTTTGAAAGTCATCGAATTTAGTACTCAAGGCATTTGGATATGAAAATTCTGTCCCAGCTCTCCTCATTTGTTTGGTACTCGACACACACACACACTAAACCAGGGGTAGGCAACCTTGGCTCTTTTATGACTCGTGGACTTCAACTCCCAGAATTCCTGAGCCAGCATGGCTCAGCTTGGAAACCTCTCCCTTTCCCCTCAGCATGGCTGGCTCAGGAATTCTGGGAGTTGAAGTCCACGAGTCATAAAAGAGCCAAGGTGGCCTATCTCTGGCCTAGGCCTAGGCCGCTTTATGACTGGTGGACTTCAACTCCCAGAATTCCTGAGCCAGCATGGCTCAGCTTGGAAATCTCTCCCTTTCCCCTCAGCATGGCTGGCTCAGGAATTCTGGGAGTTGAAGTCCACGAGTCATAAAAGAGCCAAGATTGCCTAGCCCGGCACTAGACCAGTGGTGTCAAACTGCCGGCCTGTGGGCCGGATGCATCATAGTGAAACCGGACCCACCCCATGGCTGGCAATGGAAAAAAAGTCACAATAAGTTGCAACACGTCACGTGATGTTGTGAGTTTGACACCCCTGCACTAGACAGTGTCTGCAGTCTTGTGACTCACTACGTTATTCCTTGTGGGAAAAATTGGTTAGGTGCTCATCATTTATGATACTCATTGCTCCTCCTGGAACCAATTAACTTTGAGTACTGAGGTACCATTGTAGAATGTGAGATGCCTACTTCTCTGTGTGCACAGAGATACAGGCAGATATTGCGATTATGAAGCGTATTAATGTGCTGAACACATCCCTTCTGTTTCCCCCTCCTGTCTACTCCCTCATCTCATCCGACTATCATTGCTTCGCTGTGCTCCAATAAATCTGAAATATTTTCCACAAATCTGGAAGTGAAGATGTATAATATGCCCTGATGATGTGAAACGTATTGCAAGATCATCCTTTGAAGAACTGGATCCAGCAATGTTTTTGAGAAATAAAGGCATTTACCTCAGGGAACTTGGGGTACAACCCAATGAATAGTAATAATAATAATAATAATAATAATAATAATAATAATAGTAGTAGTAGTAGTAGTAGTAGTAGTAGTAGTAGTAGTAGTAGTAGTAATACCTTCTAATCTGGAAAAAATAGGTGATCATGGTCTTATTTAAGTTATCATTTGCACCCTTTTTTTCTCCATCACTTAATCATCTTTGGTGGTTGTTTATAGCCAGAACATCCAAACAGTAATTTCTTTTTTCTTTTTTTTTTTCTTTTTGCGGTGGGTTCAATGAAGAAGTTAAAAGATAAAAGGTAACAGCACATAAAGCAGTGCAAGGACTAAACTATGACCAAATTCTAGAACTGCAAACAAGGCAGAAAATCATAAAAATAGAAATGGTGGTTTGGCTCAGTCCTAAGCTGTGAAAGTTTCCTTCAGATCAAACTAAAGCTTCAGTTGACTGCCAGCTCATGTAGTTCTCTTGCCAACAATACGGAAGTGGGTTTCCATTCTGGATTGTCTGTCTGACATCTATCATCCATCCATCCATCCATCCATCCATCCATCCATCCATCCATCCATCCAATTTGTCTGTCTGCCTGTCTATATCGTCTGTCTGTCTGTCTGTCTGTCTGTCTGTCTGTCTGTCTGTCTGTCTGTCTGTCTGTCTGTCTGTCTGTCTGTCTGTCTGTCTATCTATCTATCTATCTATCTATCTATCTATCTATCTTCAAGGCCACCCCATTTCCAATGACTCTTGGTGGCTTAACATACAAACCATAAAATTAAAATTCAAAAGGTAGTGTTAATCAGATGAAATCATAACCAATCCTCTCCCTTCCCAGAAATCAAAATCAGACAAGAGCCTGTAAATCACTCTAACACTCTTAAGATGCATGAACTTCAGCTCCTAGAATTCTCCTGACAATCATGTTGGCTGGGGAATTCTGGGAGCTGGTCCATATATCTTTAAAGGTTGAGATCTTTTAAAGACTAGCAAGATGGGGTTTGACTCTGCTTCAGTTTTAAGCTTGTGCAAGGTGAGACAGATGCTGCCCTAGGCTGGGACTCAAACTTTACCTTCCTAAGAGGGTTTTTTAAGGCCAGTGCCTTGCTTTACTTTCTTGTCTCAGGCATTACCTGTCTACAAAATAAGTATTCCAGAATGTGTCTTGCTTAATGGAAGCATAGCTTAATTATACAGAGCCTGTGCTTTGCATACGGAAGATTCCACATTCTAACACAAAGGCTTTTTTAGATAGCACTGGAAAAGGACTTGTGCAAACAATGCCTTCTTTCCTTCCTTCCTTCCTTCCTTCCTTCCTTCCTTCCTTCCTTCCTTCCTTCCTTCCTTCCTTCCTTCCTTCTTCCTGCCCTCCCTCTCTCCCTCCCTCCATTCTTCCTTCCTTCCTTCCTCCTGCCCACCCCTCCCTCCCTCCCTTCCGCCCTCCTCCTTCTTCCTTTTTACTTCTCCTCCTCCTCCCTCCTCCCTCCTCCCACCACTTCCTCCTCCCCCTCCCCTCCTCCTCTTTCTCCTTCCTTCTTCCCTTTTTCTCCTCCCTTCTCCTTCCTTCCTTTTCTCCTCCTCCTCCTCCTCCTGCTCCTCCTCCTCCTTTCTTACTATTTGCAGTGCTTAGCCCCAAAAGTCAGCAGTGGAGATAAGTTTCCAAAATCTGGATGGCTGCTAAATAGAAGCAAAGTAACATAGGAAACTCAAATTACTTGGCCTTTGTCTTGCAGCCCAGATTGGATAGCCTTAATCAAAAGCTGGTTTACATCCTAAAAATCTTGCAGATGGGAACTCCTATCAAGGGCAATAATAGTATGGATACTGATGTTCTGCAGCTGGGCAATATTGGAGTGGATTTTTGTTTGTTTTTTCAGTAGTGTCATTCTTATTCTTCACCATATCTACTTTTATTTCCTTTGTTGATCTTCCAAAGTCAATGGCAAATCATGCCTCTATTGCTCAGAGATGTGATTGCTGGTATTTGAAGGTGGTTCATTAAGAGTCATAAAATTGGGGCCCAAGATTCAAGCAAATTGTGGACCAGTTATTGTTTGTGTGGTTGATAGTAGTAAACAGCCAACAATAGAAGTTACCATGGACAGCTTGAATTAGCACGAACCCATTCTTGTTTATAACTGTTCAAACTGGCTATTCTTTCCACAATTGCTGACTGAAAAAATCATCTTTCATTATACAACTTATGAAAAAAAAAGTCTTTGCTTGTTTTAGGTCCTGAATCTTTCGGTATTTAGATCTCAAATTCTGAAATTGTGAGAAAAGAAGAAAGACAATTTATCTTCATGTAGCTACACCATGCTTGATCCCATATATATCTATTACCGGTATATCTCCCCTCCATTCTGAGCCAAACATCCCCATGGCTGTTATTCTTTCCCTCCAAATAGAATTGTGCCAGTCCTTTAATCATTTGGGTTGCCCTGTTTTCTGTCTTTTGCAGCTCTGTAATAAATTTAAGGTGTGATGGCCAGAACTACACCCTCTACGGTACTCTAAGTATAGTCATAGATTTGTATAAGGGCTATTATTCCTGCAACTCCATCTTCAATTTTCTTTGCTGTGAATCCAAACGTAAAATTTGCCTTGAATCAGTTATACACCAGGGTAACATTTTCATTTTGCTTTTCACTTTAATTCAGTTTTCTTTTTCTGTTCAGCTACTGCCAGGTTTAGATACCATAATGCAGGGGTCTTCAAACTTGGCAACTTTACAACTTCTGGACTTTAACTCCCAGAATTCCTTGACCAACATTTTCAGAATCGAAGTCCACAAATCGTACAGTCGCCAAGGTTGGAGACTCCCGCCATAATGCATAAGTGAGTTCAGCATCAAAATGCAACATGTTATCCTGGCTCAATAACGGTGGACCTCTGATGCATGTGTCAAAGGTAACACGCCAGTGTCTTGAGTGACACACCAGTGTTCACCAACTTCTGACAACAACTATTGTCAAATGTTGCCCCATTCCCCTGTGATTTGGGGAGGCCATGAGAGAATGGGTTGTGCTCTTTCACAGCCTCTGAATCCACCGGAGGCCGGGTGAGAGAACCACGCTCTTGCATGGCCTTCACAGCCTATGAAAATCATGCAAGGATGGAGTGTGCTTTCAGCATGGCTTATAATGAACATTATTTGCCACATTTGTCAATTTGCAGACCACTCCCTCAGATTTCAAAGATTCTTGTGCTGATCCTCAGAGCTCCTGTTGAATGTTACCATCTGGAGCACTTTGGTATTAACTAGTAAACATGGTTACTTCTCTCTCTCTCTCTCTCTCTCTCTCTCTCTCTCTCTCTCTCTCTCTCTCTCTCTCTCTCTCTCTCTCTCTCTCTCTCTCTCTCTCTCTCTCTCTCTCTCTCTCTCTCTCTCTCTCTCTCAACTCCCTGTCATCTGCACATAAGTTAAAAAAGTATTTCTGGATATTGATCCCTGATCTACTTAGTTTTAGAATAGTTGATTTATTTGTGATTGATTTATATTCCAGGGGACTGGAGGCTAAAACATATAAAGAACAGTTGCTGAAATTGGGTATGTCTAGTTTAATGAAGAGAAGGGCAAGGGGTGACATGATAGCAGTGTTCCAATATCACAGGGGTTGCCAAAAAGAAGAGGGAGTCAAGCCATTCTCCAAAGCGCCTGAAGGCAGGACAAGAAGCAATGAATGGAAACTAATCAAGGAGAGAAGCAACCTAGAACTCAGGAGGAAATTTCCTGACAGTTAGAACAATTAATCAGTGGAACAACCTGCCTCCAGAAGCTGTGAATGCTCCAACACTGGAAGTTTTTAAGAAGAGACTGGGCAGCCATTTGTCTGAAATGGTATAGAGCTTCCTGCCTAAGCAGGGGGCTGAACTAGATGACCTCCAAGGTCCCTTCCAACTCTGTTATTCTATTCTGTTCTGTTCTGTTCTACTCTACTCTACTCTACTCTACTCTACTCTACTCTACTCTACTCTACTCTACTCTACTCTACTCTACTCTACTCTACTCTACTCTACTCCTCCACTCCACTCCACTCCATTCCATTCTATTCTATCCCAAAATTCTATTCTATTCTATTCTATTCTATTCTATTCTATTCTATTCTATTCTATTCTATTCTATTCTATTCTATTCTATTCTATTCTATTCTATTCTATTCAGGTTGAATTTTGCCCTCCTATGCTAATGTAGAGATTCTAAACTAATTCCCCATTTGACTCTTCTCCCTGACTCTGCCAGTCTCTCTCCGACAGTGTCTGAGTTTGTGTATGAACCTTTGATAAGATTCCTATTCCAGTAAACAACTTTCCTTACCCAAGAATTGTTTTGTTTTTGTTTTTTTAAATCCAGACGTGAAAAATGGATGAAAAAGATAAATAATGGAAACAAAGGATGAAAAGGGGTATCAAAGGTCTTTTTAAAGCATAGCAACTCAGTGTAATTAACAAGAGTTCTCCCTTCTCTGGCAGGAAGTAAAATGCAACCCAAATAATGTCACTTGAGATTTTTAAAAGTTGTGAAATCTATTTTTCCTTAGATGCGTTCACAGGTGGTTGCAAAAAGGGAAAAAAGGTCCAGCTAGCTTCACACATTTTTATTAAACTGCACTCTCGCTGACACAAAATGCATAAGATGAGGGAGAAGAAAAAAAAATAAAAATAAACAGTGAAAATCAATTTAAGTTGCCACCATTAAAATGAGCCCGGGGAAGTGAAATAGGAATCTTTCAAAAACAACAGATCTTCAGAAAATTGTCTCCCATCATGATAAGAGAGACTAGTGACAAGATGGAGCTTAAATTTTAGCTCTAAGCAACATTTTAGACCAAGTCTGAACAATAAAAAGAATAATGATGGAGAAATATCTTTATAGGACATCAGAAATATTTTATAGGGTGAGTTTTCACTTTCATCTAATCCAATGTTCTTTTTTATGTAAGAGCTATCTAGATGCCTCCCACAGTGGCAAAATTAATTAATTGGATGGTTGCTAATGAGATATCTTGTATTTTTATTTTTATTTTTTAAAAAAACAAGTTTATGGACAAATTGATCTATTATTTTCAGTCCCAACAATTCATTCATCTCCCCATGAACTGCAAAATGTTTGATTTGTGTGAGAAATGGCACTTAAATATGTATTTAAAGCAGATTTCAAAAATTAAACTTTTAGAAATACAGTAGTGGTTAAAACTGTGGAAACCTTTTGGGAAAAGTGTACATTTGAGGTTTGATGGCTAATAACACCGCTTTTTTGGGGGGGAGTAGTACCATAAAATTATATATCAATGGAAAGATAATTTAATCGAGAATATAAGGCAGCATAGTTTGTTCAATTATCTATACTGTATTCTATGAAAAGTTATAGCCAAAGAACCAGAAAAAGGAAGCACAACTTGCTTACGTTGATCTCAGGTAGCTGTCCTTCATCTGACTGTATCCAATGAGCACGAGTGTTTAGAGAGCCAATCAGATGTCACCTTGTTTTGGCCATGAGCCAATCAGATCACAGTAGGATTCAGTTATCGATGTCATGTATTGAAGCTGAGAGGAGGACATTTGTCAGTGTGTTATGTGATTGCTATCAAGTTGGGTGGGGTTCTTTGTGTTCTTTCATTTAGCGAGCTTGTAAAATGTAATAAAATTAAAGTCATGGTGCAAAGAGTTGACTGGTCATCCAGAAAGCGATATAAAATAGTATTATTAAGTGAACAAGGCTACAGTTATAAAGAAATTAGAAGAAAAATGGGTGGAAACTTAACCAAAGGTGGCATTTCTACTGTATACTTGTCCCAAAAGGTTTCCACCATTTTGGCCACTACTGTACACAGGCTTAAACCTAATTGGAGCAGAGGCCCTCATTAGAATATTTAGGAAGTGTGGAATCAGTTGAACATATTAATCCATAAGGTATTAATTACTGGTGGTCCTTGACTTACAGCCATCCATTTAGTGGCTGTTTGAAGTTACAGCATCACTGAAAAAGTGACGTATTACTCTTTTTTCACACTCGTGACTGCTGCAGCATCCCCGGGGGGGTCACATGATCAGAATTTGGACACTTGGCAACTGGCATGTACTTAGATCAGTTGCAGTGTCCAAGGGTCACGTGATTACTGACGAGCAGACTCAGTGGTGAAGACAGATTCACTTAACAACTGTGTTACTAATCAAGCGTGCAGCGATTCACTTAAACCACTGTGGCAAGGAAGGTCATTAAACGGGGCAAAACTCACTTAACAACTGTCTTGCTTAGCGATGGGGATTTGGGGTTCAATCACTGTCGTAAGTGGAGGACTATCTGTGGTTTCCTTTGGGATGCAGTGTGCAACAATTTAACACCTCTAGCAAAAACTGTTGCATATTTTCTAAATGTGGGCGGGGAAAATACCAAATTTATTTAGGAGGCAAGAGTTTTCTAAATATAGATAAAAAGTATTTTTGAAGAAAGCTAATAGTCTCACTTTGTTTGAAATAAGCTTCCAAGGGGAAGAAGATCTCTCTTTTCCTCTTTTGGGGCAGCATATATAAAAAAAGACCTGGCTCTTAAAAGTATTATTATTATTGTTGTTGTTGTTGTTGTTGTTATTGTTATAGTTGTTATTATCAATGATGATGATGTTGGAAGGGAGCTTGGAGGTCATCTAGTCCAACCCCCTGCTCAGGCAGGAAACCCTATACCATTTCAGACAAATGGCTGTCCAATCTCTTGTTAAAAACTTTCTGTATTGGAGCATTCACCGCTTCTGAAGGCAGATTTTTCCGCCAATTAATTGTTCTCACTGTCAGAAAATTTCTCCTTAGGTCTAGGTTGCTCCTCTCTTTGGTTAGTTTCCATCTGTTGCTTCTTGTCCTGCCTTCAGGTGCTTTGGAGAATAGCTTGACTCCCTCTTCTTTGGGGCAGCCCCTGAGATACTGGAACACTGCTATCATTCCCCCCCTCGTCCTTCTCTTCATTAAACTAGACATACCCAATTCCAGCAAGTGTTCCTTATATATTTTAACATAGCATTTGAATATAGCATTTCATGGAATGGAACATGGGGGTCTTTGACATGCAAATTTGACCCTGCACTTTGAAGCTCTGGTTATGTTCTCTGAACATAGCAAAAGGATGCAAGTTAGCCTTGAACACAGAATAGTGGAATTGGAAGGGACCTTGGAGGTATTCTAGTCCAGCCCTCTGCTCAAGTAGAAGAACCTATACCATTTCAGACAACTGGTTGTCCAGTCTCTACTTAAAATCCTCCAATGAAGGTGCACCTACAATTTCTGGAGGACAGCCAATTGTATTCGTTGATTGTTCTCATTGTTAGGAAGTTTCTCCTTAATTCCATGTTGCTTCTCTCCTTGATTAGTTTCCATCCATTGTTTCTTGTCTTGCCTTTTGGCACTTTGGAATATACCGGTAGTTTGACCCTCCTCTTCTTTGTAGGAGTTCCTCAAAACTTGGATGAAGCTCTCCCTCCAGTGGCAAGGTCACAATCCTGCAATTGCAACAGAAGGACCTAGCTATGTCTCTGATAATTTGGCGACCATTGCCCAGCATCTTTTTTATTATTATTATTATTATTAATTATATAGTTATAAATGTAAACAGAATAAACAAAGAAAAAGTCAGGTTGAGTGCAACTCAACTTAATACAAACATTATCAACTTGTAAACATTTTTCACTCAGTATATAAAAGTTTAACTATAGGCTAGATACAGTTTCTTAGATTGATATTTCCCTTGTATGTAATCTATCCATTTTTTCCAGACCAACATATATTTTTCATTTGAATGATCCTTTAAATATGCAGATATTTTGGCCATTTCTGCCAAATTTATGACCTTCAAAGTCCATTCTTCAATAGATGGTAATTCTGGCTTCTTCCAGTATTGTCCCACCAACAGTCTTGATGCGTTGTCGAGATTTGCCAGTCACACTTTGCTTCGAAGGCAACTGGCTTCTGTGGAATTCCGTTTATCTGTTATGCTTGACATTATCATAAATTAAAAGAAGTAGAAGGAACACCCCAGCCTACCTGTATAATTACTACAAAGCTGAATTAAATTTCAAAAAAGGGGAAGGGATGGGATGGAGGGAGTTGTTTCTCTCATTATATATATATATTTTCAGACAAAAATGAGCATTTTATGGTACATACAAATCACCCCCTGGGAAGCTTTTCCACTTCCTTAATTGTTCATAAATTTAGTGACAGGTGGTTACACAGTAGGTGCAACAGGATTATTTTCATTTTTATGGCAGGCATTCACTTACTGAGAAAAAAAAAAAGTCTAGTGCAAAAGGCAGTCCCTAGGCTACAACGGTCTACAAACCATGTCCTATGAGGAACGGTTAAAGGAATTAGAAATGTTTAGTCTACAGAAAAGAAGACTGAGAGGAGACATGATAGCTGTCTACAAATACCTGAAGGGCTGTCACAGTGCAGAGGGATCAGCCCTGTTCTCACTTGCCCAAGGAAGGACTAGAAACAATGGGATGAAACTGCTGGGGAAAAGATTCAGATTAGATGTTAGAAAAAAATTTCTAACAGTGAGGGTGATCAACCAGTGGAACAGGTCGCCACAGGAGGTGGTGAGCTCCCCTTCGATGGAGGTCTTCAAGCAGAGACTGGACGGCCATCTGTCTGGGATGGTTTAAGGAATCCTGCCTCGAGCAGGGGGTTGGACTCGATGACCCGGGAGGTCCCCTCCAACTCTACGATTCTATGATTCTATGATAGGCTGACTGCATGAAGGCTGGGTGGAAATTCAAAGTTAAATCTTCTAAGTCAGGAATATCAAACACAATTTCATTGAGGACCGCATCAGCATTGGGGTTGCCCTCGGGGGGCCAGGTGGTTGTGGCCTACTGGGTGGGCGTGGATGGAGTGGGTGTGGCCTACTGGGTGGGCATGGCCAGCTCTAAGTCGTTCGCATCAAGGGTGCTTGTGGGGGCCTGGGCAGGAATGAGACAGATCTGAGGGTCTCTGGCAGAAGGGGGTGGGACCAGGGCAAGTGCCAACGCATGGTCTATTTCTTCATTCCTCACAAAGGGTAACACCTCCCCAGCATGCACCTAGGCGGCAGGGCTGACACGGCAGGGGCTGGTTCCTTGCTGTTTCCAGACGGCCTTGTGGAGCTAAGACTGAATGCATTTCAGCATAGATGGCCACCATAAAATTGTGCATTGTCTCCCGGCTGGCTGGGCTGGGCCAGGGCCAAGACAGTGGGGGCCATTCCCTCACTGTTTCTAGTATGGCTTCGCGGGGCACATGAAACCACTTCATGGGCCACATCCAGCCCCCAGGCCTTGTGTTTGACATGTCTGTTCTAAGTTGTCTTTCTCCTCAGATTCTCCCTTGGTGAAATCTGAGACACAACTTAAGCCACGGGTGCCCCACCTTGGCAACTTTAAGACTTGTGGACCTCAACTTCCAGAATTCCCTAGTTGGGCACTGCTGATGTAAGCTTTCACACTCCCAATCTAAGAGAAAGATGCCACTCTGGTGTGTGTTGACTTTGGGCTCAGATAGACGAGAACCACACAAAAGCAAACAGCTGAAGATCCGAATCCTTCTATAAAAGGTTAAATGATAGTTGGGTATCGATTGCATTTTTTATAAGTCTGAATTCCAAGCATGGCACAGGTGAATATCTCAGAACTGCTGCTCTCCCAGCTTCTGCTTTTATTGTATTTGTAGGATTAGAGATGCTTTGGAGAATTAAAGATGAAATGTGACCTTTGCAAATTTCAGTAACATTGATCTGATCTCGCTGCTCTTGAGAAATGTAGACCAGAATTAGGTTAATGTTTCCCAAATCTCTGACACAGATTTTTTTTTTAATCTCTAAAGAAGCAGCAGCAGAATTTAGATTTAAAACCATGTACATGTTTTTTCTCCAAAAACTATATCTAGGAATGTATCATCTAAGTTTGGATTCCATTTGAAATTGGGATGGATTTTGCCAAAAAAGAGGAGAAAGGATTTATGTAGAAATTGGGAAATAATAGAAATGGCTGGATCAATGTAAAAACTGCCCAGAAAGAAAAACAAAATGATTTGCCCACTCTGAATGGACTATTACGTTTGTTATGTTTCATTAGTTTAATTGATTTGTGTTTATTCATTTATTTATTTATTTGTTGAATTTAGATCCTGTCCATCTCAGTGGCTGTGGCTTTTTGGTCAGTGTCCCTTTATGTCCTCTTCTTAAAATTCCCTAAAATGTTATTCTATATAGAAAAGAGGAAAAGAAATAGGAATAATAATAATAATAATAATAATAATAATAATAATAATAATAATAATAATATATTAAGTGACTTATCTATGCTCAGCTTTGCTGTGATGAAGCACTTCCTACCACAGAAGCAATCCAGGTAGTCTTCAATTTACAATCACAATAGCAATCAGAATTTCCTTTGCTAAGCAAGGCAGTTGTCCAATGATTTGTGCCCAATTTTTCAACCTTTTTGTCATGATTTTTAAGTAAATCAGTGCAGTTGTTAAGTGAATTGCATGGTCATTAACCGAATCCAGCTTCCCCCATTGACTTTGCTGGAAACGGCAGAAATTGTGATCCCATCATACCTTGATGCGTCAACCCTTGTAAACACATGCTGGTTGCTAAATTTCTATCACATGACCGTGGGGGTGCTGCAACAAGCCATAAGTGCAAGGACTGATGGGCTCTTTTTTTTTCAAGGCTGTTGCAACTTCAGTTGCTGAATGAATAGTTATAAATTGAGGACTACCTGTAATCCATTAGGAACTTATCTTTGGTAAAGTTTCCACCAATTTTTCTTCTAATTTCTTTATAACTGTAGCCTTGTTCACTTAATAATACTATTTAACATCGCTTTCTGGGAGACCAGTCAACTCTTTGCACCATGACTTTAATTTTGTTACATTTTACAAGCTCACTAAATCAGTGGTTCTCAACCTTTTTCAGGTTGAGACCCCACTTGCCCCGCCCATGCGTGGTGCGACCCCGGTGCACGCGTTGGGCCGATCCACGCATGCGCGGCACGCGCGCGACGGGGGAAGAAAACCAAAAACAAAATGGCGGACCGTGACGGGCCGATCCGCGCATGCACGGCGTGCGCGCGACGGCCCAAACCGCGCATGTGCGGCGCGCGCATGACAAAACAAAAAACAAAAAACAAAATGGCGGACCGCTGTGTCTGGCGACCCCCGCGAAATGGTCGTTCGACCCCAAATGGGGTCGCGACCCATAGGTTGAGAACCACTGCACTAAATGAAAGAACCCAACCAACTTGATAGCCATCACATAACACCCTGACAAATGTCCTCCTCTCAGCTTTAATACATGACATCAATAACTGAATCCTACTGTGATCTGATTGGCTCATGGCCAAAACAAGATGACACCTGATTGGCTCTCTAAACACTCATGCTCATTGGCTACAATCAGATGAAGGAAAACTACCTCATATCAACCGAGGCAAGTTGTGCTTCCTTTTTCTGGTTATTTGGCTGTAGCTTTTCACAGTATACAGTACAGATAACTGAACAAACTATGTTGATTACATTCTGGATTAAATTATCTTTCCATTGATATATAATTTTATGGTACTACTCCCCCCCCCAAAAAAGTGGTGTTATTAGCCATCAAACCTCAAATGTAGACTTTTCCCAAAAGGTGTCCACAATTTTGGCCACTACTGTAGATCCAGTAGAATAAAATAGCAGCATTAAGGCTTTTAATTTACAGGGAAGAAAAAAGAAGAAGTCCTGTACAAAATAGGTAAGGGTGGCTCAGTGATTAAAACTCTCTGGGGTTGTTGGCTGGAAAGTTGGCAGCCCAGGTTTGAGACCAGATTGCCCTGTGATGGGGTGACCTCCCATTCTCGACTCAGCTCCTGCCAACCTAGCAGTTTGAAAGCATGCAAATGCAAGTAGATAAATAGGTACTCCATCTTATCCACCATCTGCAATATCTTTAGATTCTAGTAATTCAGATAGGTATAAGGCAATATGGGTGGTGCGGTGGCTCAGCAGTTAAGATGTTGGGCTTGTTGGCTGGATGCCTGGCAGCCCAGGTTTGAGATCTGAGCACCACATGATGGGTTGAGCTCCTATCCTCACCCCCAGCTCCTGCCAACCTAGCTGTTCAAAAGCATGCAAATGTGAATAGATTAATAGGTACCACTTCGCAGGGAAGGTAACAGGACTCTGTTACCATGGAAATGTCTTCGACAGCACTGGCTCAATGGCTTTGAATCAGAGATGAGCACCACCCCTATAGCCAGCAATGATTAGCAGAGTAAAAGTTTGCAGGGGCTCCCCCCCTTTTTTTTTAACAAAATAGGTTACTTTAGTATCTGGGTATATTGTGGCTTTCAAAAACATTTTATCTGCCCATCTGAATCTGAGTTGACTCTGAGCCTGTGATACTTCAGATGTATTTAAGTAAAAGGTTCTTTGTAATTGTGATACAGTGGAGCATGTTAAAGTCATTGTGAAATATGAAATAGGTTGTTACTGGCTTCACCCTTTGCTTCCCATGTGTGAAACTATGATTGAGAAGATGGTTACGTAAGTTATTATGCAGATCGCAAATGTTCTTCCTGAGGTTTTTTCTTCAAATCAGTTCTGTTTGGATACTTCAGGCCAGTATTATTCTATGTTTTATGTTCTGTGACATTTCAGTGGGAATATCCATTGAAATTAAACCCATAGTAAGAAGTTGGGCACAATAGGAATATGACAGCATGCCTAGGTGGAAAATTTGACAATAATTATGTTGTCCAAAATCTGTTTGTCAGATACACTTCCTCTATTCTCTTGATAAAATCATTTCGAACTATACTCTCAGATTTTGCTGTCATCAACACTGATTTTATCAAACCAGATAATCTTCACTGTCAACAAGTCGTGCTTGGCTAATTTTTTTTAACACTATCCTTTTCTCTGGTTTTCTTCTGGTGTCACTGAATCTTGTCATTGAAATTCTCTTTCTTTGCCTTTAAGGGAGGAAAAAATACAGATTATGTACAGTTGCAGAGGAAGAGCATCCAGTTTGATACTGGGACATCTTTAACCCTTCCTAGTCCCTTTCTCTTCCTGGCAGCAAATTCTGTTTCATCAAATAAAGAAGTTTAGGGGATTGGAAGCTAAACCATAAGATGAACCGTTGTGGGAACTGGGAATATCTAGTCTAACAAAGAGAAGGACCAAGGGTGACATAATAGCAGTTTTCCAATATTTCAGAGGTTGCCACAGAGAAGGGGGAGTCAACCTAGAATTTAGGAGAAATTTCTTGACAATGAGAACAATTAAACAATGGAAAGGCTTGCCTCGAGAAGCTGAAGGTGCTCCATCACTGGAAGTTTATTAAGAAGAGATTGGCCAGCCATTTGTCCAGAATGGTAAAGGCTGGGTCTCCTGACCTCAAAGGACGCTTCCAACTCTGTTATTCTGTAAATAGAATGAGGACTGTTTAAACCAGCGGTTCTCAACCTGTGGGTCGCGACCCCATTTGGGGTCGAACGACCATTTCACGGAGGTCGCCAAACACCGCAGTCCGCCATTTTTTCCCCCTTTTCCCCTCGGCCAGCACAGGGGGCAGCACCGTGCATGCGTGGGGTAGCACCACGCATATGCGATGCGGGTGTCACGCGCGCACTGCGCATGCATGATGCAGGTGTCACGCACATGCCATGCATGCGCGATGTGGGTCATCATGCACGCGCCGCGCATGCATGATGCAGGCCGTCGTGCCGTGCATGCGCAGCGCAGGTTGGGGTCGCGGCCTGAAAAAGGTTGAGAACCGCTGGTTTAAACAAAGGATATTTTTTTTCTGCACAGCCTTACTCCAGGATAGGTAGAAGCACCTGGAAGAGGAATTTCTAGCAGAGAAGTGCCATTACTTATCTCAAATTCCATGTACTTATGATTTAGGTTTGAATCTCCAATATTTCCAATGGTGCCTCCCTACTTCTAAACATTCTCCTTTATGAAAATTGTTCTTTTATATCAATGTTTCTCAGACTTGCAATTTTGAGATGTGTAAACCTCAACTCCCATAATCCCACTGCAAACATGGCTGCCCAGGAAATTCTGGGAGCTGAAGTTCACACATCTGAAAGTTGTCAGGTTTGAGGGAAAAAAACACTGATTTATGCTTACTAACTTACTGCTAATCAGTTATTGATCGACCTGAGAGAAATGCCGAAAGAAAAAAAATGCTTCTGTGTCGTAGCTGCTTTGATGCTGCTGCGTTGAAATAGGAAAAGATTGGGTGAAGCGATGAATGAACAGTTCAACATTGGCTTTGAGGTCAACTTCTAGAGAAGCTTTCAAGAGAAACAAATCAAGATGACCTCTCAAATATTTACAGCCAGCAATAGTTAAAAAAAATGAAAATTCACACACAGGCTTTCTTCCTTTCCTCTTTAGTGAGTAGGCTGAGATTATGAAATGAAACGCGTGGAGATATATAATCATAAAAGGCACATTTATCTCATACCTAATGCAATCTTGATGGGCTCAACTAGTGTAATTTTGATGGCCTCTTACAAGACAAATGGCAGAGTAATGGCCATGTTTTGTCTTTGAGTGGTAATTAAGCATTCAAAAAATGACACTCTTCAAATGGAATGTCTGACTGGAGCCTTTTTCAGAAATAATGGCGCTGCTATTTCAGAGGCTGGAGGAGACAAACATTGACTTCTTTTTTAAAAGTGAAAAAGAAGGAAAAAGAAAATGTAATGAGAACTCCTGAGTCAAAGCCTATTGCTCTATTCTTTCTTCATGGAAAATCTGAAAAAAAAAAATCTTGGGCAGGAAAAACAAACCTTTTTATTTGTTATATTATGATGGGGGTTCAACACTGAAAGATAGCCCAAAGTTGGCTGTATCAGGCACATCAAAGGTTAAACTATTTTCTTTGCATCCCTTTCACTTTGTTCTTCCAATAAAATAAGATCTTAAATAAGTTACCTTAAGAAGAGTTCTCCCCGATGCAGATGCCAAAATGTTCTTTCTTAGACTCCTGATATACCCAAATAATTTTCTTAGCAAACAGGTTTGCCGTTCTCTTCTTTTCAACTAATCAGAATACAGAATTATAGAGTTGGAAGGGACTTTGGAAGTCTTCTAGTCCAGGGATCCCTAATATATGGTCCATGGTCCGGGACCGGACCATGGCTCTTGGCCAGTGGGCCACAGAAACAGCTGGCCAGTGCGTGCATGCATGGGTGTGCATCCTCCCCACTCACGCTAGTGCCTGTGGCCTCGTTTGCACATGCATGTGGGCACGAATGGGGATGCTAGCATGGGACGGATATCCACAGCCTGTTTTATTTATTGGATTTCTATGCCGCCCTATTCCAGGAACTCAGGGCGGCTCACAACATAGATAGAAATCTAACATTAAAATACTTTATAAGAAAAACCCCTTAATTAAAAAATCAATCATCCAAACAAACATGCACACAAACATACACTGGCTAGGGGCAAGATGTTAACTGCCCCAGGCCTGTCGGCAAAGATGGGTCTTTAACAATTTGTGAAAGGCGGAGAGGGTGGGGGCAATACGGATCTCCGGGGGGAGTTGATTCCAGAGGGCCAGGGCCGCAACAAAGAAGGCTCTTCCCCTAGGCCCTGCCAGGCGACACTGTCTGGCTGACGCGACCTGGAGAAGGCCGACTCTGTGCGCCCTAACCGGTCGCTGGGTTTCATGGGGCAGCAGACGGTCCCATAAGTAACCTGGTCCGATGCCATGTAGGGCTTTATAGGTCATAACCAACACTGTTTGCGCATTCGCTGCTAGCCCGGATGATTTACATGGCCTTTTTGCGCATGCGCAAACAGGCCGTTAGCTGTGGGGTGTGTGCGGCCGTTCGCACATGCTCATGGTGCCAACACATGCCATACGCATGAAGGGGGCTGCTAGTGCCACCCCAGTGTGCATGGCCTTGTGTGCACACGCGCATGTGCACACATCAATTTTGAAGCTGCACTCCTTTCCTCTGATCCTCAAGCCCGGAAAGATTGGAGACCTCTGTTCTAGTCCAACCCTTTGCTCAGGCAGGAGACCCTACACCATTTCAGACAAATGGCTATCCAGTAATGGATAGCTTCCAGTAATGGAGCACCTACAACCTCTGGAAGCAAACGATTTCACCGATTAATTGTCATTGTGATGAAATTTCTCCTTAGTTCTAGGTTGCTTTTCTCCTTGATTCATTTCCATCTATTTGCTTCTTGTTTTGTCTTCAGGTGCTTTGGAGAATAGGTTGACTTCCTCTTCTCTGTGACAGCTCCTCAAGTACTGGAAGACTATTACCATGTCACCCAAGTCCTTCTCTTTGTTAGACATAGCCATTTCCAGCAACTGTTCATCATATGTATTAGCTTCCAGTCCCATAAACACAGAGAAGTCTATTTAATTTTCAAGCTCAGCTGAGGTTGGTCAGATCTGGCTGTTTGCTTAGGCTTGTAGATCCTTAAGTAGAGTGGGGAAAAGTGTGAATTGTCATTAAGATCTTGAAGTAGAAACTTCATACCTTAAGGGAGGAATTCAAGATAACAAGCTGCTCCCCAACTATTAGTGTGCTACTCCCAGGAACATCTTCAGATTGAATTCTATTCATGATCTTCCACTATCACAGAGCTTATGTTCACCCAATTGCTCCTAGAAGCACGAAGCCGAAAACACCAGCCTGAAGATGACTAATGGGACTTCGACGAAACGTCGCCAAGACACTTCCAATTTTACGTGGGAGAAAACCCGAATAACCAAAGACCTACACACACACACACACACACACACACACACACACACACACACACACACACACATATACATATGGAAACAGAAGATAATAACCAACTTCCCTTCCTGGATGTCTTAGTCTACAAGAAATCCAATGGGTCCCTAGGACACACCATCTACCAGAAGAAAACACACACAAACTGCTATCTGCACGCACTCTCACACCACCACCCAGCACAGATCAACTCCGTAGCCAAGACACTCATCTCAAGAACCAAATGCCTAGCTGACGAACAACACCTAAAAACCGAACTACACACTCTCACTAATGTACTTACATCCAACGGATTCCAAAGAAATAAGATTTCCAACTTAATCCAAAAAGAAACTCCCACTAAAATCCAAGACAGAGAACAAGAAAACGGCAAAGCCCTCCTCCCATACATAAAAGGCACCACAGACAGGATCAGCAAGATCCTTCACAAACATAATATCAAAACAGCATTCTGCACAAACAGAAAAATATCCACCATCCTAAGAAACCCTAAAGGCAAAATTGAGTTAGAAAATCACGGAGTATATGAAATCCCATGTACTGTTTGCCCCACTACATACATTGGACAAACCAACAGAAGGATAAGTGCACACATTGAAGAACACAAAAACTCAGTCAAAAGAGAGGAACCAACTTCTTCCCTGGTCCAACACCTTAAAGCCACAGGACATGAAATTGATTTCAAAAAGACCAGAACTATTGCCAAAACTGAACACTTTAATAACAGAATAATCAGAGAAGCCATCGAGATAGAAAAACGCCCACACAGCATGAACAAACGAGATGATACCTCCCGCCTACCAGCAATTTGGAAACCCGCCCTTATTGACAGACGAGTCCATAGCACGGGGAATGACACCAGACCTACACTCACAAAAACCACACAGGATGTTACCACCACACATCAAGGCAAAAAGCAAACCCAAACCCACACTGATGAGGAGGCACGACCACAAACCAGAAGCCAGACCACAGCTGCATCATTAGCCACCTTAAACCCCTCCAATCCATACATGAAGCAAACTGACACCCACCATGAAGATGAGGCACGACCACGAACGCAAAGCCAAACGCTATACAGTTCACCATCTCTAATCCCCTTGTAACACTGAGTAACCTGAGCACAACAAAGCCCCCACCCAAACAGAACACTCCCCCAGCCAATCAGAGCACAGCCAACCCCCCATCCAATCAGAGCACAGCCAAGCCCCTAACCAATCAGAACACACCTCCACCCAATCAGAACACAGCTGAGCTCCCAGCCAATCAGTTCAAACCCCCACTGGCAGTTAAAAGGAAGAAACAGCTAAAATCTCACATTGCTCCTAGAAGCAGAAGCCAAAAGCACCAGCCTGAAGATGACGAATGAGACTTCGTCGAAACATCGCCAAGACACTTCAAATTCTACGTGGGAGAAAACCTGAAGAACCAAAGACCTACGTATATACATATATACATACATACATACGTACATACATACATACATACATATATACACACAGATTTATTTTTCTGACAAAGAGTTAAAGAATTAAGTTGGGAGACTAATATGGCTGTGAAAGTTGGACCATAAGAAAGGCTGAGTGCCAAAGAATTGAGGCCTTTGAACTATGGTGCTGGAGAAGAGTCCTGTGAGTCCCCTGGACTGCAAGGCGATCAAACTGGTCAGTCCTAGAGGAGATCAACCCTGACTGCTCTTTAGGAGGCCAAACCCTGAAGTTGAAACTCAAGTACTTTGGCCACCTAATGAGAAGGAAGGACTCACTGGAGAAGAGCCTAATGCTGGGAAAGATTGAGGGCAATAGAAGAAGGGGGACGACAGAGAATGAGGTGGCTGGATGGAGTCTTTGAAGCAGTAAGCATGAGCTTAAATGGACTGCAGAATATGGTAGAGGACAGGAAGGCCTGGAGGAACGTTATCCATGGGGTCGCGATGGGTCCAACATGACTTCGCAACTAACAACAACAACAAAGACAATATTTAAATCATTGTCATTGTCTTCAAGAATTGACCCCTAAATGGAATTCAGGTGGTTAGGTAGTGTGTGTGTGTGTGTGTGTGTGTGTGTGTGTGTGTGTGTGTGTGTGTTTGTGTGTGTGTGTGTGTGTGTGTTTTAGTAAGGCAGAGTAGAAATAGTCAAATAAAAAGATAGATTTATGATATTTTCCTTCCCAGTTTGCCGAAGAGATAAAACCATCGGGGCTGAATAATTATCTTCTGCTGCATTCTTTCACCCTGCTGGTGTTTTATATAGAAACTTTCATGCTTCTTGCAGAGTTTAACTCCAGCTCCACTTATTAATAAATATATGCATTATTTTTTTCTCCTCTTGCTGAAGTTGTACATAGTCCTCTAATTAGTTTCTGGAGGGTGACAGTTTTGACAGCTCCATACTTCCACCTCTAGCAAGAAGAGACCCAATTTGAGATCATCACGAGGATATAGGTGACTGTTATTCTTCATCCATTTACCTCTGAGGATAAAAGGAAGGAAGGAAGGAAGGAAGGAAGGAAGGAAGGAAGGAAGGAAGGAAGGAAGGAAGGAAGGAAGGAAGGAAGGAAAGGTCAGTGGATCCAGATGGGCCAAGCCTCACCTTTCTTAGGATCCCATTTGAGCTACCTGGCAGTTACAGCTCACTGAGGAGATAAAAAGGACCAAAGTCATCTCAGGAGCAAGAGAAGCTCAATCAAACTCTGAGGAAAATTGTGAGGGGAAAAAAAATCTACAGGCCTAACAAAAGGATGGTTTTAAAAATAAAAAAGATGTCCGTTCACAAAAGTCCATCATGTTCAGTCACCACTTGATCAATATAAAGTTTGAATTAATCTATCAGCATTAAAGGACAGTTTTTTTCCCACCTGAGTTCTGATACAGGTTAAACATATTTAAGTGTTTGTGTGTGTGTGATGCTCTCTCAGCTTGGTTGTTTCCTTGCAAAAATTTCGTTACCTAGCTAGATAATGTAATGAACCATCCGCAAGAAAACAATCAAGGTCAGAGAGCACTAAGGACTTCCCAGTTCAATCTTAAAGCAGCAAATATTTTCTTCTTTTTTTAAAATAAGTTTTATTGATTTTTAAAAATTACAATCTTTAGAGCTTAGTAAACAACATGTTGTCTGGGTTTACATATTTAACATTAACTTCTTCAATATAAATCTATTCAGTACTATACAATCCAGTATTTTTCTTTGATCTTCCTTTCTTCCCCATATTTTTCCCTTTTCCCCTCATTAAACAATTACAATTCTTAGTACTATTGATGTATACAAAATTAGATATAGACATCTTCATCGTATTTTGCTAATATAATAGAAATAATAATATCAATTCATAAGTTAATGTCCTGTTTTTCATGCTCATATTAAAGCAATATTTACAGTATCTTTATCAGTTATGATTTTCTCAATATTAATTATATTTATATAGCTAAAAAAATTATTCATACCAATCCTCCTCTTATTTTCAAATTTCCCATATCAAAAGAAGAAAAATAATGCTATTTTAATTCTAAATCATATCTTCCATTATAAAAATCGAGTTATATCTAAGAGTCATCCGTTCTTTTAACCATATTCAAACAGGTACATTAAACAGATAGTGCCCCCTCTGATAGATCAAATCTTCTGTTTTTTAAGTCTAACTCTCGCTTTCTTCCTTTGCCAAGTAGCTTTCCAGGCCAAGGCAATTAAATTGCCCAAAATTTTTCTTTCTATTTTTGTGCAAACTGCTCGGCACGAGAAAGGCAATTTAAGTAGAGTATTTTTTTTGGGGGGGGGACTCCACCTATTATTATTATTATTATTTATTTAATTTCTATGCTGCCCTATTCCAAAGAACTCAGGGCGGCTATCCACATTCCCTAGACATTTCCCCTGCCCACTCTATGTTCCGTTTTCTAGAATCTTCTTCCTTGTCCTCAGGTATATTTTGGAGAAAGTAGTAAGGGATCTTTTGTATTTTCATTGTTATAGGTAGGTCTTGCAGTATTTTATTTATATATGGCAGTCCATATTTCCCTTCTCCTATCTCATCCATCTCTAGATCCATTTCTTCTGCTTCATCCTCTGATTTCTAGTTTATTTGTTCATACTTTGTAGTCATTGTCTGGGAGCTCTCCAGTTGTAGCTTCAATTTGGAGATTTGGTCCTTTATATCATCTAGGTTATTTTTAGTCTCATTATGGTTTCTTTTTATGTCCTTTTTTGTGCAACAATTATTTGATGAATTTGCTGTAACATAGAGACTATTTCCTTCTGAAAGGTATTTGTTTTTCTTGAGAATCATTCCTAGAAATCCTCTGGTATCACCAGTCTCAGTAAGAGTGGAATATATATATAGCCTTTATAATCCACTCCTAATAGTAATATTTTATGGTAATCCTTTGTTTCAAGTATCCTAAAAATTATCAGTCAGGCAAGGTTGTAATCCACAATGTTCCAGGTGTTCAAAATGTTCAACCTCCCTGCAGCCAGACATATTCAGAAGTCAATTTTTTTCTTTCTCTCCCACTACTCTTGAGATTAAGAGTCCAGGTTCAGTAGGTCAGGATGATAAATATGCCAAAATATTTTCCTTTATTGCCAGCTGTGCCAAGCTGCCAA
The DNA here is from genome assembly GCA_034064705.1 of Bothrops alternatus. Classification (NCBI taxonomy): domain Eukaryota; kingdom Metazoa; phylum Chordata; class Lepidosauria; order Squamata; family Viperidae; genus Bothrops; species Bothrops alternatus. The sequence goes on along the minus strand of JARGCV010000096.1, from coordinate 1,132,480 downwards.
GGAGCTAGTTGTACTCAAATCCACCACTAGATGTCATTCAAAGTCAATTTTCCAATCTTAAAACAAAGAGTTAATTTCTTATATTTCACCTCAATAATTTATTTTCAAAGAGAAAATCTTAACAATTATCTCAGTTCTCAGATTTATCAGAACTGTAGCTTTGTATTACTTTCACTTCAGTATTGTGTATTTCTGACCCCATAACAAATTTAAAATGCCACTTCCTTTCACATCCGGAGGTTTTAGGCTTCTTGGGAGCCTTTCCCAGGAAATTCAGTTGTAAAATAGTAAAGAAAGGATCAATATTATCACCCAGTCCAAACATGCTGTTTATGATGTGCTAATTAAAGCTTTGTTCTTTGGTTGTTAGCAGCTAATGGCTGGCTGCAGAGGTGTGGCTGGTCTTTCCCTTGCCAGTTTAGAGGGCTTTCATTTGATCGAATGGAGAGACCACCATCTCTCCATGATTGACAAGACACCCCTCCTTCTTCATCGCCTATTTGGGGTGACTTTAGGCCCTTTCCAGGGCCCCCAGCAGGGCGAAATCAGGTGTGAAAGGCAGAGCTCTGCCTTCCTACGTCCCGTCTCACTGCGACGCAAAACCGGAAGTACCGCAACAAATATTTTCTTTTATTGGTATATTTTAGTGCATTGGCCTATGCTTAATCTTTACCACACTTTGTCCTCTCCTTTCCTGTATTTGCATCATCTAAATTTAGAGCGTAGACTGTCTGAGCAAGGTCCTCTCTCACACGTAGAGTATCCTGCAATGCACTATGTACTTGGCCACTGTTTAAAGAGCAGTACATTTTCCCTTGCATCCTAATTTTCTGAGTTTTACAAGCATTGTACTGCGTATCCTTGACTTGTCCAAAGCCTGCATAACTTCAGAGATGGAAGATCCATTTTACATTCTATTGTCTATCTGTCTGTCTATTGTGTATCAACTGTCATCTATCATCTACATTTCTCTCTGTTGATCATCTAACATCTATCATCTGTCTATCTATCTATCTATCTATCTATCTATCTATCTATCTATCTATATCTATCTCTATCTCTATCTATCTATCTATCTATCTATCTATCTATCTATCTATCTATCTATCTATCTATCTATCTATCTATCTGTTGTGAGTGTCCCTAGACCAGCTTGGGAAGTGTCAGAATATGAGGATCAGCAGCCAGGCCCCTCTGGGTGTTTTCCCCTCCCGGCAGCCGAGGAAGAGCAGCCAGGCCCCTCTGGGTATTTTTCCCCTCCCGGCAGCTGAGCCAGACAGGGAGGAGATTTACAGGCAGTCTGGATCAGATTCACAAAGTGAGGAGTCAGATTTGGATCAAGAAGATAAATGGCTTGATCCGAGATTCCGAAGGTTTGATAAGCGACGGTGTCAGTTAAGTGGAAAAAGGAAGTAATGAGGGGAAGTGACGTATCGGACACTATATTAGAAGGGGACAGAGAGACTACGCCTTTGTCACGAGCAACGTTAATCAAGGAGTAGCCTGATATCTGGAGCATTGCCTTTGAATTCAGTCTTCTGATGTTTTGGAAATCTACGGAAGAATAATGAGGTATTGGACAATGTGATAAAGAAAGAGTGAGTAATTGGAAGGTGTGGGCAGAGCCTGTTTTAATCTAAATGTAATAAATGAGATTTGGCCATTCTTGCCAGCAACATGCCAGCAGCGTGCTCTGAAGTGAATCCTTTTGAAATGTGTTAAATAAACCTCTTAAAGACATATTTATGTGGATTTTAATGAGCTGAGAGGGGCCAGACAGAACACTATCTATCTATCTATCTACATACTGTATCATCTATCATCTGTCTGTCTGTCTGTGTCTGTCTGTCTAATATAGCAACTCATCTCACAAATAAGTGACTCTGGGCAAGTTATGTCATAAGGATACAGTATAACAGAGTTGGAATGGACCTTTGGGGTCTTCTAATTTAAATCCCCTGCTCACGCAGGAGACCTGTACCATTTTAGACAAATGGCTGTCCAGATTCTTCTTAAAAAGCCTCCAGTGATAGAAACACCCGTCAGTGATGGAAACACCCAAATCACCCATAATTGCCTGCTGATGTCCTCCCTTAGTGCTCTCAACTTCCTTAGATTCAGTCATGAAAAATGAATGAAATTTTATCCCTCAGACCTGGGTTCTGCCCTCATAAAATTCATTCTGTCTCCATATTTTACCTTTCATAGCCATGAGTCAGCAAAGCCCTGAGCTTTTGTGGTTGCAAAGAAGACTTTAGCTAGTCCATTTGAGTGCTAAGCTAACCCGCGGAAAACCTCTACATTGCCCTTTATATGGATGGATTCCAAAGACTGTCCTTTAGTTATTCATGCATGATTTTTATTATTATCGTGGTGATGACAGAGGCTATTGTTGTCCCAGATAGGTTAGATTAGTGCTACTCGGCTGATCATACATTTCAACAGCGGGTATAAGTACCAGACCGTTCTCAAAACTTGGTCGGCAAAGGGAAGTAGAAAAAGGCGTATTTGTTCATTCATCCCTCTCTCCCATCTCTTGCTTATCTGATCGCTCATGTTTATGCCTCTCTCTCTTATCCTGCCTTATCAGCTACACAAACACAAATGTGATACTGAAAGTTTTGCTCTCCAAATTTACACTGCCAACAGCATCCTGACAGTGGGAAACCAAGGGCAGGCAACTGTGCTCTGCCATGCTTTTTAAAGCCCTCTGCTCCTTGGGACCCAGATAGCAATCTCTGCTAAATTTAGTCCATTGCATTATCTCTGTGAGCTGCTGCCATTTCAGGATTCTGCCAAGCAACCTCCTCCTCTTCAGAGGGAATGTGGGGTGGAAGAATGACTCAATCTTGATAGCTTTCCTGGGATTCAGATATGCCATTGGTAAATAATTGGGTTGTAATGACTAAGAGCCGCTATTCGCGCCAAAGAAAGAGGTAATTGTTCGGAAAAGAACTGTCTATCAGAGCAAGAGTGACTCAAAACTTCATGAAAACACAATACACAAACACACACACATATGCATACACATACAAATGGGGGGGGAGAGAAATTGAAGAGAAATTTTGAGCTCAGGGTTAAACTGTGGGGCCCACAATGCTCTCTGAGCTTGGCTGTTTTCTTGCTGACATTTCATGACACCAATGGATAACATCATCAGTGCTTATAAGGGAGTAGGGTTTGCTCTCATTTTACATACAGGCAGTCCTCGATTTACAGTTCATTTAGGGAGCATTCAAAGTTACAACAACACTGATCAAAGTGACTTGTGACCCTTTTTCACACATAATGACCGTTGGACCCTTCCCTCCAGTCACATGACCAAAATTCAGATGCTTGGTTCATATTTATGACAGTTACAGTGTCCCGGGGCCGTGTAATCTGCTTTTGCAATCTTCTGATGAGCAAAGTCACTGGGGAATCCAGATTCACTTAACAACGATGTTACTAACTTAACAAATGCAATCACTCACTTAACAATGGTGGTAAGAAAAGGTTGCCCTTAATTGTGGGTTCAACTGTGGTCATCACACAAAGTCTACCTTGCCCTTTCAGTGTTGATACTGCTTGATTCTTCTCCACTTCCTTCCAAATTTCTTGTGTTGGTCCTGTGATGGTGCTTTGAGTTGGAGACAGCAGGGAGAGAGACTGGTGTTCATGTGTTTTTGTGGTGCAACCTTCTGTCACTCTGAAGCCTTCCAGTCTATCCATATTTCATAAACTGTAGATGCAGGAGGAGAAGGAGGAACATTTCTGGAAGAAATTATTACTTCCCTAGGGATTGAATTAAATGGGAAGTAGGCAGGGAAGTTTCAGCATACTGGAAAGGTTGTTATGCAGTGAAAAAAAGAATAAAGTATCTTTATATGCTCAGCTTGTCCATATGATAACTAAAGCTTGTAGTTATAGAGTTGTTAGGATCAACTCAATCTTCTTTCATCAAATTGTGTGAATCTGAAATAACAATGCAGGCAATCTTTTCTGTACAAGTTGAGAAGCTCTAAGCTTGGAAAACAAAGGCAATAAAATGTAGGCGACAATAATTGAGGAGAAATATCCTATAGTCTCCTGTGCTCTCCGAATGACTGAAAATGCACACCTTCCACTTATATTTCAACATTTAATAAGAGGAAGAACAAATAAGAGTTTTTGTCACCTTGCTGGAATTTTATCCTCCACATTATTGTGAGCATTATCACAGGAATTATTTATTGTTATAAAATAAACCCAAGCATTCACAGAAAAAAAAATGGTGTAGGACCTGTGCTTGCCAGGTTTCTAGGGTAGAAAAGTATTAATTAAAGTGTCAGGTGAACTGGGTTAAAAACTGTGGGGGGGGGGAGATACATTAAGACTTTATTGTTATTGAATTTGGTTGGCATCACTTTCAAATTCAATTTCTCCATGCGGCTTTTGAACAAACAAGAAATTACAATGTAAATGCATTGCAATTTTTTATTTATTTTAAACTCAACAGGCACCCTCTATTAGCTTATCCTTGACTGATATTACTCCAGGTTGATGGAATTTGCTAAAAAAATGTTTGGTGTTGAAATGAAATTGTTAACCAACAAAATATGTTGCTACTTTCTTTCTGTGCTTTTTCATTTGTATTTCATTCAGTTTTAATAGAGGCATCATAAATGGAAACAAGTCTATGATTAAAAGCAGGGGGGAGAGAGACTGAAATACTAATCATATTTCTCATCTCCCCTAGGAAAGGTTTTTTTTTAGTCGTAAATCTAAAGTCTGTTTAGGATGAGAACATGTTGTTGTTATCTTCCATTTTCCAAAAGACTCCTGAAAATATCATGGATCATCAAAAAAAAAACAAAAAACCAATGGATCATCAGATCCTTACATTTTTCAACAAAATGAAATTCAATGGTGAAAAAAGTAAGATTCTACATTTAAGCAAGAAAAACCAAATGCAAAGGTATAGTACAGGTGATACCTTGCTCAATAGTAGCAACTGTGAGAGGGATCTCGGAGTCCTAGTGGACAATCACTTAGATTTGAGTCAGCCATGTGCTGCAGCTGCCAAAAAAGCCAACACAGTGCTAGGCTGCATTAACAGAGGGATAGAATCAAGATCACGTGAAATGTTAATACCACTTTACAATGCCTTGGTAAGGCCACACTTGGAATACTGCATCCAGTTTTGGTCACCACAATGTAAAAAAGATGTTAAGATTCTAAAAAGAGTGCAGAGAAGAGCAACAAAGATGATTAGGGGACTGGAGGTTAAAACATATAAGGAACGGTTGCTGGAATTGGGGATGTCTAGTCTCATTAAGAGAAGGACTAGGGGTGACATGATAGCAGTGTTCCAATGTCTCAATGGCTGCCACAAAGAAGAGTGGGTTCACCTATTCTCCAAAGCACCTGAAGGCAGGACAAGAAGCAACGGATGGAAACTAACCAAGGAGAGAAGCAACCTAAAGAACTAAGGAGAAATTTCCTGACAGTTAGAACAATTAATCAGTGGAACAACTTGCCTCCAGAAGTTGTGAATGCTCCAACACTGCAAGTTTTTAAGAAGAGACTGGACAGCCATTTGTCTGAAATTGTATAGGGTTTCCTGCCTGGGTAGAGGGTTGGACTAGATGACCTCCAAGGTCCCTTCCAACTCTGTTGTTTTTGTTTTTGTTTTTGTTTTTGTTTTTGTTTTTGTTTTTGTTTTTGTTTTTGTTTTTGTTTTTGTTGTTGTTGTTGTTGTTGTTGTTGTTGTTGTTGTTGTTATTAATCATCTCACAGTCAGCCAGATGTTCAGACTGGATTTGTCATTTTTGTCTACCCATCAAATCTTTACCAAGGACCTTTGTTATCTTCTCCAGTTCTTTCTCATCTATTCTGCTGTCTCCAGGCATTGCCACGTCCACTATCAACAATTTGTCTTTCTTATCGACAATTGTTAAGTCCGGGGTGTTATGTTGCAGGTGCTTGTCTGTTTGAATTCTGAGGTCCCAGAGCAGTTTAATTTTATCATTTTCTATGACTTTCTCTATTTTATGATCCCACCAGTTCTTGCTTACAGGCAAATGATATTTCGTGCAGATCTTCCAATGCACCATTGTTGCTATCTTGTCATGCTGCTGCTTGTAGTCAGTCTGTGTGATCTTCTTGCAGCAGCTTACCAGATGGTCCACTTTTTCTTTAGCTTCTTTGCATAGGTGGCACTTACTATCTGTTGCTGTCTTTTCAATTTTGACTTTGTATGCATTTATCCTTAAGGCTTGGTCTTGTGCAGCCAGAATTAGTCCCTCGCTCTCTTTCTTCAATTTTCCTGCTCTTAGCCATTGCCAGGACTTGTTATTATCTACTTTCCCAGCTATTTTTTTAATGTACTGGCCATGTAGTGCTTTGTCTTCCCATACCTCTATTCTGTTCTTCATTTGCTCTTTCTTGTAGGCCAGTTTGGTCTCTTCAGTAGTTAGTAAGTCTTCCTGATATACTAATTTCAGTGCATCTTCATCATTGTCCTTCAGATATTCTTCCAAAGCCATTTTTTCTTCTTCAATCATCTGATGTATTTGCAGCATTCCATGCCCACCTATTTGCCTTGGTAGATAGAATCTGTCAATGTCACAGCATGGATGAAGGGCATGATTCATTGTCATTATTTTCCTGGTCTTCCTATCCATTGCTTTTAGTTCTGCTTGAATCCAGTCCACTATTCCAGCTGTGTAACTAATGACTGGAATTGCCCAGGTGTTGATTGCTTTCATGGTATTTCCTCCATTGAGTTTGGACTTTAAGATCTTCACTCTCTTGATGTATTCACTTCTAATCTTTTTCTTGACTTCAGTGTGCTTGATGTTGTCAGCTTGAAGGATATCCAAGTATTTGTAGTAATCTTCTTCATCCAAATTCTTAATGTTATTTTTGTGGGCCATCTTGATTCCTTCAGTTTTCACTATTTTTCCTTGTTTGATAGTAAGTGTGGCACATTTGTCCAAGCCAAACTCCATTGCAATATCTTGGCTATATATATGGACAGTGTTGAACAGCGATTCTATTTCAGATGATGTTTTTCCATACAGCTTTAGATCATCCATGTAAAGAAGGTGGGATAGTCTGGCAGATGTTTTTGATGTTTGATAGCCATGTCCTGAGTTGTTGACTATTATTATTATTATTATCATCATCATCATCATCATCATCATCATCATCATCATCATCAAACAAGCCAACCCAGAGTTCTCACTTGAGGCACAAATGACCTGGTTTGGACACATTATATGAAGGCTAGAGACATCTTTAATGTTGGGAAAGATGGAAAGAAACAAAGAAGAGAACGTCCAGTAGCAAGGTAGATGGGCTTGGTTAGAGTACCAATAGGTACATCAAGAGAAGACCTGAAGGACCAAGTTGGAGGCAGATTGTCTTGGAAAGAGTCTATGTATGTGGTCACTTGGATTTGACACCAACCTGATGGAACATAATACTGCTTTTAAAAGTCTTAATAGTAGAACAACCAAATGGGTTTTATCCTGATGGATAGGGAACAGATGGAATCATACTGAAGGAGAAGGCATTACAATAATAGGAGAAAATTCATCATAAAAGAAAGATTGGAGTGGATGTAGGCTTAGCATAAAAGCTTCTGATGTTATATTTAGATGGAAATTTTAACAGCATTATTAAGGTGTGATTTATTGATGTTCATTTTAGTGAAAATCTTTGTAGGATACCCTTCAAAGTACAGCCCTCATGTTTCTAGTTAAATAGAAATAAACATATAGCATTATAATTTGGAAGAGGGTGACAATTATGATGAGATGAATGTTTGCTAGCTTATTCTTTTCTCCAATTGCTTTTAAATGCTTCAACTCTCATTAAACTGTAATTGAGCTGGACACCCCTTCAGGTGGTTGACACAAAGCAGATGCTGGATCCTCTGGCATTATAGAACATTGATATTCAGACTATTTTTAACTAAACAATGAAGTGAAATTGTTTTAGAGTGGTCCTTCACAAATTTTCAAGGGCTTTCATCCATATAGTCCCAAGAATTGAGACTTTAAGTGGCTGAATTCCAGTTAATACTTGTGACAACAGGAAAACTAAATTGTAATAGTCAAGCAGAAGGACATGGTAGACCATCTACAAATTCTACAACCAAATTCTACAGTCAAAATCCACAGTCAAAGTTGAAAGTGCACCAGAAAATTAAACATATAAAGGTCTGTACACAAATGCTAGAAGCATTCGAGCAAAAATAGGGGAATTGGAATGCTTGGTGAAGGAAAATAATATTGATATTATCGGCATAACAGAAACCTGGTGGACAGATGAAAACCAATGGGACACAAGGATTCCAGGTTACAAATTGTATAGGATGGACAGGAGAGGGAGAAATGGTGGTGGCGTGGCCTTGTACATAAATGAGGAGTTAGAATCTCATGAACTCGAAATTCAAGAAAATTCAAACTCACCCACAGTAACATTGTGGATAAAAATCCCAGGACAGGAAACTAATCTGACGTTAGGGATCTGCTATCGCCCTCCCAACCAAACTCCAGAGGCAGATTGCTATTTGGAAAAAGAATTTAAGGAGGCCTCAAAAAGAAATAGGGTAGTCACAATGGGGGACTTCAACTATCCCCAAATAGATTGGGTAAATTCTTGTTCTACACATGAAAGAGAGACAAGGTTCCTCGACATGTTAGCCGATTATTCCCTTGAGCAGATGGTCATGGAACCTACCAGGGGAAAGGGGATCCTGGACTTGGTTCTAACTAATGCACAGGATTTGGTTCATGATGTCCTTGTAACCGAGCCCATAGGAACCAGCGATCACAACACAATAACCTTCAACTTAACCATGGATAGCAAATTGTCAGTGAAAACTAACACAGAGACCTTAAACTTTCACAGAGGAAATTTTGACAAAATGAGGAAAATAGTAAAGAAGAAACTAAAAGGAACAGTAAAAAAAGTCAAATCCCTCCAAAATGCTTGGAAACTGTTTAAAAATACGTTACAGCAGGCTCAAATAAAATGCATTCCTAAAAGAAGAAAGAGGATTGGAAAGTCCAAGAGGATACCAGTATGGCTTACGAATGAGGTAAAGGAGGTTATTGGAAAGAAGAAAAACTCATTTAAGAAATGGAAGGCTCTTCCTACCGAGGAGAACAGGAGGGATCACAAACTCTGGCAGACCAAATGCAAGGCGATAGTCATGAAAGCCAAGAGAGACTTTGAGGAGCATATAGCCAAGAATATTAAAAATAATAACAAAACCTTTTTAAGTACATCAGAAGCAGGAACCCAACCAGAAAATCAGTTGGGCCACTTGATAACAATGGTCAGAAGGGGATAATCAGAGAAGACAAGGAGATTGCTGAGAAGCTAAATGATTTCTTTGCCTCCGTTTTCACCGAGGAGGATAGAGAACATTTGCCTGCCACTGAATTAGTTTTCCCAGGGAGGGAAATAGAAGAATTAAACCTGATAGAGATAAACAAGGAAGATGTTCTTGCATGCCTTTCTAAACTAAACATCAACAAATTGCCGGGTCCAGATGGCATCCACCCTAGAATTCTCAAGGAACTCAAGTGTGAAATTGCTGAACTTCTAGCTAAAATATACAATCTTTCTCTAAGATCAGGCACTGTACCAGAGGATTGGAGGGAAGCAAATATAACCCCGATGTTCAAGAAAGGATCCAGAGGTGATCCAGGAAACTATAGACCAGTCAGTCTAACCTCAGTAACAGGCAAACTGATGGAAACCGTTATTAAAGATAAAATTACAGGGCACATAGAAAAATAGGCATTGCTGAAAGAAAATCAACATGGTTTCTGCAAAGGCAAATCATGTCTTACTAACTTGTTAGAATTCTTTGAGGGTGTAAATAAATACATAGATAAAGGGGCCCCAGTTGATATTGTATATCTTGACTTTCAAAAGGCTTTTGACAAAGTTCCTCACCAAAGGCTCCTAAAAAAGCTCTCCAGCCACGGAATTAGAGGACAGGTCTTGTCCTGGATTGGTAACTGGCTAAATTGTAGGAAGCAAAGGGTGGCAATAAATGGACAATTCTCCGGATGGAAAGAAGTGAGAAGTGGTGTACCCCAAGGTTCAGTTTTGGGACCTTTACTTTTTAATTTATTCATCAATGATCTGGATGTAGAAGTTAATAGTGAGGTAGCCAAGTTTGCTGATGACACTAAATTGTTCCGGGTTGTGAAAAGTGAAACTGATTGTCGGGAGGTCCAGAAGGATCTCTCGAAATTGTGTGAGTGGGCAACAAAGTGGCAAATGCATTTTAACCTAAACAAGTGCAAAGTTATGCACATCGGGGCAAAGAACCCCAATTATACTTACCAACTGATGGGGACCAAACTTTCTGAGACAACCCAAGAAAGGGATCTTGGGGTTTTGGTGGACAGCTCGATGAAGATGTCAACCCAATGCACAGCAGCAGTAAAAAAAAGCAAATTCCATGCTTGGCATGATTAGGAAGGGAATCGAAAATAAGTCAGCAAGTGTTGTATTGCCTCTGTACAAATCGATGGTGAGACCACACTTGGAGTACTGTGTACAGTTCTGGTCACCGCACCTCAAGAAGGATACAATGGAACTGGAAAAGGTGCAAAAAAGGGCAACAAGAATGATCAAGGAAATGGAGCGCCTCCCTTATGAAACCAGATTGCAACGCCTTGGTCTCTTCAGCCTTGAAAGACGGCGTTTAAGGGGTGACTTGATCGAATTGTATAAAATCATGCATGGGATAGAAAAGGTGGATAGAGAAAAACTATTTTCTCTATCACACAATACCAGGACAAGGGGGCACTCCCTAAAGCTCATAGCTAAGAAAGTGAGGACAAATAAAGGGAAATATTTCTTCACCCAGAGGGTCATTGATTTATGGAATTCACTTCCTGAAGGGGTCGTGACAGCTGTCAGCCTTGACAGCTTCAAGGCAGGGCTAGATAGATTCATGGATGCAAAGTGTATCGGTGGTTATTAAAACGGATGTCCATGTGCCGCCTCTATGTTGGTTGAGGCAGGCAGGATTCCCTTGGGTACCATTTGTTGGGGGTCAAGGGAAAGGGAGGGTTTTGCCTTCTCTTTCTGCTCAAGATCCCCATGTACAATTGGTGGGCCACTGTGTGACACAGAATGCTGGACTCGATGGGCTTTGGCCTGATTCAGCATGGCTCTTCTTATGTTCTTATGTTCTTATGACAATAGAAAAGGCAATCAACAAGCCATCATACATAGCATGAGTGCAACTGAATCAAGGTAGCTCATGAACTATCTCAGGAGTCTCCAAACTTGGCAACTTTAAGACTTATGGACTTCAACTCCCAGAATTCCCCAGCTGGCTGGGTTGAGGATCATCTCGTCCCCTGAATGCCGGTACTGAAGTTCCAGGTTCTAGGCTAAAAGAGTGACTTTCCCTCATCTGCTCTCTGATCTGGGAATGATACTTATTCTCTATCTGGGGATGCCTAGGGTTTGAATCCAGAAACTTCTGCATTGAACTGATTCCCTATCACCAAATTTACTGTCCACACACACAGCTTAGTACAAATTTGCCTCCCCTTCAGTGTTGAATTTATTAGAGAAACAGATGTCTGAAATGGTTCTAGATTTATTGCAGCCTTTTACTGGGAGTCATGACAGATCTCTGTTCAAATACCAGTGTCTGGGCCATCTAACCTTATAGCTGGTCACAAGGTGATAACAGAAGAATAGAGTTGGAAGGGACCTTGGAGGTCTTCTAGTCCAACCCCCCCAGCTCAGGCAGGAAATCCTATATCGTTTCAGACAAATGGCAGTCCAATCTCTTCTTGAAAACTTCCAGTGTTGGAGCACCCACAGCTTCTGGAGGCCAATCGTTCTTCTGGTTAATTGTTCTAACTGTCAGGAACTTTCCCTGATCTACAGCTTGACGTGGGACCCCGCGGTCACACTGAGGGGAGGATACTATGCCCCATTTATACAGAGAGTCCCAGCAAATGCTGTGGGCGGTGCAAATCCTATTCAGGATTGTCCATTAGTGGGACGATAAGGAGGAGGTTGACGTGCGGGGAGAGTGCTCCCTTCTCTCCTATCATCTGTATAGGATAATGTGCTGTAACTCACTGCAGTGCTGTTAGCTCAGCCTCCCTTGGCATTGCCATTGCTTAATGCCTTGTTTTCTATAAAACAATGGGGGAGTGCACCGAGCCCATTTTCTTCGATATTGCATTCTTCGACATGTTTTGAAGGAATGGCAGCTTGTGGGCTGATGAGGTTGCAGCAAGCTGTTATAAAGCATATTATGCCTCAGAGGACATGTTAACACAATGAAAAAGATAGCAGGCAATAATCATATATTTTTCTCCCTCAGTGACGCTCACATTCTCATTGTTCCCGCCACACTATGGAATGCTAACAAATGCGCCTGATGAATATCCTTCAGTTCTATATTTAGCGAGGAGGTAGCATCTGATAAATATTGAATATTATTTCCTGGCTGAGTATGTGGGATCTTATCTCTTCCCACGTCCTCTTTCTCAGCTATCAGGCGTCTAAAGTGGCACTGCAACCATCATAAATACACCAAGCATCTGAATTTTGATCACGTGACCATGAGGAGGCTGCAAGTGTCATAAGTCACTTTTTTTCAGTGCTGTTGTAACTTTGAACGGTCACCAAAAGAACTGCTGTAAGTCAAGGACTACCTATATTGCCCCCAACAATCTGGGTCCTCTTTTTACCCGCCTCAGAAGGATGGAATGCTGTGTCAACCTTGAGCTGGTCAGGATCGAACTGCTGGCAGCAGAATGCAGAATTAGCCCGCAGTACTGCATACTAACCACTGCACCACCATGGCGCAGTAATGGAGAATTAAGTGTTTAAAACATCTGTAGCTCCCAAGTAAATATTTATATGTATGTAAAGGCAATCTAATAGTTCCAGTGAGGATATGATGAATTGAAGAAGTCACTCAAGAAGAGGGGACAACATTATTCTGCCCTGGCCAGATGTAGGGTCTGGACTCACAAAATCTCTCCGGAGAATGGAGAGATTGTATAATTGCTCACATGTACTCCAGACAGCTGCTTCTTGTGAGCAGAAGGCAGGAAACAACATTTTTACACACCACTTCTTTTCAAGTGGCTGGGAATCAGGGATTTCATCTAAACTCATGATTATAATGTGGCCTTTATGGATAAAGTTTGGCTGGTCCTCATTTCTAAATCACATTGGAATTATTTTTTTTATTGCTTCTGCTGAACAGCAGAAGAGCAAATGTTATGGTATTCAATGAGTGAATTTCCTTCAATCCTTTATAAAAGAAGTTTTAAGTACAAATTTAAGGATTTGCAAAAAAGAAAAGTTGTTTTTTTTTTCAGAATTAACAGCAAAAGGTATATAGAGTGTTGTTTTTATAGTTATAAAAGGACTAAGGATCCAGATGGATTTAATTAAAAAATGAAATTAAATATAAGAATCCTTCCCATGGGAAACTATTAATGTTTTTAAAGGTTGGACACTAGAGGGTACCAGAAGGAAACAAAGTTTACAGCCAAAAAAGAAAAAAATGCTTAAATTTGATTTACTAATACAGAATGAAGCAAAATACATCAACAATAAATATCTCTAATGAGAGATTTTTTTGAATAATGAACTCTGAATTTAATTTCAAGGATTTCAGCCATTATTGATAAACCAAATGATGTTACTGAACAACTTTTACTGGATAAGACTGAAAGTGATCTACATGTGGATTTAAAAACGACAGGCTTACAGATGAAATACTGAATATGCACATGAAACTGATTGATGTTTTAATATCTAAAAATGACACACACAAAAATAGATTGGGAGAGTGATAAGCTTTTTGCGTTAGATTTGCAAAAGGGACTTGTCAACGTCAGCGATTTTGTGAGAAGAGACAAAGAGAAAATGAAAAGAAAAATCCAGTCCTAGGACATTATTTGAAGTGACTAAAGACCAACATTATTTGAATCAATGGTAAGAAATATAATGTTGTCTTATGTGACTAAGATCAAAACTGATAATCACGAATGGATTTTTTTCAGACTAGGGCTGGATGATGATGTGTTGAGGTTTTATTTAGAGATAGTGTGGGAAAGTGTTCAATGGGTTGAAGTTTAGACTTGTTGAATTACAGTTAAAAGAGTGGTGTTGTTATCTCTGGTAACTTTTATGATGAGGTTTGAATGATAGGCTTTCATGAACTGTTGTAAGTCGAGAACTGGCTGTATCAACATAAAAGGAAGGGATTCCAGTGTGTTTATTAGATCAAGTTTATAGTGTGTATATATTATTTTTGGTAACTCTTAATGGACTTTTGCTGATTAAGATGAATAATGAGGCTTTAAAGATTTATTTAATACAGAATGAGGTGAGATACGGGATGAAATTAAGCTTGTTGTATTTTAAGAAATGATGATACATTGTTAGAAGTTATTTATACTTCCTGGGACAAGGTGAAAGTCAGTTTTCTTTGTTTATGTCCTAATTTCTTTTTTTCTTTCTTCTTGGCATTTTTAATTGTTTTCTTTTTACTCTTTAGCTTTTTATAGCTTGTATTAGTTTTATCTGTACAATGTATTCTTTAATACAATTATTATAAAAAAAATATCCAAAGCAATCTATTAGCAAAATCATTATTAAAATAGTGAAAAAAATGTGATCATAGTTGAATACATTCATCCTTAATTGTAGGGTTTACAAAGCTCTTTGTTCTTGTGTTCATCTTTTATTTAATGCAACCTATTTTTATACACCACTGATCTAAAGAAAAATGCATTTTAGTTTCCCAGTGTTTCATGATAACAAACTTAGTACCGTAACTATCAGGAGGAACTGAATCAATTTATTATGTTGCATCAATTTATATATCTTAGCATATTTGGACAGTAAACTGACAGCAAGATTCATTGTGGAATGTAGGTGATTTTCCCAGCTTCTGCTAAAATGTTTGATTTAAAGAATTATTTACTGAGCCTTTTCAACGAAGATGATAGCCCATATGAATTTATTTGCAACCCTACCAATTCAGTCTAGGAAAGTTACAAATTAAGAAATGTAAGTTCAGAGGAGTATATGCCACTTCCAGATTATTTTAATGGTCAATTGACCACATGATCTTGGATCTTCTGGAGAGCACCACTGGCTGTAATGTAATGTAAAATGCTTGGAACTGTAGTACCAATTCTTGAAACTGTAAGACCAATCAATACATTTGGCTAGTACATGTTCATAGGAGATTAAGACAGCCAGCTTAGTTGTTAAAGGCACTGGACTAGAAGCCAGGGAACTGAGTTCTAGTACTACCAAGCACAGAACCAATCTCTTTCACTCGGCCTGAGGAAGAAGGAGATGACAAAGTTGAAGAAAAGTTTCCAAAACTGCAGGGTCCTTAAAGTCACCTGGAGTAAAGCCTGAATGGAAGGTGCTCACAGATAGCCATACAAATACAAAGGAAGAACTACAGTAGTTGTCTCCTCCTCCTCCTCACCTCCCTGACAATATTAATGACAAATCATTCCATGTTCTCCATCAGCATTCTCCATGACTCCATGAAATAATAACACACTGGCCTTTTAGGACCATTACGTTCTCCATCCTTTTCTGGCCAGTAGGGCAAGGCCTAACTTATTAAGGAAGGTTTTAAAAGCCTTTGATCCTTACATGGTGAACTCAGAATGTCACAGTAGATTATCTTCATTCAATTTGCAGGGTTTGTATCTCAAAGAGGCATGATATTTTCAGAATATGTGGTCTACAGCTGTCGATCGTACAATATGTTTCCAACTTTTTTCCATAAATTGAGACTGGAGGAAGAGTGTTAATTCAGGGTTGTTGTTGCTTTTAGCAGACAGACACTTTCATTAATGAATTCATATGATTCAGAAGAGAGACGGGGAGGGAGGGAGGAAGAGAGAGAGAGAGAGAGAGAGAGAGAGAGAGAGAGAGAGAGAGAGAGAGAGAGAGAGAGAGAGAGAGAGAGAGAGAGAGAGAGAGAGAGAGAGAGATGGCAATGGTAATGCCAGGTGTGAGTGCAACCATCTGTTTGTACAAAATTTGCCCATGATTTTATTTTATTTTTTTCACATTAAAATGAGGTCCTGTTCCATGTGTGGTGTTTTTGCACCCCGTCATCTCTTACAGTGATAATAAATGCAGGATTATTTTTACACTGCAATCATCTCACTCATTTTAAAAAGTGTAAAATTCTCGTCTATTCTTAACAAGTCTCTATGCCTCCACTTTGCCTCCTGTAATCTATGGACAGAATTTGATGGGCTCTGTACCATTTCTCCTCGAAAATACAATATTCCTGAATTAATCAAGAATAAAACCAATCAAAGATATTTTTTTTAAAAAAACCCTCACCATAAGCTTTTGGGGATGGTGTATATTTAAAAATATAGGATTTTTTTTTTATCATTGTCAGGCTTTATACCAACGGTTCTTAAACTGATGTAGAAATGGCTTAAAATGGAAGCTAATTTTCCTACCTAATTAACACTTTGTGACTATTTCAAGCTAAGAGCTGATCTACATGTTCACTAATATTATGCAGAATATTTATTTAGTGTTGGATGTTGATTGAGGGGGAAGGCACTTTCTTATAGGTATAAAATAGAAAGCTAAAATCTCAGGAAAAAGACAAAATTAGGGGTTCTAATTTTAACAGTGCAGGGAGATTTATGATAATACACACAAAAAATCCCCAAAACAATTCCCATTTCTAAATTTAACCCTTCTCTGCAATCCAAGAAGAAACAGCTCAAATTCCTTTTCTGAAAATCAAACTCATTGTTACTATGCAGATTTTATTCTGTTCTCAGATAGAATAGAGCAAGTAGAGTAGAGTAGAGTAGAGTAGAGTAGAGTAGAGTAGAGTAGAGTAGAGTAGAGTAGAGTAGAGTAGAGTAGAGTAGAGTAGAGTATGATGCAATGGAATAGAATTTAGAATAGAATGGAATGGAATGGAATAGAATAGAATAGAATAGAATAGAATAGAATAGAATAGAATAGAATAGAATAGAATAGAATAGAATAGAATAGAATAGAATAGAATAGAATAGAATAGAATAGAATAGAATAGAATAGAATAGAATAGAATTATTTGGCCAAGTGTGATTAGACACACAAGGAATTAGTTTCCAGTGCAGAAGCTCTCAGTGTACATACAAAGCAACAGAGTAATAATAATAATCATGATACCAATAAGGGGACAGTAGAGAAAACGAGGTTAATAATAATAATAATAATAATAATAATAATACCACAACCACACAACATGGGTACATATACTTAGACAGAAGACAGATTTGAGATATTCCATACCCTTCCTACAGAGCATATAACTGCTGCCACACTGCAGATTTGAAATATATTATCAATCAAAACTGCATCCTAAGGAGAAATTTGATATATCACTTTGCCTACCCTCCTGCACGTTGCTTACCATTGGTAGAAATTGGGGTATGATCCAGCCCTGGTTTTATTTACTGATTTTGCTGGAATTAAAAGAGATAATAACCCCCATTGCAAAGTTAGGTTTGATGATGGATTCCGTATAAGAGCACTTTTCTATCTTATGAACTTGACAAAGGAGGTGGGCCCCATCGTTAGCTGTTAATAATCCCCAGCATTTTGTACCACACTCAGCATTATAAAGTACTTTGAGATGAAAGGTGATATAAATATTAGAACTCTGAGCATGATTCACTTTGAATAATTTACTAGGCTAATTTAGCCTTTTCTTCTGCTTACAGAATATGTGCCAGGAGATTTCAATTCCCTTGATTTTATTTGATGGATTTCATTGTTCCCAACTCTCTGAACCTTTTATTTCATTTTACCTTTTCATTTTTTTGGGGATGGAACATGAATGTCATAAGTGCACTTGAGAGACTCAATTCTGAAAATTCAGAATTACTCAGAGAAGAGGACTTTGGGCACATTTTGTTCTTAGTTTGTTGTCTAGTACAAATCCACTTTGGTTTTTGTTTTCTCTTCCTTCAAGGGGGTTGCATTTTGTTTGTAAGTTTGAGATCTACCAAAGTTTGTTTGGAAGCAAGCCTAACCGTCTTTAGGGTTCCCAAATAAGGATACTGTGGAGCTGATGGTTTGTGATGCTGAAGACAGCAAATTCAGTCAAAAGGGGTGTTTTGTTGTGAATGCATATGAATGCTTGTATATTTGCATGTGTGAATAAGGAACAGCATGGGCTATCCATCAGGGTACCTTCTCCAAAGGTTAACCAGAAGAGAATTTTGGTCCTTTTGCTGGGGGGGGGGAAACCTTCCCCACCCTCTCAAATGCCATCTGCATGCAGTACAAAACAGATGTATCTTCCACGATGAAAAGCACATAGCAGAGAATTAGAAGGAAGGTTTCAAGGAAGAGTTAGCATCTTGTGGTACTTTAGAAAATTTCTCCGGACTTGGTTTCCCCCCCCCCCTCAAAGTCCATCTTGAGTTATCATTGTGCTGTGCTTTTCAATATTTGCACATTCATAAGAGGCTGGTGTTTTTCCAGAGTTGTTGAAGGACTTCCCTTGGTACTGTATATTTTAATATGATTTCCAGGATAGATTTAGAAACCTAGCACTTGATGAAAGACGAGAGAGAGAGAGAGAGAGAGAGAGAGAGAGAGAGAGAGAGAGAGAGAGAGAGAGAGAGAGAGAGAGAGAGAGAGAGAGAGAGAGAGAGAGAGAGAGAGAGAGAGAGAGAGAGAGAGAGAGAGAGAGAGAGAGAATCAGTACAGTGGGATATAAGAGTTTTGGCATGAGAAACTGTGTTTTGCCTTAGTATGCACACCTGGCAACAGGTTATCATAAAAGATTGTCTAAAGAAACGTTGTCAAATCCTGGCCATTCTGTCACTGTAATTCTGACTTCTCTGAAGAACTTTAACTGACTATGATTCAGAAGAGAGACGGGGAGGGAAGGAGGGAGGGAGGGAGGAAGGGAGGAAGAGAGAGAGAGAGAGAGAGAGAGAGAGAGAGAGAGAGAGAGAGAGAGAGAGAGAGAGAGAAGGAGGAGGAGGAGGAGGAGGAGGAGGAGGAGGAGATGAATTTAGAAAGAAAGAAGAGTAACAGGAAGAAAGTGCTGTTTGTGTTCTTTTGTCCACATGACAATCTTTGAAATATTCCTACACAATATTTTTCATATGCAGATTTACCTTTGGCAGGCTCTATTCATATCTATTAGTTCTGTGAATAAGCAGGGGATCTTTCAACAACAAGCTGCTCTTTTTTTTCTATAATTCACAGACTGAAAGACCCCCTACTTAGACTGATCTATAGAACAGGGATTACAAAAGGCCTCTGCCTGAGCAGGTTGGAGAAAGACAGAAAGACTTCCTGTGTATTAGTTTTGCAATGGATTCCATTTCCTTTTCTTTCTTAGTAACGTGCATTCTTCCCCCCCAAACCCCCGCACCAGTCTTTGTGATTAAGGCACGCTTCCTAGAGAGAAAAAAAAAAACACTGAAATCTTGGTTCATTTCCTGAACCCCAAATTGTCCTTCAGCATCTCATCAACCACCTTGATATTGATATATCATAATTGGGAGCTGTGGGAAATGATTTGTGATATGGCAAATAAAAGATTACATGACTTCCTAGGATGGAAAACTGAATTGGGAGAAGATTGTTGGTGGGTTGTTTTTTTATTATAGGGACATCCATCTTTTGAGCCTCTGCAACAGCAAAAAGGTACAACGAAATAATGTAAAAATCCCCACCAAATACACGTAGTCCTCAACTTTCAACAGTTCATTTGGTGTCTGCTCAAAGTTGCAACATCACTGAAAAAAAAGTGACATGACCATTTTTCACACTTAAGACCATTGCAGCATCCCCAGGGTCAGGTGATCAAAATTCAGATGCTTGGCAATTGACTCGTATTTATGACGGTTGCAGCATCCCAGATTATGTGATCCCCTTTTGCGACCTTGTGCCAAGCAAAGTCAAGGGGGAAACCAGTTTCACTCTAGAAAGAGTGCAGAGAAGAGCAACAAAGATGATCAGGGGACTGGAGGCTAAAACATATAAGGAACGGTTGCTGGAATTGGGTATGTCTAGTTTAATGAAGAGAAGGATGAGGGGGGACATCATAACAATGTTCCAATATCTCAGGGACTGCCCCAAAGAAGAGGGAGTCAAGCTATTCTCCAAAGTGCCTGAAGGCAGGACAAGAAGCAATGAATGGAAACTCATCAAGGAGAGAAGCAACCTAGAACTAAGGAGAAACTTCCTGACAGAACAATTAACCAGTGGAACCACCTGCCTCCAGAAGTGGTGAATGCTCCAACACTGGAAGTTTTTAAGAAGAAACTGGACAGCCATTTGTCCGAAATGGTATAGGGTTTCCTGCCTGAGCAGGGGGTTGGACTAGACAACCTCCAAGGTCCCTTCCAACTTTATTATTATTATTATTATTATTATTATTATTATTATTATTATTATTATTACTATTATTACTTAACAACCGTGTCACTAATTTACTAACTGCAGTGATTCACTTAACAACCGTGTCAAGCAAAGTCGTAAAATGGGGCAAAACTCACTTAACAAATGCTTCACTTAGCAATTTTGGGCTCAGTTCAAAATTGCAATACTCACTTAACAAATGCTTCACTTAGAAATTTTGGGCTCAGTTGTAGTCATAAGCTGAGGACTACCTGTGTTTACTTATCAATTTATATGACATATTTCTTAACCGCCCATTTCTCTCAGACATAACGCATTAGGTTGGTGCAAGACCCCAAACATCGTATACAAATATTAAAGGAGGACTAAGTTATCTACAGTGGTGACGTTTCTCTGTAGCAGTTCTGACCTCAGCAAACTTGATCAACACCTAATTAATGACAGAAAAGTTCATTCAGACAATGAAAACACCACCTGGATTGATAAAATGCCATCGACAGAGACTTGCAGAAAAGCCAGGCGCCATCTCCAATTCTGCTATTTGATTAAAACAGAACCTAAAAGAACGTGGAATTGGCCTTTTGAAATTGTCCGTCAAAAGTGCAGGCAGAAAAATGGAATGAGGTGGATTCCAGTTTTAAGTAGATTCTTTTTGTCCTCCCTGGTTTTTAGGACCACGCTAGAGTGCTGGCGTACATCAGTGACCTAGACCAAAGACATCTGAGGCAGTTAAGCACAGTGGTGGGATTCAAATAGGTGAACAACCAGTTCTCTGTGCGGATGCCACTTGCAGAAGTCCATTCAGGGCCTGGGCAACAAAAAATTAGCTACCAGTTCTGCCGAAGTGGTGCGAACCGGCTGAATCCCACCACTGGTTAAGCACATATGTATAGAAGTCTGAACTCAAGACTCTGTTCTGTTACATAATCAAAATGGACATCTTTATCCATATTGGTAATATCACATTCTTACCACAATCCTTAGCCAGATCCTGAAGCTGAAGCTCAAAGACTTTGGCCACCTAATGAGAAGCGAAGACTCTTTGGATGATGATGGGAAAGATGGAAGGCAAAAGGAGAAGGGGGACAACAGAGGATGAGATGGTTAGATAGCATCATCCACACAACGAACATGAATTTGGGGCAAACTCTGGCAGACAATGGAGGACCAGGGGGTGGGGGGGGGGGCTGGCGTGTTATGATCCATGTGTTTGTGGAGGGTTGGGCACAACTTAGCAACTCAACAACAACAACATCCTTAGCATGCAAATGAATGGAAGGCACCAAGATGGAGGGAAATGGGCATACTCCATGGCAAAGTACCATGCTACTTTCTTAGGAGAAACCGAAAGGAGGATAAAAGCAGGCAGACTTACTAAAATAATAGACAGGCACATTCTTTTTGCTGGTTGTCAGACACTGAGACTATATGACATTTTAGGAAACCAAATTAGGCAGGCACGAATCAGAAACATCCATTATTTCAAGATTTTGCATTGCAATAACTATATTTCTTCGTCTTGTTGCCTGGGCTGTTCACATTCGGAATGCTGAGCATTCCTTTTTCTCCCTGCCCCCACCCCCACCCCCTTTTACATCTTATGGACTATGACAATCTCCCTTTGATAGACCAGACTGTACTTCTATATTAATGTGTCAAGTCAAAGGAAAATTTACTGCCTCACTGAGCTGCATTAGACTGTTGAGATTCAGCTCAGTTTCCCATGTGTCTCAGTCTATTGGAAATCCATTATATCTCCTGCAGAAGCCTGTAGCCATATATTCTGGATACCAGAAAAGATGATTATGGAAGGATGTGCTCCTCAGGCCAATATATGCACCAAAAATAATCCCTCCGTCCCTCCCTCCCTCCCTTCCTTCCTACCTCCCTCCCTCCCTTCCTTCCTTCTTCTGCATAAGTAGAAAACATCAAACTTCCTCCCTACCTCTTTCCTTCCTTCCTTCCTTCCTTCCTTCCTTCCTTCCTTCCTTCCTTCCTTCCTTCCTTCCTTCCTTCCTTCCTTCCTTCTTCCCTCCCTCCCTCCCTCCCTCCCTCCCTTCTGCATAAGAAGTAGAAAACATCAGGCTTGAGAAATTTGAAAACTAAACTGTGATATGAACAGATTTGATCTGTATCTCCCAGATGTCATACGCAAATAGGGACTTAAATCTCCACTGGCTTTCACACCTCCATAAAGCTTGAATGCAATTCTTGGCTTGAAAATGCTATTTTTTTTTAAACATTTATCCTTGGCTAATATTGTCAACTCTGCTTAAGCCACTTCTTTTCAGCAGAGAATATTTATTCAAAACTACATAATGAACCTCAGCAGTTTACCAATTCTACCTTCACAAAGGAGATGAATATTCGGATAAGGAAAAAAAGAACCTCACTAGCTTTCATTGACATTCTCTCATATTTCACTGTAAACTTTAAGCTGTTTGGAACAAAGCACTATTTCTTTCAACCTAGTTCCCCAA
This sequence comes from Bothrops alternatus, assembly GCA_034064705.1. NCBI lineage: Eukaryota > Metazoa > Chordata > Lepidosauria > Squamata > Viperidae > Bothrops > Bothrops alternatus. The sequence goes on along the minus strand of JARGCV010000096.1, from coordinate 1,109,579 downwards.
ACTATTTTGCAAAGGTCCGATGCAATGTAGATACATGCAGTCCAGTCTTGCATAGATAGTACTCAGCTTCCAATCATTCATTTAGTGACCGTTCAAAGTTACAACGGCACTAAAGAGAGTTGACTTACAACCTGTCCTCACACTTATAACCATTGCAGCGTTCCCCACAGTCAGTGGATCAAAATTTGGGCACTTTGGCAAACCTATGGATTTCAGCTCTCCGATGGCAAGGCCTATGAACTGTCCAGGGAATTCTGGAAGTTGCAGTCTTAAGGTTGCCAAACTTGGAAAATCCTCCTCTAAGTTGCATTCCTGGAGAAGAGGACCAGGTGAATCCCATTGGAGAATAGAACAGAAGAGAGCAGAACAGAACTGGAAGGGACCTTGGAGGTCTTCTAGTCCAGCCCCCTGCTCAAGCAGGAGAACCTATCAGACAGGTGATTGTAGTCTCTTCTTAAAAACCTCCAGTGATGAAGCAGCTACAGTTTTTGGAGGCAAACCGTTCCATTGGTTAATTGTTCTCACTGTTAGGAAATTTCTCCTTAGTTCAAGGTCCTTCTCTCTTTGATCAGTTTCCAACCGTTATTTCTTGTCTTGCCTCTGGTGCTTTGGTGAACAACATGACCCTGTCTTCCTTATGGCAGCCCGTCAGATACTGGAATGCTGCTATCATGTCTCTCCTATTTCTTCTTTTCTTTAGACTAGTCAATCCCAAGTCCCGCAGTTGTTCTTCATATGTTTTAGTCTCCAGGCCTTTGATTATCTTAGTTGCTCTTCTTTGATTTTTTTCTAAACTCTCAACATCTTTTTTGTGATATGGTGACCAAAATTGGCTGCAGTATTCCAGGTGTGGTCTTACTAGGGTTTTATAAAGTGGTACCAATACCTCATGTGATCTTGATTCTATGCCTTTGTTTATACAACTTAGGATTGTATTGGCTTTTTTGGCTGCTGTTGCACATTGCTGGCTCATGGTTAAGTCCACTAGGACTTCAAGGTAATCCAACAGATCCTATGGGGGGAATAGTGCTAGATTAATCAGGAATGTGTTGTGTTCCACCCTAGCTTGTTTTAGTTAGAAAGAAAGAAGAGAGTACGGCATAAAATGATCAAGGTTTACATTTTTAATAGTCATGAAAATAACTAGCCACTCTTGATCTTTTGTTCTACAGTAAATATAATTAATTTGGCATTTGGGTGCTTCTGCTCCTTTAAGCATAATCCTTATTATTTTTTCTTTCTACTGAGCAAGGGTTTTCAAAGCTCTAATTGTGTTTTAAAGCACAATAATCCAATTTGAAGTCTACTAGATTGGGTTGCCAAGGCCTGCATGCGAGAATCTATTATCTGCATTTGTTATTTTTAGAAGTGCATCTTCATGAGTCACAGCAAAGATGGATGTCTCTGCCTTCGGGGCCTGGTTTGTTCCACTTGTTTTTAATGGGTGAAGCTTTTGAGAATGCATCAGAAAGGCTGCTGCATAAAACTCTGTAGCTTAAGTTGAAGGTTTGGCTGAGCAAAGGCCGGGAGTAGATGCAGCACCGGGTCTGGTGTACAGAAGGAAGGGTACACTGATCATAATGCAACTTAATGAATATTACTGGGTGGCATGTTGCCTAGTACATTTGGTATATTTTGGTCACCTTTCCTTTAGAGTAGGATTATTGTATTTGCAGAGCTGCTGTGGGAGGAGGGGACTTCTAGGAAGCAAGCAATGTAGAGGTTCAAATGAGAAGCAGAACAATTCTAGTATCACATTTTGGTTATGTCCACATTGTGTACCATCACAAGAATTCTCTTTGACCTCCTGGATGAAGATTTCAATGCCCTGGAACCTACTGGGTCCCTGAAGGCGATTTAAGTGATCTAAATGCATCAAGCTGGAGGCTTTCAAGAAAAGATTGGACAACCATTTGTCCAGGATGGAAGAACTACTCCTGGCCTTGGGCAGGAGGTTAGATTAGAAGACCTTCAAAGTCCCTTCCAGTCTTAGGATTCTGTGGTAGCACTGCAACCTCCAGTGAAGGTAGTGAAGTTGTCTGAGCTTATGGCATGTGTGCATGAGGGCTGATGCAAAGTTTTTAAATGACAGATGATCCAGAATGCAATAGCCTGTTAGTTACGGGCTTTCCTCAGTGTAACAGAACGATTAACCAGTGGATCGACTTGCCACTTAGAAGTTGTAGGTGCTCCAACACTAGGGGATTTTAAGAAAAGATTGGACAATCATTTGTCTGAAATGGTAAAGGTCTCCTGCTTGGGGGGGGGGTGAACTAGAAGACCTTTCTATTCTCTATTTACTGTATTTATTTGTTGGCCTTTATAACAGAATAAGAGGATAATAGATCTGGAGGTCATCCAGTCCAATCCCCTGCTCAGGAAGGAAACCCTATACCATTTCATGCAAATGGCTGTCCGGTCTCTTCTTAAAAAGTTCCAGTGTTGGAGCATTCACAGCTTCTGGAGGCAAGTTGTTCCACTGGTTAATTGTTCTAACTGTCAGGAAGTTTCTCCTTAGTTCTGTGTTCTTAGTTTTTAGCACAATTTATTTATATTTTATGTTTCATTTTATGTAATTATTTCTTCCTTTTTTCCCTTTAACTTTAACATTTTAGATTATATAGGACTGATACACTGCTTTTGATTGGTATTTTCCAATATATTTCTATCTTGTCCATCATTGACATGGATGGAGGGATGGATGGATGGATGGATGTTCCAGAGAAAATGGGAGAAGTATAACACTCTGTGTATATGGAATCCTATACTGTTTTGACTTAGGAAGAGGTAGAATATTGTTGATGATACTGACAGCTGAATTTACCTTTTTTAAAAAAAAAAAAACCTGCATCAGTAGGAAAGGATGAGGAGAAAAAAAGAAAAGAAAGAAAGAAAGAAAGAAAGACAAAGAAAGAAAGAAAGAAAGAAAGAAAGAAAGAAAGAAAGAAAGAAAGAAAGAAAGAAAGAAGAAAGAGAAAGAAAGGAGGGAGGGAGGGAGGGAGGGAGGGAGGGAAGAAAGGAAGGAAGGGAGGGAGGAAGGGAGGAAGGAAGGAAGGAAGGAAAGAAAGAAGAAAAGGGAGGGAGGGAGGAAAGAAGGAAAGGAAAAAAGAAGGAAAGAAAGAAAGAAAGAAAGAAAGAAAGAAGAAAGGGGAGGGAGGAAAGAAGGGAAGGAAGGAAGAAAGGAAGGACAAAGAAAGAAAAAGAAAGAGAAAGAAAGAAAGTCAGAAAGAAAGAAAAAGAAAAAAAGAAAGAAAGAAAGAGAAAGAAGGAGGGAGGGAGGGAGGGAGGGAAGAAAGGAAGGGAGGAAGGAAGGAAGGAAGGAAGGAAGGAAGGAAGGAAGGAAGGAAGGAAGGAAGGAAGAAAGAAAGAAGAAAGGAAGGGAGGGAGGAAAGAAGGAAAGGAAAAAGAAGAAAGAAGAAAGAAAGAAAGAAGAAAAGGGAGGGAGGAAGAAGGGAAGGAAGGAAGAAAGGAAGGACAAAGAAAGAGAAAGAAAGTCAGAAAGAAAAAAAGAAAGAAAGAAAGAAAGAAAGAAAGAAAGAAGAAAGAAAGAAAAAAAGAAAGAAAGAAAGAGAAAGAAGGGAGGGAGGGAGGGAGGGAAGAAAGAAGGAAGGGAGGAAGGAAGAAAGAAGAAAGGGAGGGAGGAGGAAAGAAGGAAAGGAAAAAGAAGGAAAGAAAGAAAGAAAGAAGAAAAGGGAGGAAAGAAGGGAAGGAAGGAAGAAAGGAAGGACAAAGAAAAAGAAAGAAAGAAAGAAAGAAAGAAAGAAAGAAGAAAGAAAGAAAGAAAGAAAGAAAGAAAGAAGGGATATTTGAAAGGCAATTGGTGCACCTTTTCAGCTGAAAGAGCTAGGAATCAGAGTTGCACAATTGTGCCTCAAAATGCAAAAAGAAAAAGAAAAAGAAAGAAAGAAAGAACGAAAGAAAGAAACCCTATGCATTTTTGGCAGAGATTGAGTAGGGTACACATTGTAATGCGTTCCATTTTACAAATCAGTAGGGAAATGTAACTGTCAGTCGCCTCCCTTTAATAACTTCTTGCTGTAATTTCTCAGATAATCTTGGGGAGACAAAGATGATTGCCAGGTGTCCAGTAATTTGGTGTTTTTGAAATTCTAAAGGTTGCAAAGGATGGATGAATGTTGTTAGCGATTGTCATGGTAACAGAGCACTAGCTCTTAAATGTTACCATGTAGCTGTCCCACAAATATATCTTATTCCCTCTGTATTTATTCCTCACTCGTATTTTGTTGTCTGTTCTTGGTTATCATCTTCTTCCCCAATTGTTAAAGTCAGTTAAAGTTCTTCAGAGAAGGTCAGAATTACAGTGACAGAATGGCCAGGATTTTGACAACGTTTCTTTAGACAATCTTTTATGATAACCTGTTGCCAGGTGTGCATACTAAGGCAAACACAGTTTCTCATGCCAAAACTCTTATATCCCACTGTACTGATTCTCTCTCTCTCTCTCTCTCTCTCTCTCTCTCTCTCTCTCTCTCTCTCTTCTCTCTCTCTCTCTCTCTCTCTCTCTCTCTCTCTCTCTCTCACTCTCTCTCTCTCTCTCCCCCCCACTGTCTTTAAAACCACCCTCAAAATCCAACTTTAAAAAGGTGGATTTTAAGTGGAACATTTGACACCACCACATCCTGTACTAGAACTAAATCAGGTATGTGCAACTGAAATGAACAGAGAACATATTATTCCTCTCTCTCTATAGTCCTCACTTGCAATTGTTTGTTTACTGACTGTTCAAAGTTACAGGGGCACTGAAAAAAAGCAATGTATGACCTGGTTTTCACACTTACGACCATTGCAGCATCCCCCCATGGTTACATGATCAAAATTTGCACATTTGGCAACCGGTATGTCTTTATGAACGTTGCCTTGTCCCGGAATCATGTGATACCCTTTTGTGACTGTGGGAAGAATCCAGAGAAGGAAATATTTTGGGAAATATTAAAAAGGCAGAATGTATTTCCCCAAAGGAATAATGGAGAAGATCTTTAAAAAGGACAGAAACCAGCTCCCAGAAATCAACCTCAGCCCCTAGGCGGAGGCCAGCTTTAGAAATGCAAATTCAATAATCCATTAAGGAAAATTGAAGCCAGGAAGCTAGAAATAAGGAAGACCTAAAATCTACATACCCCACCCAAATTCTAAGGACAGGAGACATAATAGGATTAACCCACCAATACCAAAAGGGCATATTCAGACTCAGGTCAAAGTACATGACACAGCAAATACAAAGCCTCAAACAGGAACAGGAAACAACCTCAAGAGCTCCAGAAGGTATAAAAGCCCACCACTCTGCTCTATGTGATCCATTTTTTCCAGAGCCATCTTTCTGTCTGGCTCTCTTCTTCAATAAACTACAACCTTCTTTCTAAAGCAATCTCCATTTTGTTTATTCCCAGCTTGGACTGGACCCTGATGAAGACTTTTCTTTCTACAGTGACCTTCTGACATCAAAGTCAATGGGAAAGCCAGATTCACTTAACAACCATGTTACTAACTTGGCAAATGCAGTGATTCCATTAACAACTGTGGCAAGAAAAGTTGTCAAATGGGGCAATGCTCAACATTTGTCTGGCTTAGCAATGGAATTTTGGCTTAGTTGCAGTCATTAAGTCCAGGATTACTATACCCTTGTTCTGTCTCCCTCTCTTTCTATTTTTGAACTCTACTGGTTCCTTGATAGAAAAGCATTACTCTGTGGCAAAAGAATCCTCCCCAGCACCCTCATTTAAAGAACAAAAAAGAGTTGGGGAAATAGTTGGGTACTCCTAGTTGGATAATGGTGCTGGAGAAAGTTCCTGCATATTCCTTGGACGCATGGAATATCAGACATGTCCCTGGAAAAAATATTCAGGAAAACTGTCTCATTTACTTCCATCCATCATGTGATGTGGGGAATTCAGTGGAAAAAGGAATTATGTTTGGAAGAGTTAGTGATAAAAGGAAACCTGGCTGCCAAAAAATAGGGTGGCTGGCCACCATCAAAGCTGACACCAGCCAGAGCATAGAACAGCTCAGATAAGTAGTGCAAGGTGGGAAGATGTGGAGAGACCTGGCCATAGAATCGCCAAGAGTCAGACAGGACTCTTTCAGAAAGAGTGCAAATGACCAGCTGTCTGCAAGGAATATAAATCCTTCCACCCTCCACCATTCAGTCGGAACTGAAGAAGCTTCTTGGATGAGAAGCAAAACATCTTCAAAGAAGAACAAAGTCCAGCTGCCTTTTGAGGAAAAACAAAAAGCACCTTTGGGACAACCATGACCAGGATGACTGAGAATCTCCTTAGATACATGATTAAATGGATAACCTCATCAGTTGGGTAATGAAGTATCTGCAAGAAAACAACCAAGCTCAGAGAGGATCAAGGACTCTCCTGTTGGGAAATAGAAAGAAAGCTTGTGGCTTGGATGGTCTTGTAGAGCCATTGTTAATCAGTGCAGCAGGAAATGAACAAGTATTTTTAAGAGCTAGAAGGCAAATTTCTGTCTTTGATTCACTGATTGATTTAAAAATCCTAAGCTGCTCTTTAGAGTAATTGGGGCCATCCAACATGCACAGGAGGTTTGTGTATATTTCTTCCCTGTGTCACATTTGATAATTTAAGTTATTTGAGAGCAGGCATTTTACTTTTAGACAACACCACAGCGATGGCAGTGCTGCGTATCTGAGTGGACATTCTGGCTGGGGGGAATTCTGGGAGTTGAAACCCACACACCTTAAAGTTGCCAAACTGATACATTATGACTCTCCTGGTACGATTCAGCTTATGGCTCAGTGGACACTCTTTGTCGTCCTGCTTCTTAAAATGTGCAAGGTGGTGGCTATTGTATGTTTGTGTGTGGGTATGTGGGTATACATTAAGCTGCATTGACACACAGAGAAAAGGGCAGAGGGACTTCTTGGTAAATTTCCATATGTCACAACATATTCAAAACCTGGAAATTTCATGGCTGAATATCAAATGTGAAAGTAGAAAAGGTAGCCTGGAGAGTTTGGCTTGATTTTTGCACTGTTGCTATGGAAATAGTTTGTTAGCATGGCTTCTAGTTTTCAGCACTATATATTCCTGCACTTGAATTTTTTGTTATGGGAATTTTGAAATGGGAAAACACAAGGGGGAAAAACTTGAGCTGGGACACTGCCTTTTCTTGGATTGGCATGTTCTGCAATCTTCTTCCCCTTTCTGCTTTACAAGCTTTGTTCTTTTATTTATTAGCTGCCTTCAAGTTCAGTGCTAACTCCTGGCAACTGGCTGGATAAATCCCTGCAGTTATTTTATGGCAAGATTTCCAGATTTCAGTCTGGAAAAGACTCAAGTTCAGATTTTTGACTTTGGATTCTCATTTCAAATGGTTTTCAATAAGTTTTCGAAAAATGTCTGCCTGTCTCGCTTCCTCAGCATCATGAATCAATGCTCAGTCCAGAATTATGTGAGATTTAATTTCAATTATTTGTGCATTGTTAATCATGGTTATGTTTTATTTCTCAGTCTGAGTTAGTGGTGATCCATTTTATGACTATCACACGGGGCTCAAATATGGGCATAACCGGTGGTGGGATTCAAATATGTGAACAACCGGTTCTCTGTGTGGATGCAGCTTCCAGAAGTCCATTCTGGGCCTGGACAACAAAAAATTAGCTATTCAATCCCCAAGCAATCCTGCTGTGGTTAGTACATTCCAAGGAGTGGCAGCATCACCAGCCTGTTCTGGCAACATAGAGGGAAATTGCACAATTCTGCTGTGGAGGAGGCTATCTGGAATAAATTGCCTCTCTCTCTCTCTCTCTCTCTCTCTCTCTCTCTCTCTCTCTCTCTCTCTCTCTCTCTCTCTCTCTCTCTCTCTCTCTCTCTCTCTCTCTCTCTCTCTCTCTCTCCCTCCCTCCCTCCCTCCCTCCCTCCCTCCATCCCTCCCAACTCCTTTGCACAATGTAAGGATAAAACAGATCAAGTCTCTCATTGACAGAAGCATTATTTTTTTTTTCAGATTCTCTCTGGTTTAATAGTCTGGATCACCCTCCAGTCCCCCTTTCTTCCCCCACCCCATAAAATATGCATCCTTTGCTTGCCTTGAATATGAACCTTATTAACCTGAGATATATCCTGGATTGGCAACTTGGGAGCCTTTAATAACATTTTAGTCTGCTGTCTCAGTGCTTAACACTGCAGCATTTTAAATGCCCCCTCCATCTCTCTCCTTGTTTCCTGAAGTGCCTTTTAACAATATTTTAGCAAACTAACTTGTTTCAGGCGGCTGGGGAACACTTGTTGCTGGAAATAATGTTTTTCTTGGTAAATCTCTGCATCACTGTGACATGTTTAATGTTTCAAAATGGGTTTGTATGTGGCTGGTGTTTTGTTTTTTTGTTGTTGTTGTTTTACATGGGAGCCTGAGCATAAATTTTAGGTATTCTCTCCCACTTCCCTAGCCAGTTACATCCCAGAATACGTCCAGTGGAATAATTGAACTGAAGCAAGCCACCAAAGACAGTTCAGTCTGAAGAGTTGAGAAACACTTTTTCCTCCTCCTCTTCCTCTTCCTCCTCCTCCTCCTCCTCCTCCTCCTCCTCCTTTTTCTTCTTTTCAAAAAAAAAAAGGTTGCTTTAATTGCTTTTTTCCTAGGCCTGGAATATTTATAGGGTAGGAGATTGCCAAGTTATTTATTAGATGGAGAATCTGGGGATAGACTAATATAAATCACTTAGGCTGGTATTGAACATACCAGACACTCAGTAATTTAAAAAGCTTTAATAAAAATGCTAAAATATGAGAGTTGTCGGGTGGCTGTAATGAGACTCAGTTATCATGTTTTTATCAGCGATTTTTGGCTGTTGTACTTTTATAGTTTGAACAAAGACTCAAAATGTGGGCAGGGCCTCCCAAACCCCCAGATGCCAAAATTTTAGATATCTGGGACAGCAAGATTCCTGCAATTGTGGCGGGTGAGGAACTCTTGACACATTCCCACAATGAAGCTCCTACTATCTTCTAATACAAGGGTCTTCAAACTTGACCCTTTTATGACTTGTGGACTTCAACTCCCAGAATTCCTCAGCCAGGCATGCATGCCTGGTTGAGGAATTCTGGGAGTTGAAGTCCACAAGTCATAAAAGGGCCAAGTTTGAAGACCCCTGTTCTAAGAGGTTGTAGGGAATCCAAGTATTTTGTGTGGTTTCTGAGGTTGTTGAGTGTTGAGTATTCCTCTAGGAACTGTCTAAACCTTTTGCTTTTCAAAAGGAGCATGAAGCCATATTGTCTTCTTCCTATCCTTGGTCAGCAAGGACAATTGCTTTAGGGGCCAACATCCAGGCTATGCTTTATCTCTGGAATACTTCCTTCCTTCCTTCCTTCCTTCCTTCCTTCCTTCCTTCCTTCCTTCCTTCCTTCCTCCCTCCCTCCCTCTCTCCCTCCCTCTGCTTTCATCCATCCATCCATCCATCCATTATTACATTCATGCATTTGGTACTAAAACCTCAGAGAAAAAAATGATGGACGTCCAATTAGCATAGTAGCCAAGCCAACTTGCTCCTGAGTAGTTAGCTGATTCAAAGATGCTACATGGTTTACTATGATCTTCTCTTCTACCAGTGTCTTGTGATCAGCAAGAATCCTGTTTTAGGAGAGAGCAGGAACAGGTGGAAGGGGGAAACAGAGAGAAAGAGAGAGAGAGAGAGAAACTTTACAGCGGTTGCCAAGCAACTATCCATACCTGTTTTCATTGATTCTTTTTTCCCCCTAAGATGCCAGCAAATTTTGTTGACTGGAGGCCACAGTTTATTTTATCTTGATTAAATCTTTCAGGGCTTCAGGGACATATCCAGTGACATAGCAATGTCACCAAGGAGGCAGTGATGAATATTTTCATCCTAAATCTATCTGAACTGTGTACAGAAATTGGATAAGTGGTATCAATGGAAGAAACTCATCTTATGAGAGGATGGGTAAAAGTCTGTTAAAAGAAACAGCTTGTCTGACCCTGGCTGGTATTCATTAGCCAGGATGGAAGAGGCAAAATGAATAAATTTGCAGAATCAGGGTGGAAAGGAGATGATCAAACCCAGTTCCTTGCTTAAGACAAAAATCTAAATTAATGTATCCTAGGTAAGATGGCTGTTTTGTTTTGCTCGAACACAACGCATAACAGAGAGGTCACCAGATTTCTCATAATATTTTTCATTGTTCTTGCTATTAGAAAGATTTTTCCCCCTGAACATTCAACTAGAATCCAAGCTTATTATTCTGTCTCTCGATGTGGACCATCTGAAATTAAGGAGTGATGCATAGAGGTGCCTTTTTTTTTCCTCAAAAGGCAACTCAACTGTTTTTTTTTTCCCTTGAGGAGGAAGAAAAAAGTGTTTTGCTTCTCCTCCAAGAAGCTTCATCAGTTCTGATGGCAGGGGATGCAAAGAAAGGTACTGATAGTTGAGACTGGATGTTGGGGGCAAATGGAAAGATAGATTATGAATCAAGGTCACGTGAAGTATTAATACCACTTTACAAGGCCTTGGTAAGGCCACACTTGGAATACAGCATCCAGTTTTGGTCACCAAAATGCAAAAAAGATGTTGAGACTCTGAAAAGAGTGCAGAGAAGAGCAACCAAGAGGATCAGGGGACTGGAGACTAAAGCATATAAGGAACGGTTGCTGGAATTGGGTATGTCTAGTTTAATGAAGAGAAGGATGAGGGGGGGGACATGATAGCAGTGTTCCAGTATCTCAGGGGCTGCCCCCAAAAAGAGGGAGTCAATCTATTCTCCAAAGCGCTTGAAGGCAGGACAAGCAGCCGTGGATGAAAACTAACCAAAGAGAGAAGCAACCTAGAACTAAGGAGAAACTTCCTGACAGTTAGAACAATTAACCAGTGGAACCACCTGCCTCCAGAAGCGGTGAATGCTCCAACACTGGAAGTTTTTAAGAAGAGACTGGACAGCCATTTGTCTGAAATGGTATAGGGCAGCAGTTCTCAATCTGTGGGTCGTGACCCCATTTGGGGTCGAATGACCATTTCACGGGGGTCGCCAAACAATGCAGTCCACCATTTTTTTCCCCTTTTGCTTAGCTGTTCTACTCCCTCTTATTTAATTGGCTTTTGAAAGCCAATAGAATAGACTCTCTTGAATAGAGTCTAATTCTATTGGCTTTCAAAAGCCAATAGGAATTGTCCAGGCTGTCTCTGCCCTGCTGAGCCCGCCAAAAGTCCCAGTCTGCAAACGGTGCTGCAAGTTGTCTGCAGCGAAGGCGAGCGGTCTGGAAGTTTCCACCCCTCCCTGCTGAGCAACTACTAAAACTGTAAGTAAAAGAGGGCCAGGGGTGGGAGGCCGGTGGGAGCAGGGAGGGTTGTTGGCGCGCGTGGGGCCCGGCAGGTGCCTTACCTCCCTTGGGCTGGCCCAGCTGGTGGTCACCCTGCGCCATCGCTGCCCCTTGCCAGCTATGCCTCGGGGCGGCACCACGCATGTGCGGCACTCCTGGGCAGGGAAAGTCCTCGACTTACGACCGATTGGGAAATCCTTGATTTACAACCGGTTGGGAAGTCCTTGACTTACAACCAGTTGGGAAGTCCTCGACTTACGACTGGTTGGGAAGTCCTCAACTTACGACCAGTTGGGGGTCGCGGCATTAAAAAGGTTGAGAACCACTGGTATAGGGTTTCCTGCCTGAGTAGGGGGTTGGACTAGATGACTTCCAAGGTCCCTTCCAACTTGATGATGATGATGATGATGATGATGATGATGATGATGATGATGATGATGATGATGATGATGATAGGATGATAGGATGGTGTGGGTGTGGGTGTTTCTTTGCAGTGATCTGAATGTTAGCACTCTCTCTGAGAGGGGAGTTTATCTGTGCCCAAGTGGCCTCACCAGTTCTCAGAGAGAGTACTAACAACCAGATGACTGCAAAGAAATACTATCCTTCCTTTCCCCCACCATCCAATCTTGACTGTCAGTACCTCTCCTCCCATGCCCCCACTATCAGAACTGAGGAAGCTTTTTTGATGAGAAGCGAAATGTTTTCTTCTTGTTCCTCAAGAAAAAAAAAAGCAGTCCAGTTGCCTTTTGGAAAAAAAAATAAAAGAACCTTTGAGGCAGCTGTGACCTAGTTGACTGAGAATCTTTACAGACACCTAAAGTGAATCTCACAGTTGGCCCTTGTTACATTTTGATATCTTTATTCCTCCTTGCAAGTGACCAAGATTCACAATCATTGATTAAACCATCTTGCAGAAAGGGAAATGTGATAAAGTCATAATGTCTGCATTGAGCCCTAGTCAATATATGTTCCCTTGTGCACATGGTTAACAAGAAAGAAAGACAGAAAGAAATTGTGCATTGCACAGATTGGTTTTAATACAGCCCATAAGTTAGAGAGGCAATACAAATGAGGTGCTATAGCTCGGAATGTAAGTATATGGGGAAGATATTCTATAGAGAATTGCACAAGCACCTGGAAGCCAAATCTGTTTACTTCAAAGGTAGGGACAGCAGTGGGAAAAAAAAGGACTATAAATATAGAAGCTGAAAGATACGCTGGAAACCATCATTATAAACCTCTAGAGCAGAGCTTGAGTGACTTGTGATGTCACTGGAATCATTGTGTGTATTTATATCCCCGCAACTCATAATAATTTGTTCTCATTCCCTATCCTCTGTTTTCACAAAATACAGCATAGGCAAGGGAAGAAATCATCAGTAGAATGGGATTTGATCTGACATGATATAAAGTGTTAACTAAGTGGGGCACTGAAAATAGAAATCCCGTGTAAGGCCAGCATGGAAAACCAACTATCCACTTAACATCCACCCAGTTTAACCTGGGAAAATGCCTGGAGAGAGGAATGGTCTAAGGCAGAGGTAGGCAACATTGGCTCTTTTATGACTCATGGACTTCAACTCCCAGAATTCCTGAGCCAGCATGGCTCAGCTTGGAAACCTCTCCCTTTCCCCTCAACATGGCTGGCTCAGGAATTCTGGGAGTTGAAGTCCATGAGTCATAAAAGAGCCAAGGTTGCCTACCCCTGGTCTAAGGTATCTTTCTTCTGGCCTGACCATTAGTGATCACTCTACCAAACCCACCTGGTTTTGATCTGCTCTGTTTTGTCTAGTCGAAATTGAATAGAATTAGGTGTGTGATACTGGAAGAAGTGCCTCTGCCTTGTATCAGTGTATATTCATGTATGTATCATTCCAGTTTATTTACCTTTGGAGCTTCTGGATATTTCGAAAATATCTCTTTTCTTCTTTTTTTCCCCACTGGTTTATCATTTCAATAAAGTCATTTGATTTGTAGTTAAGAGTCCGGGGGAAAACAGAACAATGTACGATTCAGGTGCAGGTGGATTGTTATTTCAAGTCGTGATTTTATAAAAGGTTTCCAGTTGACAATCAAAGGAAACATGAGCAGTATCTTTGATACTTGGGGTGAAATGTAGAGGACATTGTTATGCCCCTTAAAAACAGGGCTTCATGCCTCATAATGTTTCTTTCCAGGAGCAGTTTACTTTGTTATAAAAAAAAACACTTCAATCCTGGTTTGTTCTTATTGTTGTTGGTAAGGAGGAGGGTAGAGTGGGTGGTATTTTTCCCAATTGCTCTTGTAACCCATATGGAGTTGCAGTTCCATGGATGAACCTTGATTTGAGCCCATGGAAGACCTTTCCTCTGTCCTTGAACCAGCTTTCATTTTCCTTTTTTTCCCTCCCCTGTGGTGATACAAAATGCATTATCAAGGCCATAATAACTACCATAGCAACCAATTGTGAAGGCACAAACATGAGATTATGATTCAGAGGAAGAATAAGCAACAAAGACAGAGAAGAATTCTTGAAGAACATCTTTTCAGGTCACTGTCTTTTATATTAAAAAAGGGGGGAATATTGATATAGAAAAAAAATATAGATTGAGAAAGGCTGACTCATTTTTCCCCATAGATTGTTCTTCTATTTTTATTTTTATTTTTTTGTTGTTGTTGTTTGGTAAGGTATCCGCTGCCCTTTAGATCTGCTCTGTTTTAGATTGCCTGCGGCAGAGTAACAGACTGAAGAGTAAGGCGCCTTTTAAAAATATTTCAAAATGTTTTGAATTCTTTCCCATGGAAGGCAAAGGATATCATTAAAATGGGAGGCTGGAGAAAAAGGAATAGAATAGAGCAGCGGTTCTCAACCTTTTCCGGGGCTCGACCCTGGCCCGCATCGCGCATGTGTGGTGCGACGGCCCGCATTGCGATAGGGAAAAAAATGGCTGACCAAAAAAAAAATGGCCGACCCAAAAAAAATGGCGGGCCCGCACCACGCATGCGCGGCGTGACGGGGTGCATTGTGCATGCGCGGCGCGACGGCCCGCATCGCGATAGGGAAAAAAATGGCCGACCAAAAAAAATGGCAGACTGCGGTGCTTGGCGACCCCCGTGAAATGGTCATTCGACCCCAAATGTGGTCGCGACCCACAGGTTGAGAACCGCTGGAATAGAGAATTCTTTATTGGCCAAGTGTGATTGGACACACAAGGAATTTGTCTCCGGTGCATAAGTTCTCAGTGTACCTACAAGCAACAAGTGATAAATCATGATCATAATCGTAAACTACAATCATCATAAATCATAGTTACAGACTCAGGGGTGGCCATAGGATACTCAATAAGCAAACTACATGAATCATAATAGGAGACCAAACAAAGGCAATCAACACAAATCATGAGATACAAACAACAAAGTTATAGCCATATGAAGCTAAGGAAATAGGTAATAGGAAAAATGAAAAAATAAGAAGGATAATAGTTAATGCAGCCTTACTAGGTGGTTTGACATCCTAGGGGCATAGACAGTGTTGTGGGAAGTAGTTGTTTAGCAGAGTGATAGCATGGGGAAAAATGTTTTTGTGTCTGGTTGTTTTGGCACGACATGCCAACAGGGGGAAATAGAAATAGAGGGAATTAATAAATAGATAATAGAAATAATAAATGGAAATAGAGGGGGGGGAAGGAACCGAACTCAACTTGTGACTTGACATTTTCTTTGACAGTTATGTACATTGTATTTGTATTTCCAGAATTGAATTACAGAACATCCTGCCAGAGCATGGTAGGAGAACCAGCTTTCATGGGGACAGGATCAAAATCTTGCCCTTGTGAAAGTAACAAATTTGGCGGAAATGGCAAAAATATCAGCATACTTGAAAAATCGCTCCAAAGAACAATTTGTGACGGACTGGAAACAGTGGATAGACTATATCCAAGAGAGACACCAATCAAACAGAATGCAGCTGGCGTTTAGCTAGGGCTCGATGGGAGGAGGGAAGAAGGGTTAACAAATCAAATGTTTACAAGAACTAACCCCCAATGTTGAATGTATATGTTCTATAACTAATGCCTCTTAACATAACCTTATGACTAATGTTGTTTGCTTTAATATTGTTAAAGCGGACTGAATCTCTACCTCAGGATATGAAACTTTTACCTCAGGATCTCTGGTTAGGGACTATAAAAGATTGCACTAGTAATGGGATGAAGTCAATTCAGAAGCGCAAACGCACAATATGCGATAGACTAGAAACAGTAGATAGACCATATATAAGAGAAACACCAACCAAACAAAATGTATTTGGAGTATACTTGAAGATGTAAGGGAGGAGGGAAGAACGTTTACTAAAACAGATGTTTACAAAGATTAATACCTAATGTTGTATGCTATGTTCTAGGAGGATTGCTTAGCAATAAGATCTTATGTTTAATGTTGATCACATTAATATTGAAACAGATAGGAGAAACACCAATCAAATAAAATGTAACAGGAGTATAGTTGAGGCTAGACGCGAGGAGGGGGGAAAAGGCTTACTAATTCAGACGTTTTCAAAGACTAATACTTAGTATTGTATACCAGGTGTCATGATGATTGCTGCATAATATGTTTTTTATGTCCAATGTCGATTGTTTTAATAAAAGAATTTTTATTATAAAAAAAAAAGAAAAAGAAATGAGAAAAAAAAAATCTTGCCCTTGTGGACTTTTTTTTTTCTCTTTCTCCCCTTCTCCTGCTGATAGACATATTTGTTTTGTTTTTAAAATGGGTTATATCTTTTCGAGGATTTACACAAACATTTGATTGGTTTTTTTCCCAGTGGAAAATAATGGGAAAGCCTAACAGTCTGCAATTTGTTAATGAAATCTAGTACAGGAAGTTCTCCACTTATAGCCATTCATTTAGTGACTGTTTGAAGTTACAACAGCACTGTAACTAATGACTGTTTTTTCACACTTATGACCGATGTAGCACCCCCATGGTCACCTGATGAAAATTCAGACGCTTGGCCACTGACTCATAGTTATGACGGTTTCAGCGTTCTGGGGTCATGCGATCCCCTTTTGCAACCTTCCGACAAGCACAGGCAATTGGGAAGCCAGATTCATGTCACAACCGTGTTACTAACTTAACAAACGCAGTGATTCACTTAACTAGTATGGCAAAAACAGGTCATAAAATGGGGCAAAACTCGCTTAATAATGGTCTCATTTAGCAATGAAAATTTGGGGCTCAATGGTGCTTGTAAATTGAGGACTATCTGCAGGGGACAGAGTCTAAAATTCAGTGGATGGTTCAGGCAACATAATGTTTCTTTCTGAAACAAAATACCTTGGGAGTCGTCAAACGGATTTGTTCTGCTGCCCGTATATTTTAGAACCCAGCTTATTGATTTAAGAGCCATGGTGGAGCAGTGGTTAGGATGCAGTATTGTAGGCCAACTCTGCTCACACTGCCAGGAGAAAAAGGGGAGATGTGATAGCAGTGTTCCAGTATCTGAGGGGCTGCCACAAGGCAGAGGAGGCCAGGTTGTTAACCAAAGCACCAGAGGGAAGGACGAGAAATAATGGTTGGAAGCTGATCAAAGAGAGAAGCAACCTGGAATTAAGGAGAAACTTCCTGACAGTGAGGACAATTAACCAGTGGAACAGATTGCTTCCAGAAATCATGGGTGCTCCATCATTGGAGATTTTTTAAGAAGAGGCTAGACAGTCACTTATTTGGAATAGGTTCCCCTGCTTGAGCAGGGGGCTGGACTAGAAGACCTCCAAGGTCCCTTCCAGCTCTATTCTATTCTATTCCTCTGATCCTGACCGGCTCAAGGTTGACTCACCCTTCCATCCTTCCAAGCTCAGTAAAATGAGGACCCAGATTGTTGAAGGCTGACTCTGTAAACTGCTTAGAGAGGGCTATAAAGCACTGTGAAGCGGTATATAAGTCTAAGTGCTAGTGCTAGCGCTATTTTGGCAATTCTTCATATTGAATAGGTCAAGAAAAGTGAATCTGCCATTGCTAACATCAGCATAAAATGCTTAATGTACTGATGCCCTTCCCCGTTGTTTTATTGCAGTTCCCCCCCAGATTATAAACATCTCATCAGACATCACCATCAATGAAGGCAGCAGTGTCACACTCCTGTGCTTAGCCTTTGGGAGACCAGAACCGACAGTAACATGGAAGCATCTCTCCAGCAAAGGTAAGAGGTGGCCTCCAAGCGGGAAGATGGGTATTCCAAGCAAGGAGAATAAAATCGACAGTGTAGAAGAGGAAAGAGGTATGTGACAAGACAGGGGGGGGGAAGTGCTGCTTGAAACCTCATGCATTAATATCTGGAAAGATGCACCTGGAGGTCTTTCAAGATTGCAGAGTGAGGACCCTCCATATGTTGCATCTGGGCTGTTCCTGGATCAGATCTGATCCCGGTGATCACACAAAGCTTTGATGAAGCAGACTAGCTTCACAGATGATGATGATGATGATGATGATGATGATGATGATGATGATGATGATGATGATGATGATTAATATAGGTCTGTAGTTTATGTATTGGATCTTCATGATGGGCAATTTCCATTGGCAGGGGTGCCAGTGAGAGGCCAATTCACCCCTTTATTTTGTCTTTTAAATTGAGTAAGGTTTGGCTCAGAAGTCTCCCTTGCAGCACCTGCTTTGGATATTTAGAAATGACTGGGCAAATGACTGCAATACCGTGTATTAAGGTCACATTGACAAGTAAATGCTATGATCAGCTCATACGGTTCTCACAGCATGTCAAAGTTTGATGGTGGTAGAAATGGTCCTAGTTTAGTTAAAGGAATTGGAGGAAGGAGGAGGAACTAGTAGCAGCATGGGAGACACTGGAGGAAGAAAGACAGCACATCTTATTATTGGAATATGAAATAGCATCTGTAAAGAGACATGAACAACTTCTGTTAACGATGTCCAACTTCTTAAAATGTTAGTGTCTGTGTCTTGATGGGTTTACAAGGGAAACATCTTATGATGAACCAAAGGTGCTTTTTAAAAAGGCGGGTGGATTTTGTTGCCTTTTGAAAAAAAACATCTTTGGGACAACCATGACCTGGATGACTGAGAATCTTCATAGACATCATATGATGATGTCTTTATAGGTGCTATTTAATTTAGAGGCTGTGCCTTGCAGTTTGAGGTATGGTTGACTCTTCTCTATCAATAAATTTCACAAGGTTGGTCTTTTGTATAGTAACAAAAATTTCCATGCACAGAAGAATACAACCAATGTGTCAAGTCCTTGCTGATGACTAGTTTGTGGTTTAATTACCAGCTTTCTGATTTCAGTTTCAAGCAGGCTTTGGTGACAAAAGGCAGAGTGCCTTAACTGCTTTGTTTTTCAGTCACATAACATTTTCATGTAGAGTTCTCTGCATCCATGTTTTGAGCAGAGCCTTAAGACAGGGCTAGAAGAATATTTTAGACACAATGGATAGGTCATTGGGAGATCCTGCATAATCTAAATTCTCCTCACACTCTTATGCAAAAGTTACATCCTGCACCATTTGGCCAAGTTTCCAAAGAAATTAGAAATTTGGATTGTTCCAGTTTTGCATTTTCCAAGGGTATTGGGCTCTGCCTCTCTTTTGATGCTATTTAGCGGTGTATCTCGACGCAATGAAACATTTCCTCATGAGGATGGTTTTACGTATGCATGTTGACGCTGCAGAATGAATGGGGTGGATGAAAGTGAATGGAACAGACTGAAAATTAACAGAAGAGCATGCATTGCTAATGGAATTATTTCTAGAAATCCTTCTAGCAAAACTGCAATCCAGGAAGGAGAGGAAAGGAAGGAAAGAGTAATTTAATAAAACATAACTAATCTATTTGGCACCTCCAGTTTCCAAAGGACCAAGAGAGGTTTAAAGAATATACTTGTCTGGAAGTCAGATAAGAATTTTATTGTCTGTCTCGAACGGGAGCAGAATTAAAATAGAAACCTCTAGTCTACATCCAGTGTTCTTTAATGACTAAATCGAGTAAGATATTTTTCCTGAGACCAGCTATAAATCCAACTGTTTCCCCAAAGAGATTCAAAATGTACAAATTCCCGTGTGCTGAAAGTTATTTTTTTCTCTCTCTCGACTGCAGCATTTTCTCAGTTTGAATAGCCTCATTCTTAAGTTATATTTATACAGAAGCTTTTTCAGCTTCTTTGCATTAAAAAAAAAAGGCTAAGTAAGCAAAAACTTGAAAAAGAGCTTCTCATTTCACAAGGAAGTCCTTCTTTCTTCAGTAGCCGGGCAAAAAAAAGTTGCTCAAAGCGATGAGATTGCTTTTTATAGCAGCGACAATGCATCATGTCTCTGCCTTCACCTCCTCTGCTCCCAAAGGCACTCCGTGCAGAGAGGACAAAGATTGGAAAATCTCAGCCTTGTGTGAATTGGGGCCTTGGCAAACACCATCCTCTCCCCCAAAGAACCACTGCCTTGCTTTTTTGTATTGTTTTACCTCTCCCTCCCACCCCATTCCTGTCTGTGTTATTAAGTATCCATGGTTTGTTTTGCAAATAAGCAAGTATTTCTTTTTTTTAACAAAAAAAAAATCAAACTTCCAAATATTTGCTATATAGGCTAACTCTGAAACTCCTTCCCACCACTGTTAGTCTTGCTAAAGCTGAAACTTTACCATTTCTCCATTCTAGTTTTTTAGGGGTGGGTCAACTCTTTGTTCTGCACCAAATATATACAGGTAAGGGGGGGGAGAAAGGTTAAGGTTTCCCTGTCTAGTTGTGTCCGACTCTAAAGTCTGGTGGTCATCTCCATATCTTGGCCCAGGAAGCCAGCATTGTCTGAAGACATTGTCCATGGTCATGTGGCCAGCATTGCTATACGCCAGAGGTTCCCGGAATGCTGTTACCTTCCCACTGAAGTGGTATCTATTGATCTACTTGCATTTGCATGCTTTCAAAGAACTAGGTCAGGGGTAGGCAGCCTTGGCACTTTTATGACTCATGGACTTCAACTCCCAGTTGAAGTCCATGAGTCATAAAAGAGCCAAGGCTACCTACCCCTGGGCTACGTGATCAGGCATGAGTATTTTTTTTTTAGCAACTGTTCGAAGTTACAGTGCACCTCACCACCTAGCCATTTGAAAGCATGCAAATGCGAATAGGTCAAGAGGTACCACTTCGGTGGGAAGGTAACAGTGTTCCGTGAACCTTTGAGAATTTTGACTGGCCCTCACACTTTTGACCATTGCAGCATCCCAGACATGATCAGAATTTGGACCCTGGGCAACCAACCTGCATTTACAATGGTTACAGCATCCCAGGATCATGAGATCACCATTTGTAAGCTTCCCAGCTGGCTTCTGATGAGCAGTCAATGGGGGAAGATGGATTCACTTAACGACCATATGATTCACTTAACTGTGGTGATTTGTTTATTGACCATGAAAGAAATGGTCATAGCATCAGGTATGATTCACTTAACAACCACCTTGCTTAGCAATGGAGTGTCATGGTTCCGATGGATGAAACTCTTGAAAGAACTTTGAGGCATTGTTTACCTTAAAGAATCTTTATTCGAGAAGCATAGTATCGGCACTTACATAGGCCAAAGCCAAAATCTGAATTCCTCTCCCCTGAGCACATAGTATCAAAGCACAATTCCCTCCTCTAATTTACAGTCATGAATCACATTCTCCAATTAGTTTGAAATGCAGACTCTCCCTCCAGTTCTCCAACCCGCCAATTCTTATCATCTCTTATTTCAAAAACCTTGGTTCTCACACTAGTTACAGTATCGTTATGTCTAACTAAACTCCCATGCACACTCCTCTTCCTCCCCCCAGTATCATCTAATTCTAACTCTAATTCTAAGAGTAAAACATAAGAAGGGAAATGGTTGAGTCTCCATATGTTGTCAAAGCAAGAACATCCGATGTTAGCAGCGTTGACATGGAGATTCTGGTCCCCAATTGTGGTCATAACTTGAGGACCACCATCTATGCACAAATTAAATATCCATCCCACTTTTATTTATTTCTCTTAATCATCACTGGAAGATTCATTCATTCATTCACAATGCAGGCCAACTCATTTGATGCTGTACATCTTTGAGCTACGAGCAATCATCTCCCTGTTAAAGGATTGAAATGTTTTAGATTCACGAGGGCTGAATAGAATTGTTCTTATTCTCCCTTTAAGACAAAGCATGCAAACTTCAAAAGTAATGTATGTATCAGCTGTCCCCTTTTTTTCTTGGCAGCTACTGAAACAAGATATCTTATAGATACTAGAAATCCCTCACGTGCATCTATTTGATCTTAAACACATATTGATATAAGCCTGAAGATTTTTTTCCCCCGTGACTTCTCTTTGCTTCTGCTAAAATGACATTAAATAAAGAGATATTATATGAATATTTTGTTTTTTTTT
Organism: Bothrops alternatus; assembly: GCA_034064705.1. NCBI lineage: Eukaryota > Metazoa > Chordata > Lepidosauria > Squamata > Viperidae > Bothrops > Bothrops alternatus. Next base: position 1,087,861 of record JARGCV010000096.1, on the reverse strand, counting down.
AAATAGAAAAACAAAATACAGTGTTCTTCCCTGATTTAAACATATGGTTGGGTGCAGCTCATGGCACAAAAGATCTCACCAGCACTTTGACTTGCCTTTAATAATAATAACAAATCTTTTCAGAACATTGCAATAAATTCCCATCCCACCTTTCCTCTTGATCAATTGCCTTCTCCTTCTATTTTTCTCAACCTGGCCAGGCAAAATAGTTTCTCCATTCACTGCCCATCCTCAAAGTATGTGAATTTGTGCTTGCTGATTGTCACCACTAGGGAGTAAACAAACTTTATCTGATCCAGAGCAGATAGATTGGTACTTCTCCCAGCCCATGGTTTGGTAAATATGTCCAAATTTGTCATTCAAAAGATCTCTTCTCTTGTTCTTTCTCAGTGACAAAGTTTCATATAATCATCTACACATATATATATATGTAGGTCTTTGGTTCTTCGGGTTTTCTCCCACGTAGAATTTGAAGTGTCTTGGTGACGTTTCGACGAAGTCTCATTCATCATCTTCAGGCTGGTGCTTTCGGCTTCTGCTTCTAGGAGTAATGTGAGATTTTAGCTGTTTCTTCCTTTTAACTGCCAGTGGGGGTTTGAACTGATTGGCTGGGAGCTCAGCTGTGTTCTGATTGGGTGGAGGTGTGTTCTGATTGGTTAGGGGTTTGGCTGTCCTCTGATTGGATGGGGGGTTGGCTGTGCTCTGATTGGATGGGGGAGTGTTCTGTTTGGGTGCGGGCTTTGTTGTGCTCAGGTTAGTCAGTGTTACAAGGGGATTAGAGATGGTGGACTGTATAGCTGTTTGGCTTTTCATTCGTGGTCGTGCCTCATCTTCATGGTGGGTGTCAGTTTGCTTCGTGTATGGATTGGAGGGGTTTAAGGTGGCTAATGATGCAGCTGTGGTCTGGCTTCTGGTTTGTGGTCGTGCCTCCTCATCAGTGTGGGTTTGGGTTTGCTTTTTGCCTGGATGTGTGGTGGTGACATCCTGTGTGGTTTTTGTGAGTGTAGGTCTGGTGTCATTCCCCGTGCTATGGACTCGTCTGTCAATAAGGGCGGGTTTCCAAATGGCTGGTAGGCGGGAGGTATCATCTCGTTTGTTCATGCTGTGTGGGCGTTTTTCTATCTCGATGGCTTCTCTGATTATTCTGTTATTAAAGTGTTCAGTTTTGGCGATAGTTCTGGTCTTTTTGAAATCAATTTCATGTCCTGTGGCTTTGAGGTGTTGGACCAGGGAAGAAGTTGGTTCCTCTTTTTTGACTGAGTTTTTGTGTTCTTCAATGCGTGCACATGAACAAACGAGATGATACCTCCCGCCTACCAGCCATTTGGAAACCCGCCCTTATTGACAAACGAATTCCTAACACAAAGATTGACACCAGAACCACACAGGATGCCACCTCCACACATCCACGCAAAAAGCAAACCCAAACCCACACCGATGATGAGGCACGACCACAGACCAGGAGCCAGACCAGAGCTGCATCATTGGCCACTTTGAACCCCTCCAGCACTACAAAGCCTCCACCCAACCAGAACACTCCCCCAGCCAATCAGAACACAGCCAACCCCCCAGCCAATCAGAACACAGCCAAGCCCCTAACCAATCAGAACATAGCCAAGCTCCCAGCCAATCAGTTCAAACCCCCACTGGCAGTTAAAAGGAAAAAACAGCTCAGACCACACATTGTTCCTAGAAGCAGAAGCCAAAAGCACCAGCCTGAAGATGATGAAAGAGAACTGTGTAGTCTATGCCAGTTTTCCCTAAATCTCAATAACTTTAAGGTGTGTGGATGTCAACTCCCAGAATTCCCCAACTAGCATAGCTAGCTGGAGAATTCTAGGAATTGAAGTCCACATGTCTTAAAGTTGTCAAGGTTCAGAAACACTGGTCTACTCATTGGTAGAAGAATGATACATACATGGAATTAATAACATTGCAATAACATTTCAGGGAAAATAAGAGGTGAAAAGTTGGAGCTGTCCAGTTGTCCTTGGAGATCTCCAATCGTCCACAAATACTATGCTATCCAGGGCTGGTGGAGATTGAACCAGCTGAAGTTTCTCCAGCCTCACTTAAAACAGAACAAAAGAAAGTTATCTTCACTATGTTTTTTGTTCTTCTCATCTTACCCTCACCTGTAATGTTACACACACACACACACACACACACACACACACACACACACACACACACGTACATATATACATTTCTGCTTTGGCTCCCTACTGGGACTAGAAATTACAAAAACACTCAGGAAGCCAATTTTCCTGAATCTTAATAAACCTAAGTCCTCTTGACAAATATTAGCAAATTCAAGGTTTGCAACCTCTCCAGAGAGGAAGGAAAATATTATTGTCTACATTTAGCAGATGAAGAACTAAATCTATGCAGAAGCTAGTGACTAATTTACAATCAAAGAACAAGTGTCTTCTGGGAATACAAATATCCAGATTCCCGCTTGGGGGAACAGGTACCCTGTGGCTTCACAACAGAATAAAAAGAGATAGCATGCATCTGGAATTATTGAAAGGATGCAGTTCCTCTCCTTGTTCCCAAACTAAGCACTGAATGAGCTTAATTCAATATTGTAATCACAGCCTTGTCGAAGAGAAAGTTTTAATCTTTTTCTTCAGGATCTTATTCATCAGCCTTCACCAAGAGATATTCTGGATTCCACGGCTGCATTACATTTTCTCCAATTTATTCCTTGTTGCATTGCTCTCTGAATTCAAGATGTTCTCAAAAAGATTGGAATTTTCACCGCTTTATTCAGTCTTGAAAGAGGTAGGGGGATAAATCAATTAATTTCTGCAGAAACTTCTACCGACAGCAGATGCAACAAGAAAAATATACAACTCTGCGTAATTTTCTTGAATTGGAAGACCAGCCACACATACATATAGCTTCTTCTGGTAGATTGCTAATATATTTTGTTAAAATTTAGTTTTGATGAATGGCAATGATTCAATCCGAGGATAGCCATCTATTGAAATAGCAATCTTTCAATCATGTCCATTCTGGGCTTTGTTATTCTGTTAGTGATGTTGAACGATCTATATTGTTCATATTCTCTTTAAGGTCAGTTCATAATTTTCCTTGGGGTATTAATTTAGATACCCTTAAAACAATCCTGCAGGCAGATGTTGCTGTTTTTAATGAAGGATCAAACCTTCCTGGAGTTGAACTCAACTCTTTTGTAACTAGTTCTACCTGGAGATTCCCATGCTATTTTCATAGCAATGTTACCAAATTAGTGAGTCATTCTTAATTTGCAAATACTGTAAGGAAGTCATATATTTATTTATTTAAAAGCTCTTCCAACTATAGCCTATAGCACTTATATTCTTCCCTCAGAAGTCTTCCATCTAACTATTGATGGATTGAGGCTCCAAAAGAGTAGGAGAGTAGATAGAAAGGGAAGCTTCTGTATGTTTTACAGCATCTTTGGGATTTATACCTTCCATTGAGTTATCCACAATTAAACTAGTTCTTTGTGCTTTCCTGGATGGAGTTTTATAATAATCCTCATCCATTAACAACCAAGAGAAGGTTTGCAGTCCTACTTCACTCTTGAGGTGATGGAGCTTCCTTGTTCCAACCCACCATTCTTACATTTCTTAAGCGTCACCTGTAAAAGCAAGAATTGGATTCTTGAAAGCCTCTCGTCTACACTCTTACAATGTAGGTTGCCATGGAGAATTTGACTAATTCATCCAATGTCTTCCACAGAGGGACAGCTGGTTGCAAAACATCAATTCAGTGAAAGGTAAAGTAGTGAAGTGGCCCATATCCTTCCTAAATCCCAGGATGCTCTCTCTCCCCCACCCCACCTTGACTTGCCTTTCTGTTTAGGAGTGGGGGGGGGGAAGAAAAAACCACACACTTCCAAATAAATCAGTGAGTTGTGGCTACCTATTACTGATTTTCTAGAAGTGCTCATAGAAACCACAAGGCCCAGAGGCATTACTGTAAATAAAGGTAATGCTAGAAGCTAACAATTTGCTTCACAGCATGCTGGCTTCCATTTCAATCATCTTCATTTTCCCCCCTCTCCCAAGCCACAGGTTTCAGGAGAGGGACAAGCAGTCTTTATCAAAGGCCTGCACTCATCTCTTACAAATGGATTTTTGAATTAGCACAAAAGTCACAGTTTGTCCCTGGGTCAGGTCCAAAGTGCTTCCCTCTGCAATACGCTCTTATGACTCTACTTTTTGATTTGCTAACACCCTGAAACCCATCAGAGCTTCCATTGACCCACAGAAAGCCCATGCTGTCATTGCCTGCCTTGCTTAGTCCATCCCCAATTAGATTGTGATAGCCTACTAGATGGTTAACTCTTCCTTTCAACCCACCAAAAAGAAAGCCAAGTGCCTAACATTTGGGTCTATGAGTCCTGTTCAGGGGTTCTCAACCTTGGCAACTTTAAGACTTGTGGACTTCAACTCCCAGAATTCCTCAGCCAGCTTTGCTGAGGAATTCTGGGAGTTGAAGTCCACAAGTCTTAAAGTTGCCAAGGTTGAGAACCCCTGTGCTAAGTTTCTCTTCTTTTCATCTATGTAAGTCTGTGGATGTTGGTGCTGATTTCTCTAGGAAGCTTCCAGGTGTCTGTTGAGGGGCAATTTAAATCTCTGGAGATCCGGAGCAAGGTGGCAGCTATGAGAAATCAAAGTAATTTATCACTCGTTCAGTAAAACAGATGTGGATATGCAAGCTGTTCCTTCCTGGGATTCCCTCCCACCCTTTCATAAAGAAATGTATGTTCTCAAATGCTGCTGGTGATTCCTGCAAATGTAAAGTGTAAAGAAGGTCTAGCAGCATGTTGTTGTTGTTTTTACCAGATGGGCACCCATATGTTTCGCATCCATTTTGCACATATTGCCTGTTGGGTGGATACATTTGCCTCCCTTTTGGTTTGTAGGAGACCGTTGCACTATTTAACAATATTAGGGGCTCATTTCATCTCTGTTCCTTTCCGAGTTGCTTGATTGAGCTCTAAACGTGGCAGGCTGTGCTTTTAGGAGCCTCCCGTCCAGATCTGCTTTTGTACGAGTGGAATCGTATCGCTCAGACTTCAGGAGAGTCTTTTTTTTCCCCCAAGCTGCCTCCAGTCACACAAAAGGGGGATTGGAAACCGGGGTGAAGACACAGCCCTTCCCACCATTGTGTATACTCATTTAGTTATTTAAATAAATCAATGAATTTCCCCACAACAACTCTGTGTGGTAGATTGGGCTGAGAAAGATTTTTGGCTGAAAGTCACTCGGCTGACTTTCACAGTTAAGGCAGGACTAGAACTCAGAGTCTCCTGGGGATTGGCCCAAAGCCACCCAATTGGCTTTCATGCCTAAGGCGGGACTAGAACTCCCCCTCTCCTGATGATTGGTCCAGAGTCGTTCAGCCGTCATTCATGGCTAAGGCAGGACTTACTTTCTAGCTCAGTGCCTTAACCATTAAATCAAACCTAGGCAAGGGGAACTATTAATAACAACAAAAGGAAAATAACAATGCAGGTAGGTCAGGAATGGCAATCCTATATATGTATTTGTATTATTTATTTATTTATTTGTTTATTTGTTCATTTATTTATTTATTTATTTATTTATTTATTTATTTTTACACTGCCTGATTTCCAGTTACTCTGGGCAATTGTAAATGCATACATACATACATACATACATACATACATACATACATATATACATACATATTCATTTTTAATGTTGCTTTTTCTACTAAATTAATTCAATTTTTTTAAAAAAAGAAAATGTGAAAATGAAGCACAAACCTCTTTTGGTGAAATCTTCCAGCTTTATCCCGAAGGACTCTTAGCTCCAGAGAGTTTCTACTCATGAGTAATTTAAGTACAGAAAGCTCTTTGCAAAATTATGGTCATATGATCCCATATGAATATTTTGACCTAGCTTCGGTCACGAGTTTTGGACACCACATTACAAAAAAAGATGTTGAGACTTGGGGGAAAAAGTGCAAATAAAAGCAGCTAAGATAATTAGGGGCCTGGAAACTAAAACACACACGAAGAACAGTTGCAGGATTTGGGTATGGCTAATCTAGAGAAAAGAAGGACCAGTATTCCTGTATTTGAGGGGCTGCCACAAAGAAGAGGGGGTGAATCTATATTCCAAAGCACCAGAAGGCAAGAGAAGAAACAGCAGATGGAAACTAATCAAGGAGAAAAGCCACCTAGAACTAAGGAGAAATTTCCTTACAGTTAGAACAATTAGTTAGTGGAATGGCTTGCCTTCAGAAGTTGTGAATGCTCCAACATTGCAGGTTTTTAAGGAGAGTCTCAACAGTCACTTGTCTGAAATAGGATCTCCTGCTTAAGCAGGGGATTGTAGACCTCCCAGGTCCCTTTCAGCTCTATTCTGATTGATTGAATAACCCATATGATCAGAGATTCTGAGGGTATGGCATTCCAGTCCACCCATAAACATCAAGCCTATCCATCTCCATCTGAGTATCTTTAATGAGTAAATGTCAACTTTCATTTTAGATGCATGCTTTTTCACACAATCATATTTGAGCATTTGGATTCATGAAACGTGCCAGATTTTTTTTACAACTTCGGCAAAGTGTAAAATATAGTCGATAGTTAAATTTGATTCTATGCAGCATTTGAAGAAATATGAATTAGGACAGTTTACCAAGGGATTTATACTGATTAAATGCCTCAGGGATCTTCAGGCTTCCAACAAGTAGAGCAATGGTATGTATAATTTGGAAAGAAAGTTTTCCTTGGCTGAATTGGTGAGGAGAATATGGTCTATCGGGAATGGATTTAAGAGTTTTCTGAAGTTATGGAACTGTAGAGTTACCACAAAGTGATCTATGGTGGTCCAACACCTCACCCTGATGCCATTTACTTTTCTACTTTCTATGATCATTAGCAGTTTTCATCCTGCAATTTCCAAATTTGTGCTTCACAGCTTGCTTCACACCACAGCGTAACATAAAGCAATCCGCAAAGTGGAAGGGTGGAAAATATAGGTTTGGAGTGTTAAAAAAAAAACTCCTTTTGCACCCTTTCCTTTGCCTTGTCTAAGCAGCCATTGATATTCAGCTAAAAATAAACTCAAAGTAAAACCATGTATTCTGCAATTGAATGCTGCTCTGATTTAGATTCCGAGCTGTAGAGCTTCTGAGAGAAATAATATTTTTTCTAAGCATAGCGGGCCTAATTATGCCACACGCTAAAATGGCTGCCAGAGGCAAATACAGATGAAAGTGAAGGAGAGCAGGTGGAAAGTTACCACAAAGATTCGTCTTTCTTTGAAGAGTTAAATGTTGTAGGTATTTTAAAAATGAAGAAATGCACAGACTTTTAAAAGGAATATGATGAAGATAATTAATGCAAGAAAAGGATTCATGCAGTAGGAAAAAAGAAAATATTGTTCATATCTCTGTATTTCCACTAGTGAAGGTACTTACTCTGTCCTACTCTGGAAATACAGTCAGGCCTAAAGTGGGTTAGAGTTACAATCTTGAAGGCAGCAGGTTGTTCTTTCACTTTTTCAAGTCTTTCAACTGGGCATTGAATCTGGGACTGATCACACCACACTTGTTAAACCTGCCTATGAGATTCACAACAACTTTCCCAGCTCTGTGGTCATCAATGATCTCAAATTCATCTATGTAGCCGTGTTTCATCATCACAGTTAAGAACCGGACAAATACTTTGGAGCAACGGCCTGATGAGAACTTGACGCTTTCCGCATTTCTCTGCATTGAGGATGCTTTTGAGAGCATCTGCCAGAACATTCATGCACCACCATGATGCCAGGGCAGCAAGATGGTGGAATTTTTTTTTAAAGTAAAAAATAAACTTTGATTTAGAATTAAAGCAAATACTTCAGTATCACAAACACACAATATTAAACTTCCAAGAAATATACTCAGTGGTGGGATTCAAATATGTGAACAACCGGTTCTCTGTGTGGAAACCGCTTCCAGAAGTCCATTCTGGGCCTGGGCAACCAAAAATTAGCTACCGGTTCTGCCGAAGTGGTGCAAACCGGCTGAATCTCACCAGTGAATATACTGCTAATTTGGAGTAAGCATTTATTTTTGCACAATTACAACATGCGGACACATCCAGGGGGAAAAAAAGGAAAAAGATGACAAAAGTTGGAAATTTTCAACATCTTTCCCACCATCAGAGCAGCTGTCACAATAATTCATACAAAGAGCAAGTCATTTTATGTGTGTGCAAGTATGCTGATGCATAAGATGTTGACAAAATTCCTACAGATTCCTCTTTGACAAGGAATAAGCTCTAAAAGGCAAACACTGCAATCTAGTCTTCTTCAGAAGAGTCTCGTTCAGGGTCAGGTCTCTTGTGGACAAGGGGATACCTTGGTCTCACAATCTCAACGCCCAAGAAGCTGAAGGTATGGAGCAGTGAAGTTCTGTCATCTCTGTTCTTGTGGAAAAAGGAAAGTCCTTTTTTGTAGACTTGCACAAATTAGATTATACAACTGATTGGAGACTGCAGACAGGTATTTGATGGGATATAACACGTCATGTCCTTTGTGAGGTTAGTGAGGTAATTTGGTTGTAACTATGAGGAATGGGGCAGGACTACAAAAACAATGTCCCAGAGGTGCTTTTTCAAAAGGCAATGGGACTTTTTTGAGGTGTTTTTTTTTCCCCTTGAAAATAAAGAACTGAAGAACCTTCTTGGATGATCTTTGGGACAACCATGACTTGGATGATTGAGAATCTTTATACAAAAACAATGGGGTTTCCAAAGAACAAAGGTAGTTATTTCTTCTAGTAATTAGAAGTATCTTGAGAGTTTTTGTTGTTGCTGTTGTTTTTCCAGAGCTTTGCCCACCTTCCAGGATCTTTTCCCAACTTATCAGCTTTCCTTGACCTTCTAAATGTTTAGTAGCTGAGCTGACAGTTTTAGTTTTCCTGGGCAAGCATACAGGTAATCCTTGACTTTTTCCCCATTCATTTACCAACCCTTCAAAGTTATGATGATGCTAAAAAAAAAAAAAGGCTTATAACCAGTCCTCACACTTATGACTGCTGCAGCATCTCTGCAGTCGCACGATAAAAATTTGGGCAATTGGTAACCTGTTCCTACTTCAGCAGGCTTCCAGAACAATTTAGAATTCTGATTCTGCAGGGCTGTCCTTTCAGCAAAACTCAGCCACGGTAAGAGATAATCCATCAGTCTGCAGAGTTTTTAAAAGTGACATTGGCATACCTTCTGGAGCATCTGTTTTGCTCCTTTAGCTTTTCCCTCATCCTGTGGATCTCCAGCTGCATGGCTACCACCTGCAATGGAAAAGGTCCCTCCTGATCTTCACGCACTTCCTTCTGCCAGTAGCAGCTCTGCAGTAGTGCCAAGCTAATTGGATTCTTTCTTCTCCCGCTGAGTTGCAAGCCCGGAGGAGATGGGGCCAGGAAGTGATGGACGAGAAAATGAAAAGGCAACCCTGAACAGAAAGGATTTTAATTGGAGTGGTCCACTCATCTTGACTAATTGTACATAACAGGCACTAAAGGGTGCACTCCAATCTGGGATCAAGGCCACTTGAGTAGGGGGTGGAGAAGAGAATGGTTTCATTAAGCAGGGAAGCTCTGATACCAACAAAAGACAATCTTGGTATCTCAGAGTTGAACCGTGGGGTCTTGGTGATCTCTGAGCTTGGTGGTTTTCTTGCAGATATTTCCTTACTCAACTAGATAGAAGGAAGTGGGGTTGAGGAGGAGCAGGAAGAGGAGAATTGGCACTTTTTGACACTTGGCAATTTTCTTGCAGATGTTTCCTTACCCAACTAGGTAACGTCATGAGGGAAAGAAGGGAGTCGGCTTTATGGAAAGGAGGAGGCGGAGGAGGAGGTGGAGGAGGAGGACTATGGGGTCTTTGGTGCTTAATTTGGCCAATAATGATAGAAGATAATATTTGTAGCTCAGGGCTGAAATAAGGGATCCTTGGTGCTCTCTGAGCTTGGTGGTTTTCTTGCAGACATTTCACTACCAAACTAGGTAACATCATCAGTGATAGAAGGGAGTGGGCTTTATGGAAAGGAGGAGGAGGAGGTGGAGGTGGAGGAGGAGGAGGAGGAGGAGGAGGAGGAGGACTATGGGGTCCTTGGTGCTCTGAGCTTGCTGGTTTTCTTGCAGATGTTTCACTGCTTTTTCGAAAGGTAATTGGACTTTTTTTTTTTTTTAAGGAAAAAGAAGACGTTTCACTTCTCATCCAAGACACTTTCTCAGTTGTGATGGTGGGGGCGTGGAAGGTATCTGTCCTTCCATCCATCCACCATCACAACTGATGAAACGTCTTGGATGACAAGTGAAACGTTGTCATCTTCTTCCTCAAAAAGGAAAAAGAAAAAGTCCAGTTGCCTTTTGAAAGAAGCACCTTCTATGTTGTATGTTCTGTTGTGAATCTGAATTGAAGACAAGAGAAGAAGTATCACCCAGGATATCTGTTGTATGGACATCATGGAAAATAGCACCCCTCAGGGAAAAGACAGTCAGCAAGTTTAATTTGACCTGGCATGCGCAAAGGCATGGGACTGGAAATTATTTATCAAGCTCACTACATAATTACATCTATCCATATTGTTATTATTCAATATTTCTTAACACGCAATCAAGAACACATTGGTTATATAAATTGATTAGAAGGTTTTAATCAGCCGAGAAGATGGCTCAGAATAGTTAACCAGCAGGTTTATTTAATATTTTTTTAAAAAATAGGAATGCTAGCTACAGATGGCCAGAACGCTTGTGAATGGGGCTGTTACCCCTTTTCACTCATTGCCAACAAACACTTTGACAATATTAAACAAAACTGTTTTTTCTTGGGTCAGTCTTCTGAACTGACCATTATTTTGAGGCATTGATTAAAAATGACTAATTTACATTTACAAAAAAATCCTTTCTTTTTCTTTCTTTCTTTCTTTCTTTTTTCTTTCTTTCTTTCTTTTTTTCTTTCTTTCCTTCTTTCTTTCTTTCTTTCTTTCTTTCTTTCTTTCTTTCTTTCTTTCTTTCTTTCTCTCTCTCTCTCTCTCTCTCTCTTGCTTTCATACACACACACACACACACACACACACATATTTGTCCCATTTGTTTGCAAGATCTGCTTGTTTGTTCTGCCCTTGTCTAATTCATGTTGCAAATAATGTGTGATGCTCACCGTTTCGCACCTTCATAGCTATCCATCATGGCTTTCATTTTGAAAAAAAACATTAAATAACAAAAAAGGTGCTATAGTCATCTGAATTATTGTTGCAGCTTTAACTTTCAAAACATATCTTACACACATTTTGCTCATATTTAAATATATAATTTCTTTCAAAACTCGTTCGAAAGCGTCTGTTATTACATTTGAAATATTTCAAGGTGCACCATTAAATTCAAGACGGTGTAAAGCTCAAGGGCAGTTACATTTCAATTATTATATTGGTTGGTTCAGGAATTGCTAATCTAGTCACACCATATAGGAATGCCCGAAAAGAGAAAATCTTAAATGTGCTTCACTTTAACACATGGATGCATCATTTTACAAAATATTTTTTTTGTTCTGTGTTAACGCATAAAGTCTCCCTACAAGTTGAGTTCAAATGCTGATTACTTTGTCAACACATGGAAGTGGGTTTCTGGGTAAAAATAATGAAATCATTTTTATTATTTTATTCAGCTAAACAATTTGATCTACAGGTAGGTCTCAACTCACAATCACAATTCTGGGGACCAGAATTTTGGTTTCCAAATAATGTGGTCATTAAACAAGTCACCCCATAACCAGATCTGATTTCAAACCATTTTTTAACTGCAATTGTTAAGCGGAACATGTGGTCCTTAAGCAAAGCTGGCTTCCCCAATTGACATTGTTTGTAAGAAACGGGCTGATCACAAATTGCAATCACATGATTACAGGATGCAGCTAGTTGAAATTTCAATCACATGATAGTACAGTGGTTGTAAGTTTGAGGACAGATTGTAAATAACCTTTTCCAAGGCTATTCTAACTTTGAATGGTCCCAAGCTGAGGACTATCTGTACATCCCTAGGATATTCTGATGGTCCCCCTTCCAAGTAATAACCCGATCTGACCCTACTTAGCTTTTTCAAGAACAATCAAGCTTGCCTAAAGGCTGCCCTCTCTCATAGCAGATGTTTCTATTCACACAGAAGCAAAGGTAGTTGAACAAACAACCAATTAAGACTTGCACAATGGATTGAGTTAAAATCCCTTTGCTTCATTATATTCCTGGCAGGGGATGTTGTAAAAGGTAGAAGCCGAAGATGGGTGCCTAAAACGAGCCTTTTCTCCTTCTTCATGGTGGACATTAATCTTGATGTCCTAAAATTGGGGGCATATTTTATGATCAATAATCTTCCCTGTGGCTTAGCTAATGATTCTTTGAAGTTCCACACTGTTTAATTCTTCGCAGAACCAATTGTTGTTTTACCTGATGATGTTTACCCTATGAATATTGTTGTAATTAGCAATTGGGATATTTGCCATTAAGGTACGGGTTAAGAGTTCTTCCAGTGAGGTACACCTTGCCCTCAGCTGCAAATGGTACTAAAGCACCTGAGCTATAAATATTGCCCATGGACAGTTATAATTATTCCAGGTAAACATTCAGAAATAATTGACACTGAAGGTTAAAACATGAGACCTCAGCAACTTCTTCAGTAGTGGCTACTGAGGAATATTATATTTCCACTGAATGGCCTGGAGCTTGGAATTAAATGGCAACATGCTTCAGTTTAACTGCAAAGATAGTTTGAATCTCTGGTCACCTTTCCTGTTATTTTAAAGAGCAGCAAAGAATTCATAAAGATGAATTTGTAACAGTGCCACCAAGGACCGCTTACCCTTTATACTTCTACTCTGAAGTTTACTATCCAGTAAAAGATAAAAAACATAAAAAATACAGCTGGTTAATGAGGCACTTCCGGGTTGAGATGATTGGCCAGTGCCATCACCATTGCTCGGGGAATCCCAAGTTGGAGGCTCCGTTCATATCCCTAACAGGAGCTGGAGCGAAGGACAGGAGCTCACCCTGTCCCATGTCTGCACTCAGGTCTTGAATGTGGGTTTGCAAACCTCCAATCCAGCATTTTAATTGAATTAAGCTCCTCCTCTTCCTTCTCTTCCTCTTCTTCCTCTTTTTTCCCTCCTCCTCCTCTTTTCCATAAAGCCCACTCCCTTCTATCCCTGATGACGTTACCTAGCTGGGTAAGGAAATGTCTTCAAGAAAGCCATCAAGCTCAGAGAGTGCCAAGGACCCCTCATTTCAACCTTCAGCTATAAATAATCTCTTTTATTAGAAAGAAATTTCAGAGAATATAAAACTCTGATGGATTGTGCGTCTGGAGAAGGAGCATGTTTGTTTGTGTGTGTGTTTTCTGAGGTGTATGTGTGATTTCCAGCAAGAGCATCATAGTTTTTCAGGGAAGAGGCAGCACATTCCAGAGAAAGAGTGCACGACAAGAAACTGCAGAGTCCGTGGAACCCATATTCTGAGTTGCAGAAAGTCCCAGCTTTCCATCTTGGATTTAACTCCTTTTCTCAAAGTCTTTGCAAGATGACCATAAAATAATTGTGCGCGCGCGCACACACACACACACACACACACACACACACACAGAGAGAGAGAGAGAGAGAGAGAGAGAGAGAGAGAGAGAGAGAGAGAGAGAGAGAGAGAATATGACGCTCTCTAAATAATATGAATGTGGCTATTTTAGCAATGGTAATTGTCCTCTCTCGATTTATTATTGGTGGTGGCAGATTTTGAAGCAATGTGATTCATGACACTCTAGTGTGGGGAAAATATTAGCTTGTACCCTGGCATTTTTCTTTGCTTGCCTCCAGCTAATTATTGATAAGGACAGGCAGCTGATTAGGACTTAAACCAGATAGCAGTTGAGATGCTCAAGCCCTAATTGGCCATGGCAAGGAGTTACTGCTTTGTCTGAGCCTTAGATGGTGCTGTAAAGGGCACTGAGAGGTGGCCTAGCACTGAGCTAAAACAGGGTTTCAGGTAATGACAGTCCTAACACCGATGGTATTGTGAAGGAGGTTCCATGTAAGAAGTTAAGAGTATAAGGCTGAAAAAATTCTTCCTTACCCATCTAGACCACCTAGAGATCCTACTTATTTGGACACTGTGCGAAGCAACTACAGACTGTGTAAAAAAAAAATCCCTAGTAACAAATAAAACAATATAAAATCAGCTTAAAAAGCAGTATGATAAGCCTTTGATTTGTAGTTTTGATGATTAGGAAAATAAACATGGATAATAGAAAAAAAGTGAAGATTTTTGTAGCCATAGAGTAAGAGATAATCTTGTAATTACATTTTGGAATTTTCTGTTTCTTTTTATTTATTTTATTTATTTTATTTATTTTCTTTCTTTCTCTCTCTCATCTTCCTTCCTTCCTTCCTTCCTTCCTTCCTTCCTTCCTTCCTTCCTTCCTTCCTTCCTTCCTTCCTTCCTTCCTTCCTTCCTTCCTGTTAGTTTTTATGCTTTTTCTAAAACTTTTCATTAAAAATAATTATACAATGTACAAAAGGCAGCATAATAAGCATCCAACGAAAATCAGCAGGTGGTAATAGGGGTAATAGAAAAAAAGTGAAGATTTTTGTAGCCATAGAGTAAGAGATAATCTTGTAATTACATTTTGGAAACTTCTGTTCTTTTTATTTATTTTTTGCAATTTTTTCTTCCTTCCTTCTTTCCTTCCTTCCTTCCTTCCTTCCTTCCTTCTTTCCTTCCTTCCTTTCTTTCTTTCCTTCTTTCCTTCCTTCCTTCCTTTCTCTTTCTTTCTTTCTTTCTTTCTTTCTCTTTCTTCCTTCCTTCCTTCCTTCCTTCTTCTCTCTCTCACCTTCCTTCCTTCCTTCCTCTCTCTCATCTTCCTTCCTTCCTTCCTTCCTTCCTTCCTTCCTTCCTTCCTTCCTTCCTTCCTTCCTTCCTTCCTTCCTTCCTTCCTTCTTTCCTTCCTGTTAGTTTTTATGCTTTTTCTAAAACTTTTAATTAAAAATAATTATACAATGTACAAAAGGCAGCATAATAAGCACCCAACAAAAATCAGTGAGGTGGAAGAATACCGTGTGAAAAATGAAAAAGAAATGTAACGCTGTATAAACGCATTGTGAGAAACAACACAGCTGGTCAGATAAAGAAGAGGAGCATCAAGGTTGAACCCGAAGAAACTTCAGGATTCCCCCAATAATGCTCTTTAAAGTAGTAGGGTTCTGTATCTTTGCCAAACGCAACCTCGCTTGAGCTGCAAAATTTGTATTCTCAGTGCAGCAGTTCCCAACTTTTTTTTTAAGTGCAAAAGAGAGTAATGGCAGCAGCTTTATTCTGTCTCCTTCCTCTGCTTCTTATCCTGTACAAAATGTCTACCTTGTAGACATTTTTATCTCAGTTTATCAACATTTCTGCTAATTGTCCAGGTCCATGTTTCATTCATGTTCTGGAAACATGAATGTTTTTGTTGCATCAAAAAGAATTTGTATTGTGATATCTTAAAAGCTTAGCCATGCAAATTTTTAAAGTGCCTCCAGCCTGCTCAGTGTGAATGAATGCCAGCAACTTAAAAACTGAGTCTGTAAAACATCAGATCAATTTTACCACTATTATATTTTAATGGAGAAATAATGGGAAATAATATGTGAATTAAATTTCTCCTCCTGTATCACTTGTACGGATATACAATAATATAAATAGAATTTAAAGCTTGCATTCAAAGTCTGGTTGCCAGTACTAAGGGTTATCCGTTACCCTGCATTTCCAAGGAAGTGTCTCTTTTATCAACCGAAATGATACAACAATCTCAGAAGACAGGCATCACACCAAACAAGAACCTGAAAGAAGCAAAGTTTTTTTCTCCAGCTTGACTACCCAGTCTTTGTTTTTTGTGGGAGAGAAATCATGGACAAAATGGAAAGCAAACAGACCAAATCATGTATTATTAATGGTAGCATTTTCTTTAAAAGGTTTGATACAGACAGGTGGAAAACAACGCTGCCACAAAAAGACAGAAGAAGAAAGCTTTCAAAAATAGCTTTGGAAACTGACAGAACTTTGTCTCCAGCCTTCCCAGGTGGGAAAGGATAGGCATCTTGCTTGGACTCTTTGGCCAGAGAAGGAAAAAGAGCAGGACGGGTTGACCAGAAAAGATGGAAGGGAGGGTTGAAGTTCTCTGCAGAAAAGCAATCAGGTGGAGAAGGCAGGTTAGGAGGGGAGCAACTGAGAATTGAACCGGTGGCTTATCTGCCTTCTCAGATTTCATTTTATACAAACCTTAACTAGTTTTTCCTTTGAGGTATTCTCAGTTGGTGAGATTGATTGTGTATTTTTTTTAAATAAAAAAATTCTTTTATTAAAACAATCAGCATTGAACATAAAATCATAGTATGCATCAATCATCATAGCACCTGATATACATCACTAAGTATTAATCTTTATAAACGTCTGGTTTGGTAAACATTTTTCACTCCTCACATCAAGCCTCAACTAAATGCCTGTTACAATTTATTTGATTGGTGTTTCTCTTTTCTATAGTCTATCCACAGTTTCTAGTCTATCGCATATTATTCATCTCAGTATTAGTACAATCTTTTATGATCCCTAACCAAAAATCCTGAGGTAAAAGTTTAATAACCTGATGTAAATCTTGTATATGGTTTATCTACTATATCTAGTCTATCGCATGTTGTTCGTTCACGCTTCTGAATTAACTTCGTCTCAGTAATAGTGCAATCTTTTATAGTCCCTAACCAAGGATCCTGAGGTAGAAGTTTCATAACCTGAGGCAGAAATTCAATCCGCTTTATCAATATTAAGGCAAACAACATTAAGCATAAGATCATATTAAGAGGCTTTCGTCATATAACATAGACATACAACATTATGTGTTAGTCTTTGTAAACATTTGATTTGGTAAACATTCTTCCCTCTTTACGTCGAGCCTCAACTAAACGCCAGGTGCATTTTGTTTAATTGGTGTTTCTCTTGTATATAGTCTATCCACTGTTTCCAGTCTGTCAAATATTGTTCATTTGAGCGATCTTTCAAGTATGCCGATATTTTTGCCATTTCCGCCAAATTTGTTACTTTCACAGTCCATTCTTCCATAGGCGGTATTTCTGGATTCTTCCAGTATTGTCCCACCAACAATCTGGCTGCTGTGATCAAGTTCAGAAATAAGCTCGTCTCTGAGGTAGTGCAGTCCTTTGTTATCCCTAACAAAAAAACCTGAGGTAGAAATTCAATACGCTTTTTGAAAATGGTTTGGAGTGTCCACCATATCTTCCTCCAGAAGGCTTTGATTTTTCTGCATGTCCACCATACATGAAAGTAGGTAGCCTCCCCGTCACCACACCTCCAGCATTTGGGCTGGGAGTCTGGATAGATGAGTGATAGTTTTTTCGGGTCGAGGTGCCACCTATAGAACATCTTGTAGAAGTTTTCCCTTAAGTGTTGTGATTTCGTAAATTCTACATTTCTCACCCAGATTTTCTCCCACGTGTCCATGGTGATAGAATGCCCAAAGTCTTGTTCCCACTTTACCATACAGTTCTTGACTAGCTCGGTTTCAGAGTCCATTTCTATCAGAATGCTGTACACTCGTTTGATATGCATGATCCCCTGTTCTCTAATCTGTTTAATTAGATTAAACGTACGTTTCCAACGCAAGAAGAGAAAGGAAGTGCTTCTACATGATGTTTGTTTCTTGCCAATAAAATACTCTTTGACACACTAGGAAAAGTTGTTCTAGATGCTGCCAATTTGTAGATTGACTTTGTGAGATACACATTGTTTTGTTCAAGTAGAATGAATGGGCTGAGCTTTCCCCTTAAATACAACCACTCTAGCACATTTGAGACAGGGCAAAAATCTTGCTGCAGGCCTGTGTTCAGAACACAGCAAGAGAGCCATCTATATCCTGTCTGTCTTGAATAGATGAATTTATCTTTTAAGTGAATCTGTTCAGGAGAGATAAGACTCTTACGCCTTTAAGCATGATACAGGAAAAAAAATGCTTCCCATCACATCCTCTTCAGAACACATTGGTACCTATTCCCTCTTGTTATTCTTTTGCTCCAGTTATTTGGCAGGAGATCAAGGATCACTGAAAATCTGCAACAATAATTAGCAAAGATCCCAAGTCCCAACTCACATGTCAATAAATAATATTATTTAATCTACCTGAAGTATCTTTTCACACATTGATGGCCCAATTAATTAAAGGAATGCTTTCTTGAAAAGGACGAGTTGCAAAATCTCCAGGAAAAATTGTAGAAACCATGAAGGAACATTCCTAATACCTTGAAAAAACCCACCTACTACTGAGAAACATGGGTAAACCTTTCCACAATTTGGAATCCCAGGAACTATAGTCCTATCTGGAGACAGCTGTGGATAATGATTACCTGGTACTTTTCCAAGTCTTTGAAATTTTCCCATCGTGTGCAAGCCTTCCTGTTTGCAGCTGGCGAGGTGAAACACAATCTCTGCCACTGACAGATTTCTCCTTCTCTATGGAGCAACGTTGCAATGGGCATATATTTTCACTGTTAAATTATACTTTCCTTTTGAAAGATATTCTAGCACATACAATAAATCCAGGAATTTCTCTTCATTAGTCATGGAGATCTGTGGATGAGTTGGGGGAACAGATTCTGCATATCTCTGAATTTTCCCCCTAGGGAAAAATATATATTAGGGTGTTTTTTTTTTCTCCCCAAACTGTGAAGCCTTGCATTGCTGAGGGGTTCCTTGGTGCTCTCTGAGCTTGGTTGTTTTCTTGCAGACATTTCATTAACCAAAGTAGACAACATCATCCAGTCTACCACCGATGATGATGCCTAGTTTGGGCAATGAAATGTCTTCTGGAAAACAACCAAACTCAGAGAACACCAAAGATCCCTCATTTCAACCTGAGCTACAAATATTCTCCTTTATTCGTCCTAGTATTGCTACTGGCAGTTTGAGCGACACAGTGGTCTAGAAGTAAAGTTGCTCACCTCCCATTCAGAAGGCTGAGAGTTCAATCCTAGGCATTGACAGATGTTTCTCTATCAGGACACAAAGAGAAAATATCTGCTGCTAACTTCATGTGGTGTCAGGAAGGGCATCCGACCAATAAATCCTCAGCTCCATTCAGTTGTCCCAACTCCACTCTAATAAAAAGGAATTACAGGGTTGTAAAAAGAAAAACAAAAGTGCTGTTGGCTGTTCCATAGCTCCCCGCAGAAGTACTGATCTGCACTGGCAGCCATGGTTTCTGTGTAGGATCCTCCTAGGGTTGTGGACCAATATACAAGCAGGTTGTTTTGAAACTGTGTGACAGCAGAGAAATGACAGGCTTGATTGGAGTAGCTACATGCCAAGGCAAAGAAACCCTTGTGGGAAAACAACCTGGATGGCTTTTATCCTTCAGAATCATCTGTTTTTAGCCCCTCCCAAGGTAGAAGAGCTAATCAAGTGTAGCTGCTGTGTTTTTTTATCTTTTTTGGGATAAGGGTGAATATTGGATCTGGAAGTGCTTGCCTTGCGTGATCTTCATGAGCCTTGCTAGATAGATAAGTGATCTGAATTCTAATGATGATAACGTGACCCAGTTCCTTCTACAGCTTGATACACTTCCAATACATCTGGAGCTTGCCTGTTGGAAAAATCTGTGCCAGAGGAAACTCACGCTAGGAGTCTTTCTCTCAGGAGAGAGAACAGATCTCGAATATTATATGCCAAAACACAGGGACATTTTTTTCCCCCTCATGCCCTCATGCTGCTGAACACCTAATTCTTACAGTGCCGCCTAATATCTATGTATACTTACCCATGTAGTGTGACGGTAGTATTATAATTTATCTTTCTTATTATCTCCTTTACTCCCTCCTTTTATTGGAATTCTTCTTATTCTTTTCTTGCTTTGCATGTACACTGCGAGCTTCTGTACCAAATTCCTCATATGCCTAGTCCCACTTAGCCAAATAAAATATTTAATTCCCCCTCTCCTTTCCAAAATCATTGCATGACCCTGGGACGCTGCAACCATCATAAATGTGAGTCAGTTGTCAAACATCCAAATGTAAATCATGTGACCATGGGGATGCTGCAATGGTTATAAGTGTTTTTTTTAGCGACGTTGTAACTTGGGTCACTAAATGAACTGTCGTAAGTTAAGGATTACCTTTAGTGATATTTTACTGAGACGCATTTTGACTGAATGAACAATTCAGAGGACCTGGCCCATTCATTTTTAAATGATTTTTTTAAAAAAAACAACAGAATAATACTGAGACCATCTCTGACATTCTCCCTATTGTGTCTCCATCAACAACACTATCCTTATAACTTTCAGTTCAGATAAGTACAGTCCAGGGAATCGTAGAGAAAGGCATTTCTCAAAACGATTTATTCATGCACTAAAAAAAAAAAATCAACTTGCCTTGGAGGTAAGTTTGATTTGTTCTGACTTCCATGAACAAATCCTGACAGTTGTCTTAGCTTGATAATAGATGTGGTGTGTTATTAAGTTGTGGGGTAGATTTATTTTCTCCCGCCAACTTGCCAGCTTAAAGTTCTAGCATTCCCATATCGGCTTCTGGCCGATCCTAGCCAATAACACTGCTTCACAGGTCATTCAGAAGCTGCTAGGTGTTGGAAGTAAGTAAATCACACTCCAGGTAGATTCAATCAACAGGTCAAGCCACCAAGGAAGTAATTTTGTGCAGCGAGAACCAAGTCACCACTGAATTCTGCCTAGAGTGAAGCCCTGGGTCTTGGGAGAAGGGTGGCATATAAGTCTAAACAAATAAATTGGGCTACATTTTCCCTTATTTTGAAATGTTGGGAATAATCCTTGGTTGTGTCAAATTGCATGAAATCTAGCAGTTGCTCCTTCACAGCTGGATAGGAGAAATATGAAGTTGTCTGTTTTTTTAATCTGCTAACCTGACTCAGTAGCAGAACAAGGGCTTTGCAACCAGAAAATCTCGGATTCAGCTCTTGACC
Organism: Bothrops alternatus; assembly: GCA_034064705.1. Taxonomy (NCBI): domain Eukaryota; kingdom Metazoa; phylum Chordata; class Lepidosauria; order Squamata; family Viperidae; genus Bothrops; species Bothrops alternatus. The sequence goes on along the minus strand of JARGCV010000096.1, from coordinate 1,066,838 downwards.
TCTGCAGTTAAGAGATTTCATGTAATAATTCTTCGGGAAACCTCTACTTAAGACCTTAAACCCCCTTTTAAATAGAAGCCATTGAACCAACAGAAGATGCCAACTGTAGCGTAGAACTTCATAGTTGGATGAGACCTTATGGTCCAGCATGCTTCCCTAAGCAGGAAATGAAATTATTTCTCCCAACTTACTTTTCTCCGCCGTTGCACTGAAGAATATAAGAATATTCTGCTGCTAATATTGAAGTTAATCCATAGCATTGTGGCTGGGATTTGCCACTACGAAGTAAGAAAACTTTTATGCTGCATTTTTGGGGTTTGGTTTTGGTTAAGAAATCTCATAATTGAATTATATACTAGGGAAAGAAGAATGCCCCTTTTCTATTCTACATCACACATAATTTGGATAAGCCCAGGTTAATTAAGCCAGGGAGGAAAAATGACAGGTAGTCCTTGACTTACAACAGTCTGTTTAGTGACCGTTTGAAGTTACTTACGACCATTTTTCACACTTATGGCTGTTGTAGCATCCCTGCGGTCACTTGGTCAAAATCCAGACTTTGGCAACCGGCTCACATTTATGATGGTTTACAGTGTCCCCGGGCTCATGTGATCCCCTTTTGTGACATTCTGACAAGCAGAGTCAAGGAGGAGTCCAGATTCATTTAACATCCACGTTACTAACTTAACACCTGCAGTGATTCACTTAACTGTTAAGTTCTTAAGCAGGAAAGGTCGTCAAAATGGGGGGGAAATTCGCTTAAACAACCTTCTTGCTTAGCAACAGAAATTGTGATTGGAAGTTGAGGACTTCCTTATTGCAATTTTTCCTTCAGCATATACACATCTATCTTCAATATTCCCCCAACTTGCCTTTAGTATCAAGCTAAATGTTGTGTAGACTTGCCTTTCAACAGAGGTGCTTCTTCAGCATGTTTTCTTCATCTTTTACTCTTCTACGGTATATTTTTGAGGTGCAGACAGTCCATGGAGACTTATTTTCCAAAAATGCGACTGTTTTTACGAATCAAAATCATCAGGTTTTTCTGGAGCTTAGCTTATGTTTCCTTTTCTAAAATAATCTTGGAATCTTTAAAATCAAGGTACTCCTGCAGAGTGGGTCTCCAGTTGTTTTGTGGGCTGGTGTCAGGGTTTGTCATCCTGACAGCTTTGACCTAGTTTCCCACAAAAACTTTGTTATGCTTTGTTACCTTTTTCTGCTGAATTATAGTCTTACTGAATTATAGAATCAGACATCTTTGTTGCCTTGGATACATAAATATGACCGGGAAAGGCTCAATTCCACCGTTAGGATTTTTACCAAATGGGATTTAAATGGGTTTTGTTATCCAGTCTTGTCCCTCAAAAAGTCCTTGGAAGTCTTGGGTTTGAATTTTTAAATTTTTACCTCTAGAATCATTTCAGAATAATAGTATCTTATTTCTTCTATAAGTGAATTCATTCAGCCTTAATATTAGAAGGATAGCTAAATACCAGCTAGGCTGAATCCATGAAAAATCTTAATATTACTGTATGAAGTTTCTGAACACAAAATTTCTTCCATCCTACATAGACTGGTTATGATCATTTGCCTTAAGAAAATATAGTTAATATCCTGAATTGGGTCAAGAAATGGTGGATGAGAACTAATAATTGAAAAAAAAGTATATCGGAGATTATGCTAACAATTATATACTATTGTAATTGTAGTTATAAAACTAACTACACTGGGCTCAAAAATACTTCAAACACTGAAGATATTAAGTTTAAAGTTCCAACAATTCATTTTACCAAGCTGTCTTCCAACAGATATTAACAGTAGGACCCAAGTGGAATGGTGGAAGTGATCTAGTCTTGGTTTTTTATAGAAGGACTGTTTGATTCTTCAGTGGTTGCAAACCACTCGCAAAGCATGTCCCATCTTGTCTCTGGCTAGAATAACTTATTCCTAACCTCCATTCTCCAAAGTCAATGCCTACAAGTGAATGAAAGTGATATCTACAGAGAGAGGCACAAGCCTTCATCAGCTGTGATGCCCTTATACATTTGCTATTGCAGAGTGGAGAAATGATATCACCTTTCCTTCCCTTGTAAGTGATCTTCATTATGTCCTCTCTGATGGATAAAAGATTTTCTGTGGAGAGGTATTTAGGCTTCCTTGCAACATCTGAATTATACTCCCACCTCCAAAACCTGGATCAGTTGCAAAATTTGGGCCTCCAACAAAGCCACTAGAAGGTAAACCAGCTATTTTCTCTAGATTCCCAGGATGTTTTCCCTACGCAATTTTGTGTTTATCTTCTAGATAGGTGGGACTCCCTTCTAAACAAAGTACTCATCATAGTTTCTCATCCACCATCTTTATTTTCAAAGAATTCTTTCAGGACCCATACAAGATTCAGAAGCATTTTTCATCTTAACAAGAACACAGGAGGCTGGCACTCTGGAGGACCAGCTTCTCACAATTTTTTCTCTCTTTGTTTTTAATCTAAACAATCTATTAACATCCTGAGGGACAGCGATTCTGGTGGGCAACAAGGAAAGTGTTTATGAAAATGTTGCTGTTAAGGAGAATCATATTCCTTACCCCCATACTAGGGCTTAATTTCTGGCCAGCAAGTTCTTGATTGTTGTTGTTTTTCCCCCCATCCTTGCCTGAATTGGCTCTAAGGGCCTTAAAAATAATGTTGCAGAATTCATCAGAAAACCATTGCCTGTGTAGCCTCTCCCAGATTCGTGTGCATTCTTGTGCTATTCCCTGCCTTTTTATCAATAAGCTTTCCGGCTAGTGGATGAAATTGTTATCAACTTGTGGCAGGTTGAGAATATAATCTCCTCCTTGTAGCAACAATAGGCTCAGTATCTCAAGTTGGCTAATCGGGAAGTCTTTAAAAGTGCACCTACTCAATTTTTTAATTATTATTATCATTATCCTTTAGTTTCAAAATTGTAGGGTAAAAACATTCTTATCGCCTTCCCTTACTGTGAGGCCTTTGCTCTCACTTTCTTTCTTTCTTTCTTTCTCCAAAAAGGAAAGGCATTAATTGACATTGAAAGCAACTGTTCGCCGAGTGTTTAAATAGATTTCTAATCCCAAATTGAGTTCACTTGAATGTGGATGTGTCTAAATGAATAAGAACAAAATCTACACGTCGATGCCAATATCTGTGTCTATTGTAGATCGCAATTGTAGAGCGCACGTTTTCATTTAGACAGAGGAGCGTGAATTTCCAACAATGGTATCCGGCTTTTCTAAACTCAAGAGTGCCATTTCAATTCCAAGTTTGCCAATAAAAGTTTTCCTTCGTGAAAAACACCTGTTCAGTCAAGGCGCCATAACGACAAAATGTTTGCACGTATTCAGGTAGGGAAATGCATATGAGTATCTGTGTAGCACACTGCAATTTTTGATTGCTCGGCTTTTTCTTCAGGCAGGATATTATAATTGTCCATGGCCATCCCTTCTTGGAGGGAAGGGTGGGGGGAGGGGAGCTCATATTTTCCTGTGCAATTAAGTGTCTTGAACAAGCAGCAGGTTTGAGAAGTTCCCCATCAGAATCTCAAACAAAACCGGCCGTTAATTATGCAAGCGGCTGTGGAATTAAGCCATTTGTGCTTGCAGTGGTGATTCAGCTCTGCATTCGTTTATGTGGCTTTGGTGGAGGGGACAATTCTGAACAGAGAACATGAAGTGCAATTAAGCCAATTGCCACACATAATGTTCAGCAATGATTTCAAAACTGTCTGTGCATGTTCGCAGCGCACACACGACATGTCAGGAGGGATTCGGAAGTGCTTGGCAAAAATAGCACATTTCCCCTTTGGAGCCTGAGTCCTGAGAGCATCCGGCATCAACTTGGTAGAAGGTGGGATAATATTGGCAGAAATTAAAAGCCGATGATTTCTACAGATCCCTAAGGATTCCTACAGCAGAATAGGGTAGTAAGGAGTGAGTGTTTGTGTGTGTGTGTGTGTGTTTCAAGAGGAAAAAAAGCATCACGTTATAACCCTCTTTCGAAATAGTTTTTAATCAAAAGCTGTGAACATAAATCACTTCAGTTCAAAAGTAGTTCCTGTGCGATTAATTGAAATGCATTACTAGGGGATATTTAGTGGATGGGAGTGCCGTATATCCATTTTAAATATATTTCTTCTCTCCTCACATTGGGAGGGTTTACTCTGCTTAATAAAATGTTGTTGTAACCCTCTTAGAACTCCTCGCTTTCCCTCTTCTAGTTATCCCTTCTGCTACTTAATTTTTAATCTGCGTCATAAAAAGCTCCAGAACTTCCATTCAGAGAAATAAATAAGCTTCATAATTTGGCATGGGTCACCTTTTGCTAGGATTGGTGGCATAGCTTCAGATACTGATCTTTTTAATTGATCACTCATGCTTCCTTGGAAATTAGTCCATGTAGGAGAAGCAGACAGCAAACTAAGCATGCACCATGGATTGGGCCAATTTCTGTATCCAAAAACCACCCTGTTTTAAAACTGGATCTCTGATAATCTGGAAGAATGACTAATCTGAATATAGAAAAGGTAACAGAATGATTGAAGAATGTTTTTCTTTGATCCCGCTTGGTTCGTTTTATATCACATCCCTGAACGATTTTTGCACAGGAGCAATTAAACAGTGCAACCAGTTCCAAGGAAATGTTTAATTCCAAAAAGATGCTTCAGAGCTTATGAGAGTGAAAATATTTGTCTGCAACTCTTAAAAGCACCTGTGTGTTTTCTTAGGATGCATAGCAACTTCAGTAGCCCTCAGTGTTCCATAGAAAGATGCAGCTGCTTTAAAGAGATTGCATAGAACACCCCAGGAAATATTTAAGGAAGACCACCCACAATTTCGAGTGGGGCAAAAGATTGGTTCTGGTTTGTTAGTTTTGCATATTGGTTGGTGGTGATGAGAATAAACTTCTAAAAATTTGCAAGCAAAACAGAGTCCTGAGATTTGAAAAGTCTGAATGCAAGAGAAAACTAAAGTAGCAATCTTATCCAACTAGGCAAAGAAGTTTAACATTTAGTTATGAACAATTTCCATTTGAAGTCTGGTAAACCTAAGTCCGGATCCAAATAAACCAATCCATGTTTCTAGGATCAAATTAAGAGTTGGTACTTTTCTTTTCCCATACAATTTCCCTCTTTTCAATAACAGCACCTCAGAAAGGACATGCATATTATGCTTCTCTTCATACTGGCAATAACTGCCCCTTTTAAATGTCATCAATGCAATTAATTGGACTTCATTTGGAGTTTTTTTCCCCCACTAAGAATATACCAAATCCCATTTACTCTTAAATGGAACAGGGGGATAAATGTTAGAATCATTCTTCAACAAAATATATTTTACACCTGGCTCCAATCGAGAGAGAGAGAGAGAGAGAGAGAGAGAGAGAGAGAGAAAGAGAGAGAGAGAGAGAGATTTTGAGGTAGGAATGAAGGAGTGAATCTTTATTATGGCCAAAGGTCAATAACTTGAAATAACCGACAAGAAGTAAGATGTCTATGACAATAATACCGTACAGGCAGTAATAAAACAGACAGTAACATAAAATGTATATGAGATTATATATAACAGCTGAAAGGGGAAATGCATTACCAATTTCGCTGGCATAGAAAAGGTATACAACTCTTGATTACTCTAACTCACAAAGACACTTATTCCTTATAGGGGATCTTAGTAAATCAGAACAGGTAGAAAAAAAATGCTAAATAGAGATACGGTTCTATGATAATTAGGCAGTTTCAGATGAGAAATTTAACTAGCTGAAGGCTCAAATTCAATTCCCTCTAAATTGTTAGAGACTTATTTCTCTCTGTCCTTCCCTTCCCTCCTTCCTTGCTATTCAGCATCTCAAGATACTATCAAGAGGTTTGTGGTATGGGTGGGCAAAATATATCGATGGATGACCTATGATGGATGGATAATGAAATGGCCTCCCAGAATAACAAAATCATCCCATATTTTAGCCACGTCCCTGGGAGCAGAATTCAATCCAACAATGGCTTGAACGTTTGATTTGGCTAATGAAAAGCTCCCTATGGATTAATACAGATAGGCTTTGACTACAACTGAGCCCCAAAGTGAGACAGTTAAGTGAATTTTCCCCCATTTTATGACTTTTCTTGCCACATTGGTTAAGTGAATCACTGCAACTGTTCTGTTAGTAACATGGTTGTTATCTTTATCTTTATCTTTATTTTGACTTATATGCCACCCTTCTCCCCAGACTCAGGGCGGCTCACAACAGAAAATACAAGTACAAAATATATAAGTCATATAAAATAATACTACAATATGAAACTATAAAAACTATACTCACTCATACAACATACACTCCCAATCAAAGGCCAGGGGCAGAGCGCAGCTCACACGCCCCAGGCCTGTCTGCATAGATGTGTTTTTAAAATTTTTCGGAAAGCTAGGAGGGAGGGAGCAGTACGAACCTCTGAGGGAAGTTGGTTCCAGAGGGCTGGGGCAGCAACAGAGAAGGCCCTTGCCCTAGGTCCCGCCAGACGGCACTGTCTAACAGACGGGACCCGTAGGAGGACAACCCTATGTGCCCTGACCGGTCGCTGGGATTCATGAGGCAGAAGACGGTCCCGCAAGTATCCTGGCCCATTGCCATATAGGGCTTTATAGGTCATAACCAACACTTTGAATTGTGTACGGAGACCAATTGTTAAGTGAAACTGGCTGCCTCATTGACTTTGTTTGCCAGAAGGTCACAAAAAGTGCACGATCCTGGGGCACTGCAACCGTCATAAATATGAGTCAGTTGCCAAGCGGGTGAATTTTGATCATGTGACCATTGGGATGCTGCAAGGGTCATGTGTGAAAAAAAAGTTCAGTGCCATTGTAACATCAAATGGTCACTAAACAAACAATTTATACATAACCCGTATAGATATATTGAGATATATTAAGGACTACCTGTATAACGTTTCTGGATCATTTGGGCAATGTGAAACCCTATTAAGAAAAGCAATTATTTTAACCTGATGCATATGGTTGCTACTTTTAATAAAAAGTAGACCTTGTGAGGGGTTAAAATAAAGGAAGACTTAAAAAACAGGCCCAAAATAAATGTTAATGACTGATAATGACTGTGTGCTTGTAGAGATATTTTCATCACTCAGTCTGCTTTCTTTTCATTTCTATAATGGGATCTACAGTTAGTTGTTTCTGATTATTCTCTTTCTTTACAAATGGCAGTTCACAGTTTGTGAGCATGGCTGACCTTCTTAAACAAAGGTACTCTGAGTCAACTTTTATTTGTTTAAGTAATTGCAGAAGAATGGAGCTTTTGAAAGATAAGTTCATTTTTCCATTGTGTTTTTGTACTGGGGAGCCGAGAAGGAGAGACAAAAAAATGCATTCTGTGTAAATTTTTGGATAAGTGAATGCTTTCTACCGTGAACATTTGAAAAATTCACATGAAACAAACACACGGCAACAATCTTATGATAACAAGAATAAACAGCATATGAGAAATTGCACAGGAACACATTTTCTATGTATTTATACATCACTTCTGTAGATACATTGACTGATATTGATTGCCACAAGTTTTGGTCAAGTATTCTGCCAGCTTAGATAGACTAAGAATTTAGTTTGAGATTTTTTTCATGTGAACCAGTTTCTGTCTTGTTTCAAAACTAAAAGCAAAGCCCCTATTACATTGGAGTCCAATAACTGGGCAATTACACAATTGCTGGCCTATAGACAGTGGGAAATGCTGAGATTAACCTTTGTTTCCAATAGAAGAGAATATTTGTAGCCTAGGGTGGAAAGGAGAGTTCCTTAGTGCTCTCTGATCTTAGTTGTTTTCTTGCAGACATTTCATTACCTAAACCCGTGGTGGTGAACCTGTTGCACAGGTGGCAGAAGTGGCACTCAGAGCCCTCTCTGTGGGCACGGTGCGCCATCGCCCCAGTCCTAGGCCTTCAGCTGGGTTTTATAAAACCTTTTCGCTTTAGGCCTCCACCGCCGTGTGCAAAAAAAAAAAGCTTCAATCAATCAATCAATTTCAAAGATCTTGCAAAGTTGGAATTGATTGATTGAACTTTTTAGTCCCACCCAGTCTGCCGTTACCACCGCAGCCACGCCCACCCGGCACCCGACGATACATAAGTGGGTTTGGGGTTGCAGTTTGGGCACTCAGTCTCTAAAAGGTTCGCCATCACTGACCAAACTCAAGCAGGAGACACTATACCATTACAGATAAGTGGCAGTCCACTCTCTTCTTAAAAGCCCCCAGTGAAGGAGAACCCACAACTTCTGAAGGCGATCTGTTCCACTGGTTGATTGTGCTCATTGCCAGAAAACTTATCCTTAGTTCCAGGTTGCTTCTCTCTTTGTTCAGTTTCCATCCATTGCTTCTAATCTTGCCTTCTGGTGCTTAGGAAAATAGGTTGACCCCCCCTCTTCTTTGTGCAGTCCCTCAATTATTGGAACACTGCTCTCATGTCACCCCCTAGTTCTTCTTTTCACTAGACTAGTCATACCCAATTCCTGCAACCTTCCTTCATACATTCGTATGTTCTTCATATGTTCTTCAGCTAGGTAACATTATCAGTGTCAGTAGGGAGTATGGTTTGTTTGCAAACTAGTTTGCTTCTAAACTAGCATGGTAAATGTATTCTATGGCCATCTGCAGAGTATTGCCAAAAATCAAGATGGCAGCTGTGATGGATGGATTGATGCTTAACCCATCTTCTACATGTATCACACACACAGTACACCTAAAATGTGGCAGCACTTTAATCATGCCTATGTGTCCGCTATACTGACTTTTTTTATCATATTTCCAGAAACTTCTGCCATGTGCCCACCTTCATTTACATATAGATAAGCTTCTAATAGTAAGGAGAAGATGGAAACACTTGGCCTATGGTGGTAATTATAAGTATGAAGCAAAACTAGTCAAATCTATTGGTAGAAGAACCCAGTAGCAAGAAAAATGTGACTGAATTCCTTCAATTCTTATGATTAAATGTTTCCATCACCGATGAAATATTGAAAAAGCAAATGCAAATTAGGTGAGGGAAAGTGAATCAAAGGATCTTGGGTAATAGGAAGGGAGCGAGGTCTCCATGTGACATCGAAGATTAGGTGGCTCCGCATTTGACTGTTGTATGGCTGTTTTGTATTTCTGTGGGGGGTTTTCCATCTAGGATCTTCTCTTCTTCACCAAGATCTTCTGATAGCCTATATCTCTATAAGCTGTATGCATGCTGCCGTAGCTGAAGGTGCTGATGAATAATCCATCTTCAGAGTAACTTCAGGTGTTTCTGGTGGAATATCAATCTTCGTGGCTCAGCATGGAATCACTCATGCATCTCATTGGGTTGGCACAAAGCCTTGGCTGCTGATAATGATTTGCTCAATGAATTGTGATGAAAGATGAGGACAGGTTGAGACTTCAACAAAGAGAGAGAGAGAGACTGCTTGCTTTTCAGTGAGGAGTGAGTTCCTGGGTAACTAATGATTTGAAATTTAAACTTATATGCTCGGAGAGTTGGAAGAATGCGGGTACAAGGATTACCCTGCTCACATTAGCACTTGGGAATGTTGAAAGTGGCCTGCAGATGAACCCAACGCATCGGACCCTCAAGCCCAATGACCTCAAAACTCACTCATAGGACTCTCCAGAATTTCAGACACAAATTCCTACTCCCTGTCCCTAATCTAGAGGAAGCAAGAATTGGAACTGGGGACTTTAACATGCAAGAACCCCACCCACCCCCACAATACTTAAATAGGTTTTTGCTTCTCTCAACCCATGATCTCTCCTAAGCATTAGGAAAAGTAAGGAAATCAGTGTTTTTGATTAATACTAGGTTGAAGATTTCTCATTATTTGTTAGATATAGTTTCCTTTCCAGGAGATGATAATTGTAGTGTATCCCCATGAAGGTAGCTGAATTGGGATAGAGACTGACCCAGAACCACATAGAATGCATAGCTTGATATTGATTCGAATGGGGCTTTTCCTGTTTTTAACATTTTGTAACTACTACACTATACTATAGTTTCTCACTCTCTTTCTCTCTTTAGTTTTTGCACTGGTCACTGATCATATAAAATTATGTTCTGTTCTACTACTCCATACTGGCATTTGTGAAATATGGGAAACCCTCAGTTTAATGGATCTGGAGTTTGCAGACTTGGGATTTAATCGACAAAAACTGGTTTTTGTCCAGTTTTCAGACAGTAACAACCTTTGTACCAACAATAGACAAATTCCATTGGGACAAATCAATCTAGACAAAGTTTGGTTTTATGCAAAATGTGTAGTTGCTGTTATCACTGAAGTTGATTTTCTAATGTAGGAATGCCTTTTCACACTCAAAATATATCATTTACAAACATTAATATTCTCTATGAGTCCATTAAATTCAAGGTTTATGGTAGTGGCCAGGATTAGAATAGCTGATAATATCCTGGTGGATTCATGCTCTTAAAAAAAAGAATATGTTGTGATTAACTCTGCAAGACAATGGAGGACCGAGGGGTGGGGGGGCTGGTGTGCTAGGGTCCATGAGTTGGATCGTAGAGACTGAACAATAACAGCAGTGTTGTTGTTAGACCAGCGGTTCTCAACCTTTTTCAGGCTGTGACCCTGACCTGCACCGCGCATGTGCAGCGTGACGGCCCACACCACGCATGCGTGGCGCGGCGCGATGGCCCGCATCGTGCATGCGCAGTGCGGTGTGATGGCCGTATTGCGCATGCGTGGCGGTTCTCAACCTTTTTCAGGCTGTGACCCTGACCTGCACCGCGCATGTGCAGCGCGACGGCCCGCATCACACATGCGCGGTGCGGCATGACGGCCCGCATCGCGCATGCGCGACCCGCAACACGCATGCGTGGCATGACAGCCCGCATCGTGCATGCGTGGTGCTACCCCGCGCATGCGCGGTGCTATCCCGTGCATGTGCGGTGCTGCCCCGCGCATGCGCGGTGCTGCCCCCTGCGCCGGCCGAGGGGAAAAGGGGAAAAAATGGCGGACTGCGGTGTTTGGCGACCCCCGTGAAATGGTCGTTCGACCCCAAATGGGGTCGCGACCCACAGGTTGAGAACCGCTGTGTTAGACAAACCTGGCAAAACTATATTTCTTCATAGCTGTAATACAGTGTTAACAGAATGTGAGGCTGCAGGGCTGGCAATGAAATTTGCTAATTAAAAAATAATTGTATTTTTAAATCAATATATGTCTAAATAAGAAGTTCCTTGAAAGCTACCTTGTTGATATGTTGCAGTGTTGTTCTCCATTTAGAAGATTTGCACTGCCTATCTGAGCCTAAATGTCTAAGGCAATTTGTCACAAAAATGTGCTTTTTGAAAAATAGCTAAATTAGGACTTGTACACACCATAATATACTATAATTCAAGGAAAGTGCCCATTCTTATAAGAGAAATGAACATGCAATCTGTGCAAGCGTTTTAAGGAGTTGTCTGCCTTGTTTACATTCATCGTATTCTATGACATGCACAAAAATGTAGGCAGAGTTTTCATCAAATTGAGGTTGCCATCTTGATTTTTTTGGGGGGGGGGAAGGGGAATGGAAGGTCCAAAAGATTGAATTATCCAAAAAGGGCAAAATATACATTTTCCACTTTTTTCTGCACATCTTAGGAAACCTGAACTTCAGCTTAAGAGCAGCTCAGTGCAAGAGTAGAGTTAAGCCTAAAGGAAGGAATTTTCCTTGTCCCAAACTTTACTGAATATTAGCATATCTGCTTTTTTCTCCCCCCCTTTCTGAAATTAATTCGACTGAACCTTTCTTCTCCTCTCCTCCACTTGTTTCCCTGCTCCCTTCTTAACTTCCTTTCTACAATGTCATTTGTAATCCCAAGAAGTTAATGTCTGATTAGCAAATATGATGATGAAAGATTTTTGCCTGCAAAGTAGCTGCCACTTACTATTCGTCAGAGACTGAAAAATTAGGTTCGGCTTAGTAATAATTGATGAAAATGGGCTCCTTTCTTTCTGCCTCTGATTTGCTTTGAAGTTTTGACTTAATAATGTAAACATCACTGCTCATTGTTTTCTCTGGGAGATGAATTGCCTTCTGATTTGTTAAACAAGCAGGCCTGAGTCCTTTTGTCTCAATTGTTTTTGTCTCTACAAGGTAGGATGCGAAGGAGGAAAGAAACATTTCCCTGCCTAAAACAGACTTTGGGAAGGTAAACAGGAAGCTTTGAGATTTAATGGCAGTGCTGTGTTACGCTTTCATGGGAAATGATCTCTAATGGAAAATAGCAGAGTAATTGGAAGGCTTGTTTGGAATGATCTGACACCTGGGGATTGCAATATAAACTATTTAGCAGAATGATGGTGAAGGTAGAGAGAAGTTTCCAACTCTTCTCTTCCTTCCAGTTGCTGCTTTCTCCAGAAGTCTGTTCCTTGAACAGATTAAATTATTGTTGCTTGCAGAGTCAGCCACGTGTTTAGACTGGATTTGGTATTTTCAGCCACCTAGCAAGTCCTTCCCAAGCACCTGGGGTGGACAGATGTTGTTGTTTCATGGTGCTAAATGTATAGCTGCAGGATGTAAGCTGTTCTGAGTAAAGCTGCCTTTTGTTAACTGGCTGATGGTGATTTTGTCAGTGCCAGGTGTGTTCAAGTAGTGCTCCAGATGTTTTGGGATTGAATCCAAGGCACCTATCACTATTGGTACTATCTTTGCTTTCTTTTGCCACGGTCGTTCTACTTCTATTTGCAGATCTACTTGATGAGTTTCTTCAGTTCTTTCTCTGTTCTGCAGTCTCCAGGTACTGTCACATCCACGATCCAAACTTTTTTTCTGTCTTATTAACAATTAAGTCTGGGGTGTTTGTGCATGTTTGTCTGTTTGAAGTCTAAAGTCTCAGAGCATTTTAGCTTCTTCATCCTCTATTATTTCCTTATTTTGTGGCCCCACCAGTTCTTGCTTGCAGGCAAACAGGATTTCTTGTAGATCTTCCAATGCATCATTATTGCTACTGTTGTTTGTAGTCAATCTGTGCGATCTTCTTGCAGTAGCTAACTAGGTGGGTTCACTGTTTCTTCAGCTTGGCTTTTGCTGTCTTTTCAGTTATGCCCTTATATGCAATTGTAGTATTATTATTTAAACTAGCTGCCCAACTTTCAACATCTCGGGGCAGTTCGCAAGAATTACAATAAAATCAAGGCCTGGATGAAGAGCTAGGTCCTCCAGCTCTTCTAAAAAAAGTGGGGATATCAGGATCTGAGGGGAAACCTTATCCCAGATGTCATCCTGATGACCTTAATTCCATTCCTTCTGATTTAGCCTCCCTTTTTCCATGCCTACGCCCTCCTGTTTAGAATACTGTAGAAAAACCTTCCCAAAAGAACAAGTGACAGCTCTAACTTTCCTGCCAGCAGTACCCCCCCTGGTGAGGGGGGTGCACTCAGCAGTTAAAGATGCTGAGCTTGTCAGCTTTCCAGCTGACAGCCCAGGTTTTAGACCTGAGCACCACAGGATCAGGCGAGCTCCTGTCCCTTGCCTCAGTTCCTGCTGACCTAGCAGTTCAAAAGCAATAGGTACCACTTCAGTGAGAAGGTAACAACATTCTATGTACCTCGGTGTATAGTCCTGCTGGACCCATGACCATGGAAGGATCTTTGGACAATGCTGCATCCTTGGCCAAGAAACAGAGATGAGCAGCACCCCCTAGAGTCAGACACAAGGGGAAACCTTTACCTTCTTACCCTGGTAAATTGCTTTCAGCATTGCAAATATAATTGATCACTAAGATTACTCAAGAAGACTGTATAGAGCTCCTGGGTGACCATTTCCTTGAATATTAGCTTCTCTAAGACAGCACCTGCATCCTGAATGCTCTCTTGCATGCATCATGTAAAGAAATTATTCTTATATCCTAAAGGCATCCAACTCTTTTAACGAGGCCACCCTTTCATGAATGTTGGATGAATTATGTCTGCCTTCCACCCACAGCTCTGTGATTTTGTTTCCTTTAAAAACATGATATATATTCCCAGCTTGGACTGGACAACTTCCTCACACACCTCAACAGCCTACACCCCAAAATACAGTTCACCATGGAAACAGAAGCTAATAACCAACTTCCCTTCCTGGATGTCTTAGTCTACGAGAAATCCAATGGCTCCCTAGGACACACCATCTACCAGAAGAAAACACACACAAACCGCTATCTGCATCTACTCTCACACCACCACCCAGCACAGATCAACTTCGTAGCCAAGACACTCATCTCAAGAACCAAATGCCTAGCTGATGAACAACACCTAAAAATCGAACTGCACACTCTCATTAATGTACTAACATCCAACATATTCCAAAGAAATAAGATTACCAACCTAATCCAAAAAGAAACCCCCACTAAAATCCAAGACAGAGAACAAGAAAACGGCAAAGCCCTCCTCCCATACATAAAAGGCACCACAGACAGAATCAGCAAGATCCTCCACAAACATAACATCAAGACAGCATTCTGCACAAACAGAAAAATATCCACCATCCTAAGAAACCCCAAAGACAAAATTGAGTTAGAAAATCAAGGAGTATATGAAATCCCATGTACTGCTTGCCCCACCACATACATCAGACAAACCAACAGAAGAATAAGTGCATGCATTGAAGAACACAAGAACTCAGTCAAAAAAGAAGAACCAACTTCTTCCCTGGTCCAACACCTTAAAGCCACAGGACATGAAATTGACTTCAAAAAGACCAGAACTATCGCCAAAACTGAACATTTTAATAACAGAATAATCAGAGAAGCCATCGAGATAGAAAAATGCCCACACAGCATGAATAAATGAGATGATACCTCCCGTATACCAGCCATTTGGAAACCTGCCCTTATTGACAAACGAGTCCCTAACACAAAGAATGACACCAGACCCATACTCACGAAAACCACACAGGATGTCACCACCACACATCCATGCAAAAAGCAAACCCAAACCCACACCGATGATGAGGCATGACCACAAACAGAAGCCAGACCACAGCTGCATCATTAGCCACTTTAAACCCCTCCAATCCATACACGAAGCAAACAGACACCCACCATGAAGATGAGGCATGACCATGAACACGAAGCCAAACAATAGCAACGTAGCTCACCATCTCAAATCACCCTGCAACTCAGACTAACCTGAGCACAACAAAGCCTCCACCCAAACAGTACACTCCCCCATCCAATCAGAGCAAAGCTAGCCCCCCATCCAATCAGAACACAGCCAAGCTCCCACCCAATCAGTTCATAACCCCATTGGCAGTTAAAAGGAAGAAACAGCTATGATTACACATTGCTCGTAGAAGCACGAAGCCAAAAACACCAGCCTGAAGATGACGAAAAAGGCTTTTTTATTAATTGCTGGGCTTTCATTAACAACCTGTTAACATCATCAGAGCAAAGGGCTAAATGAGAAGGGGGGAGTATGCGCATAAATTTACATAACAGTTAAACAGCGGTTGCAGTGAGGCATGTGCACATAGCATGCTTAAGAAGCTCTTAAAGGCATAAAGCAGTCAGTCTCAAGACTATTTTCAAAACTCGCGCTTGTCAGCTGTTTGGCACGTAGATCCAGTGCACCTATCAGCTGTTCGGTGCGAGGTTCTTAGGGCTTCGTGCTCAGTCTTGTGCCGGCTAGATTCCTTCCGTGAGGTGCAGCTTGGGGGTTCGTTTCGCTCTATCACATGCAGGAGCTGAGGGATTGGATCTGTAGGGAGAGAAATCATGTGAATGATTTGCCCACCCTCGCTCCCCCTTTTTAGGAAGCTGTGAAATCGTCTCTGTTAAAGACACCAGCCTCTTGGATTGTATAGTTTCTTTGGTGTAGGGTTGCTGTGTGTGTGTGTGTTTCATTGGGTACGGTCATTTGGAATGTTTGTGTGTGGTCGTTTGTTATGCTTATTAGTTGTGGGTGGTTCTGTGGTGTTTAGGAATTGGGCTGTAATATTTTGTTCCATTGAATGTGATAAGTCATATTTCATTGCAAGGGGGGAGTTTTGGTCTTGGTCTTAATATTCTGTTGTTACTTTGGTGTTGTGTGTGTATGTTTTGTTGTGTGTGAGTGTCTTGTGAGGTTGCAGGATTTGTGTTTTGGATGTTTGTGTCCTGGATGTTGTGGTCAGGGGGGTTGTTGTTTCTCTGTGTGAGAATATCAGAACGTGGTGTGTTGGTTGTGTGAGTTGTCATGGTTGTGTTAGAGTTATATTCTTTACTTAAGTTTGATGAAAAGGATTGTGTTGTAGAAAGGATATCTATTGTGTTGGTTTGGGGTTTGATAAGTGGGTGGGGTGGTGTTATTATTGGTTGGGTTGAAGTATTTAAGTATTTTATGTTTTTGTAAATGTCTTTTTAGGGTTTGGTAAGGAGGTAGTAGGTCTATGTGTCTATTAATAGAATGACAGTCTGAAAATCAAGCTTCTTATAAAAGACGGCCTCCTTTGGTGGAATCATGAGCAATGACTTCTGCTCCTTTAAAGTTGAAAGTGTGGCCATGTTCAGCTATATGGGTCCAGACTTGGGAGCATTGTTCTTGTCTTTTTACTGCCAAAATATGCTCATGTATTCTGGTTTTAAGTCTTTTTGATGTTTCTCCAATGTAGTTACATTGGCATGTGTTGCAGTTGATCTTGTATACGATGGAGGACAAATCACTGGTTGGTAATGGTTCTTTGGGTCGCATCAGCTGGGAATGTAATGTTTGGTTGGGTTTGTGTGCTATGTTGATATTGTATGGGGCAAGGATCCTGGCAGTTGCTTCTGATGTGTGGGATTGTTGTCCAAGTTGTATTAATTGGAGCATTGTAGTTTGAGTGTGGTCTCTTATCTTTGCAGCAACATTTAATGCAGTGGTTCTCAACCTTTCTCAGGTTGAGACCCCACTTGCCCCGCCCATGCGCACTGTGACCCTGACCCGGGCGCGCACACGCATGCGCGCGCCGAAAAAAATAAAAAAATAAAATAAAAAAAACAAAATGGCAGCCGCAACAGGCGGATCCGTGCATGCGCGGATTGGCCCATCGCGCGTGCCGCACATGCGTGGATCCGCCCATCGCGGCCACCATTTTTTTAATTATTTTTTTTAATTTCTTTTTAAATTTTGTTTATTTTTTTTTATTTTTTTTCGGCGCGACGGGCGGATCTGCGCATGCGCGGCGTGTGCGCGCCAAAAAAATAAAAAAATAAAAAAAATAAAAATAAAAAAAATAAAAAAAATAAAAAAAAACCAAAATGGCGGCCTGCGGTGTCCGGCGACCCCCGTGAAATGGTCGTGCGACCCCAAATGGGGTCGCGACCCCAAGGTTGAGAACCGCTGGTTTAATGAAACTTGGTGGGTAATTATTTTGTTTGCATATGCTGAGAAGATATGCTTTCTCTTTAGATTTTGCTGTTTCTGTGCTGCAGTGGGTCTTGATTCTTTTGAATAAAGTTCTTAAACAGCTGATTTTATGCGATACAGGATGATTGCTTTGCTAATGGAGAATTCTATCAGTGTGAGTGGTTTTGCGATAAATGGTGGCTGATAGGTTGCCATCTGGAAGACATCCAGGAAGGGTAAGGTGTTGTTGTCCTCTGCTTCTGCTGTAAATTGGATGTCTGGATGGAATGAATTCAATTTCTGTAAGAATTTGGTGGTATCACATCGCTTGATGACCGCAAAGGTGTTGTTCACGTACCTAACCCAAAAACTGGGTTGATAATCAGCCATGACAACATGTTCTAGATCCTGCAGTACTGCTTCAGCGATGATGCTTGAAATGGGTGACCCCGTGGGTGTGCCTTTTACTTGCTCATAAGTTGTGTCTTTGTAAGTAAAATAAGTTTGAAGGCAGAAACCCAGTAATTGTATGTAGTCCTCTGTGCTAGGAGAATTGGGGTGTTGCATTTCTCCTTTTTGCAGAAGGTTTCTAAAAATAGAGATGTATATATATATTTAGGGTAAACCACCTTCAGAAGCACTTGTACCCAGGAAATATATTACATCAAGGAATAATAGATCACTGAAATAGGATACTCTGCAGGCAAGTTGTGATTACAGTTATATATATATTTGTTTTCTGAGGTTTTCGCGGGTGTTTGTATATAGGTCTTTGATTCTTCGGGTTTTCTCCCACGTAGAATTTGAAGTGTCTTGGCGACGTTTCGACGAAGTCTCATTCGTCATCTTCAGGATGGTGCTTTTGGCTTCTGCTTCTAGGAGCAATGTGTGGTCGTAGCTGTTTCTTCCTTTTAACTGCCAGTGGGGGTTTGAACTGATTGGCTGGGAGCTTGGCTATCAGAACATACCCAATCAGAACATAGCCAAGCTCCCAGCCAATCAGTTCAAACCCCCACTGGCAGTTAAAAGGAAGAAACAGCTATGACCACACATTGCTCCTAGAAGCAGAAGCTAATAACCAACTTCCCTTCCTGGATGTCTTAGTCTACAAGAAATCCAATGGCTCCCTAGGACACACCATCTACCAGAAAAAAACACACACAAACCGCTATCTGCACGCACTCTCACACCACCACCCAGCACAGATCAACTCCGTAGCCAAGACACTCATCTCAAGAACCAAATGCCTAGCTGATGAACAACACCTAAAAACCGAACTACACACTCTCACTAATGTACTAACATCCAACGGATTCCCAAGAAATAAGATTTCCAACTTAATCCAAAAAGAAACTCCCACTAAAATCCATGACAGAGAACAAGAAAACGGCAAAGCCCTCCTCCCATACATAAAAGGCACCACAGACAAGATCAGCAAAATCCTGCACAAATATAATGTCAAGACAGCATTCTGCACAAACAGAAAAATATCCACCATCCTAAGAAACCCTAAAGACAAAATTGAGTTAGAAAATCAAGGAGTATATGAAATCCCATGTACTGCTTGCCCCACTACATACATTGGACAAACCAACAGAAGGATGAGTGCACGCATTGAAGAACACAAAAACTCAGTCAAAAGAGAGGAACCAACTTCTTCCCTGGTCCAACACCTTAAAGCCACAGGACATGAAATTGATTTCAAAAAGACCAGAACTATTGCCAAAACTGAACATTTTAATAACAGAATAATCAGAGAAGCCATCGAGATAGAAAAACGCCCCCACAGCATGAACAAACGAGATGATACCTCCTGCCTACCAGCCATTTGGAAACCCGCCCTTATTGACAAATGAATTCCTAACACAAAGATTGACACCAGAACCACACAGGATGCCACCTCCACACATCCACGCAAAAAGCAAACCCAAACCCACACCGATGATGAGGCACGACCACAGACCAGGAGCCAGACCAGAGCTGCATCATTGGCCACTTTGAACCCCTCCAGCACTACAAAGCCCCCACCCAACCAGAACACTCCCCCAGCCAATCAGAACACAGCCAAACCCCCAGCCAATCAGAGCACAGCCAAGCCCCTAACCAATCAGAACATAGCCAAGCTCCCAGCCAATCAGTTCAAACCCCCACTGGCAGTTAAAAGGAAAAAACAGTTCAGACCACACATTGCTCCTAGAAGCAGAAGCAAAAAGCACCAGCCTGAAGATGACGAATGAGACTTCATCAAAACGTCACCGAGACACTTCCAATTTTACGTGGGAGAAAACCTGAAGAACCAAAGACCTACATACAAACACCCGTGAAAACCTCAGAAAACAAATATATTTGGGTTTGTATGTAGGTCTTTGGTTCTTCGGGTTTTCTCCCATGTAGAATTTGAAGTGTCTTGGCGACATTTTGACGAAGTCCCATTCGTCATCTTCAGGCTGGTGCTTTTGGCTTTGTGCTTCTAGAAGCACATCTTCAGGCTGTAGGATACTGTTCTCAGTGAAGTTCGGTTTTTCAATCCACTCCCTGCTTTCTGCACTAAAGGGCATCTATTGTCCAATTTTATTTGTTCTTGATTTACTTGAATGGTGAGAACAATTAGCCAGTGGAATGGCTTGCCTTCAGAAGCTGTGGGTGCTCCATTGCTGGAGGCTTTAAAGAAGAGTCTGGACATCCATTTGTCTGAAATGGTATAGGGTCCCCTGCTTGAGCTGGAGGCTGGACTGGATAACCTCCAAGGTCCCTTCCAATTTCCCTTCCAAGGTTACTCTATGTTCTATGTTTTATCACATTACTTACTGGGATCAATTGATGGTTTGTTAAAGATCTTGGTGCTAAACAGTCTAATGAGATTAAACCTTCGGGATGCCTTATTAATATTCCTTCTTGAAATCTTCATGCTATGTCACATCACACCCTTGAAAGGTAGACAAGATTAATTCTTCCCAACAGATAGAAGAAACGCCAATCAAATAAAATGTAACAGGAGTATAGTTGAGACTAGACGCGAGGGGTGGGGGGGGGGAAAAAGGCTTACTAATTCAGACTTTTTCAAAGACGAATACTTAGTATTGTATACCAGGTATCATATTGATTGCTGCATAATATGTTTTTATGTCCAATGCTGATTGTTTTAATAAAAGAATTAAAAAAAAAAAAAAAAAAAAAAGATTAATTCTTCCCAGGCATTTCTCCTTTTATTCTTTCCTCTGTGGCATCCCTGGAGCTCCAATGAAAGAGAGTCTCCATTCCCAGACAGATGGTTTTGTGAAAGATACTCAGCAACAAGTGTGACGAGAAAGCTAAGTGAACTTGAGGAAAGCCAACAACAGAGAACAAATCTTGACAGTTAAAAAGATGGGCAAGGTAGAATTTTACACCATAGAGACTCCTAAAGTGGGGTGGAGTGCAGAAAAGAAAAGAGGAAAAGAATCCTCCAAAACCCGTGTAGTGCATGAAGTCAGAGAGGCCACAATAATAAACTTATGAGATGAAAGGGTTGAGGAAGACGGGGAAGAGACAATATTGGCAAGCTGCTTTCTCATTTCTGACCTGCCACATGATCTATCAGACTTATGAGCACAAACCCTCAAGGGACTCGGTTCTTTATTCAAAAAGGGCACTGGGGCACTTCAGCCGAATCGCTTCTTCGAGAAAACCTTTCCTCACCCCAAGAGTGTATAAAGCCATTTCTAATGATCATGAGTGGAAAAGTCCAAAATGGTCTATTTCAGAAGTAAAGAATGTGACTTAAGTTTCTAAGTAATACCCAGGGGATTTTATTTTATTATTTTGTTTTGTTTTGTTTTGTTTGTTATTTTATTTTTATTTTATTTTAATTTCTTCCTTCCCTCTAGGCCAGGGGTGTCAAACTGCCAGCCCGCGGGGCAGATGCGTCATGACGAAACCGCGCCCACCCCATTGCCGGCAATGGAAAAAAAAAGTCATGATACGTCACAACACGTCACGTGACATGGCGAGTTTGACACCCCTGCTCTAGGCCCTGGCACAAAATTCCAGAGGGATATATTGGCATGAGAGGAAGCCTCACTCCAGAATCCTAGGACACCGTATTGTGGTCTTCCAGCTGTACCAAAGCAGTCTTTCCTGAACGAAGACCAAGGAGCCGATGTCTTTGACACCAATGGATGTAAGATGACACTCTGGATTGCGATGTGGCAAATGGCTTTCTGAACATGCCCATGGTTAATGATAGTGATTGTGCCAATAAAGGAGAATATTTGTAGCTCAGGGATGACATGAGGGGTCCTTGGTGCCCTCTATGCTTGGTGGTCTTCTTGCAGACATTTCATTACCCAAACTAGATAACATCCTCAGTGCTATAAACATTAGCAGCACTGAGGATGTTATCTAGTTTGGGTAATGAAATGTCTGCAAGAAGACCACCAAGCACAGAGGGCACCAAGGACCCCTGATAGTGATTGCATTCTGCTGTAAGTCTAGGACAGAAAGGATCAAGGTAAAGAGCTTTATGCAAAGGGTAAAATGAAATGAGAGCCGAGGAAACAGTCTTCTGAATTGCTAATCTCTCTCCAATAGAAAGCAAGGACTGTTCTTTCAGATGAGGTTGCAATTTGGAGAGAGAATCGCTCTGGAGTGTTCCAATGAACTGTGAAATGTACATTATGTCAGTTGCCAAGGCAGATGGGCCCAGGCCATTGCTATTGCTATGGGGTTGTTTTTGCCTGGGAGCTATCACAGGTAATTTAAAGATATTAATGAATGCTGTTAATTAGCTTAACAGCATCACTGGTCCCAAGGCACAGCCAGATAAATAATCCCGCTGTGTCAAAGATTCTCCTATAGAATTTGCAGGATTGGTAGGAGAAGGAATTGGTGCAGCCGCCACTGTAGGACCTACTGCAATGCTCTTTTATGGGGGGGGGCAATGTCTTTACTGCATTTCTCATCCTACTCTGCCAGCTTCCTCTGCCAGATGAGCAGAAA
Source organism: Bothrops alternatus (assembly GCA_034064705.1). Lineage (NCBI taxonomy): Eukaryota > Metazoa > Chordata > Lepidosauria > Squamata > Viperidae > Bothrops > Bothrops alternatus. The sequence continues at coordinate 1,044,527 of JARGCV010000096.1, read as the reverse complement.
GGACAAGTGGATTCTCCTTCCCTTCATCTTGTTTATGGCTTCCCATCATCAAAAGCTGAGGTACCTCTCCTTCCCTTTGATCTTGCACCCCGTTCCTTGTCACCAGAAGAGATAGATAGAGAAGGTTCCTCCAAAGGTGATAATATACAGAAGGCACATTGGAAGAAGAAGAAGAGGAAGAGGAGGAGGATATCCATTCAGTCATGTCTGAATCTTGGCAATTCTATGGGTCAGGTCTGTCCACATCTTCCAATCTTGCACAACTTCTTAGAGTTTTTCTATGCTCTTTCTATGCTGGTATCAGCTTTGATGGTTTCCAGCTATAGAACTAGAACTAGAATGGAATAGAATAGAACTGGAAGGGACCTTGGAGATTTTCTAGTCCAGCCCCCTGGTCAAGCAGGAGGACCTATATCATCTCAGACAGGTGGATGTCCAGTTTCTTCTTAAAAATCTCCAGTGATGGAGTGCCCACAGTTTCTGGGGGTAAGCTGTTCCACTGGTTGATTGTCCTCACTGTGAAGAAGTTTCTCCTTAATTCCAGGTTGCTTCTCTCTTTGATCAGCTTCCAACCATTGTTTCTCGTCCTTCCCTCTCGTGCTCTGGTGAAGAAAGTGTCCCCCTCTGCCTTGTGGCAGCCCCTCAGATACTGGAATACTGCTATCATGTCTCCCCTATTTCTTCTTTTCTTTAGACTAGCCAAATCCAAGTCCAGCAGCTGTTCTTCATACGTTTTGGTCTCCAGGCCTTTCATCATCTTAGTTGAATGTTTTCCAGACTCAACATCTTTTTTGTGATATGGTGACCAAAATTGGCTGCAGTATTCCAGGTGTGGTCTTACTAGGGCTTTATAAAGTGGTACTAGAACTTTGACAACTACTACTACTACTACTACTACTACTACTACTACTACTACTACTACTACTACTAGATAATGTCTTATGAAGGACAAATGTACAGAAGTAACATTAACAAAAGGGCAGAATCTCCACCAAGCTGTCTCTGTGCATGTGAGTTTCCCATTTAGACCAAGCAGAAAATGGAGGGTTCTCCTGTTGTGGTGTAAGCCAATAAGATTTTGACCCTAAGCTGGCCTGGTATCCATCACATCCTCTCCATCTGAAAGTCATCATTTGTATCCCTCTTGATACTTATCTCACAGAGCTTATCTTTTTTTCCTGCGGCCCCTTCCATGTTGAAAAGAAACCATCTCTGTCATTTACTTATTTTTGTCACCGGCTCGTCAAATCTATTTCGTTACACATCCAATTATCTTTTATAGAGATCAGCTGGAGGATAGGACAGACCCACAATGACCTCAGGATTATTAGATCATTACAGAGAAGGTTCCCCTGCAAAGCCAGCCCAGCATTCATCCTCTTCATAGGTTTCCACCCCTTGTTATTTTGCCATCTTTACAGTTTCAGACTCAAACTGCTTCCTCCCTTCTGCCCTGAGTCAACAGTGCTTTATCATCTCTGTCCTGCTGCTTACTTCTTTGAGGCAGAAAAAGTCTCTTGCATTTCATGCAATCAGTTTCTCACTGCCTAGAAATATTTAACATTTCTAAACCAAGGAGGAATATTTATGAGGCTCAAAAAACCAAACTAGGGGACAGTTATTGTTGCCTTCTTTGAAACAATTTATGGAACCAATTCTTGTCTGAGACTGTATAGGTTCTGCTGCTTGAGTGGGGGGCTGGACTAGAAGACCTCCAAGGTCCCTTCCAGCTCTATTCTATTCTATTCTATTCTATTCTATTCTATTCTATTCTATTCTATTCTATTCTATTCTATTCTATTCTATTCATTCCATTCCATTCCATTCCATTCCATTCCATTCCATTCCATTCTATTCTATTCTATTCTATTCTATTCTATTCTATTCTATTCTATTCTATTCTATTCTATTCTATTCCATTCCATTCCATTCCATTCCATTCCATTCTGCAATTCTATTCTATTCTATTCTATTCCATTCCATTCCATTCCATTCCATTCCATTCCATTCCATTCCATTCCATTCTATTCTATTCTATTCTATTCTATTCTATTCTATTCTATTCTATTCTATTCTATTCTATTCCATTCCATTCCATTCCATTCCATTCCATTCTGCAATTCTATTCTATTCTATTCTATTCTATTCTATTCTATTCTATTCTATTCTATTCTATTCTATTCTATTCTATTCTATTCTATTCTATTCTATTCTATTCTATTCCATATTCTGTTCTGTTCTGGTATCTACAACAGATAAACTCTGCAAAAGGCTGGAACAGTGTCCTCTATGTTGACCTCTATATTAAACTTCAAGTTCTACCTAAGCTCAAATATTAGAGTAGGGGTTTTGTTTTCTTTTCTTTTGTTTTTTTCAAAATCAGGCAGAATGAAAGAAGCCCCAGATTGGTTAGCACCTAAGCCAGGGGTTCTCAACCTTGGCAACTTTAAGACTTATGGACTTCAATTCCCAGAATTCCTCAGCCAGCTTTGCTGGCTGAGGAATTCTGGGAGTTTAAGTCCAAAAGTCTTAAAGTTGCCAAGGTTGAGAACCCCTGACCTAAGCAATACTTGTGTTAGCTACACCCCAGCATCCTTTTGTTCCTGGCAAAAGCTCTGTGGGAGTGGTGGATGTGAATCAGCAGGAAATGATGTTGAGCATGGTGGTAAAAACTGCCTCTCCAGTCGCCGTGTTCTGTTTGGAGCAGCAGGGGGGTACTCCCCCTTTTTAATATGGCAGCCTTTTTGGAGAAGAATGGGCAAGGTTTTATGCCTGTATTCCTGCATTTTCCTGGAGGTCTGAGAGCTGAAAATTGTTAAACAGTGTTGGTACAGTGGGAGAACCTGTGGAGATTTCAGGTCATGTTGCAAGGGGGTTATTCAAAGGACAACCAAGAAAAGAAAGCAAAAGCTAAACATGTTTGATATCCATTGTTTAGCTCTTCAGGGTTTATTTCCGGGTAATGCTTATCTATTGCAAAAGTACACTCTGTTAGATGATGTGTCCAACAACTACAATCTCAGAGGGTCTCTAAGGGACAGGAAAAGATATCTGTGACACTGTATTTTGCCCAAGACTGTCTCCAATCTTAGAGGAACAATTTAATCCATTCTGTTGCCCTAGGGCTAAATCAGAGAACATGAATTTGCAGGCTCAGCAAATATTAAACTTGTGAATCTGAATATTCTAGTTTCTTAGGTGTTTAGCTATCAGGAATACATAACACCAGTGTTGAAAGAAAAATCTTCATCAGGGTCCAGTCCAAGCTGGGAATAAGCAAAATGGAGATTGCTTTAGAAAGAAGGTTGTAGTATTTTGAAGAGGAGAGCCAGACAGAAAGATGGCTCTGGGAAAGCTGACCACATGTAGTAGGGAGTGGTGGGTTTTTATACCTTCTTGAGCTTTTGTTTGGAGTTGTTCCTGTGGCATGAACTTTGACCTGAGTCTGAGTGTGCCTTTCTGGTATTCTGAGGGTGGTGGGTTAATCCTATTATGTCCCAAAGGTCATATCCTGCTTCCCTGGGGCTGTGGCTGATGACTGTTGGATTTTTTGGTGTGAGGGATTGTTGATTCTAGGAATCTTTCTTTCTAATAACAGCTTCCTGACTCCAATCTTTCTGACAAAATTATCACATCTGCATTTCTACAAGACCTGGTTTCTGTTTGGGGCAAACAATCATTGGGGTGGTTAGTTTCTGCCTTTAAGATCCTTTGGAGAAATATAATATTCTGCCTTTTAATATTCCCAAAAATATTTCTTTCTCTGGGGGGGGCTGACTTCCCACACTAGCTTTGTTGATGCCTTGCAGTCAAAGAAAAAAATCATTGAATGTCTGGTAGGTGCATCATTTTCATTGACTGTCATTCAGGATAAGCCAACCTGTTTCATTTTCAGAAATAACACCTTGAGTTGTGAGTTTTAACCATTGCAAATAGCAGAATAATCACAACACAAGTTGCTGTTCTTTGGACAATTCGGTGGTTAATCAGCAAGAGCAGCTTCCTTTGGCTGCAATGAAAATTAAGAACATGTTTATTTTTTTAAAAAATACATTTTCATCCCAGCATTGTGGTGTAGCAAGAAAAGAAAAATAAAGTATTGGAACCTTTTATTTCTAACGAGGAGTTAATTTTTGTTGAATTCGTAAACATTAGCACACATTAAACACCACCAAGCTTTTGCATACCTGCACATTTCTTTAAAGAAAAGAAAACGAAAAATAATCATGTAGAATATTTGACTAACCCAAAAGTGCAACAGAAAATTTGGTGGAGGCCCTAAATCTATTCCTAATATTATCTGTTAAATCTTCCAAAAATCTTAAACTTGCTAACCTGAACCGAGCTTTCTCAAAAGACACCTTTTGCCTCCCTGGAAAATATCTGTATTTTTTCCATAAAAGGAAAAAAAAATATTCTATGACACCTTTTTGCAAATATGTTCAAAGTTTGCATACTTTCCTTCCACATCATCACCATTCTAGCAGCGGAGAATGTAAAATAACGGGCCAATTGCCAAGTGAAAAAAATAAGCAAAAATCTCCCCATTCCAGAGAATCTGCTGAATAATTTATCATACCCACTTTAGTCCACCCAGAAATGATTGACAAGTCAGCCCTACCTAAAAAACACACACACAATTCTGACTGCAAAAAGTGAAAGAAAACTGAACTTGAAGCCATAGTTTTATCTTCTCTGTATTTCTTTCCTTTTTCTGTTCTAGGTCAGGGATTTATAAGTGATGATGAATACTTGGAAATTACGGGCATCACGAGAGAACAATCTGGCGAATATGAATGCACAGCGGTTAATGACGTGGCAGCGCCCGATATTCGGAGGGTGAAGGTCACTGTCAACTGTAAGTCAACTTCCATGCCTAGTCATTTTTCACAGAGCAATAGATTTTTCTAAAGGGCATTTTCAAGCAGGATGCATGGGTGTCATTATATTGTTTGCAACAATTGTGTAAGGCCGTGTTTCTCAACTTTGGCTGTGGTGAAGACGCGTGGACTTCAAGTCCGCCCGTCTTCAAGCCACCAAGGTTGAGAAACACTGATGTAAGGCATGCTACTCAAATTATACTTTTACTGGACAAGCAGGTTTTAATGGAAAGGTTTCGGAGCTTGCTTAAAGCTGCTGCATAAAGCTCTGACTGCAAGAGCCATTGTTCCCATTGGGTTTTCGGTGAGATTTCTTCCGAAACTAAACCGTGGCATTAGGCTTATATCAGTAAACTGTAGTTTTCCTACCCCATCCTCTGGGCTACTATATTAGCCTTCCACTACGGAATTCCAAGCTAACATGGAACGATGGGCTTAAATTTTATTCCCAAAACAGAGGCAGTTGAGTTCAAATCAACAAGCCCACAAAAAAACAAGTTGATTTTCTGAGATGCCTTGAGAAAACTAGAAACTGGTTGGGTTCACATGACATGCTAAGCTTCAAACGTGGCTTAGCACTGTGAGAATCCAATGATTATGGATTGTAAATACAGGTTTACAACTAAGTGGAATATATGTGAACCTAGTAAATTTCTTTCCAGCTTCTACAAATTAGATATGGATAATTGGCAGTGATTTCATTAGGAACATCATAAGCATATTTAAGCTAGCCTGCCATTCATTCATTAGAGTAGGAATCTTCAAACTTGGTCCTTTTATGACTTGTGGACTTCAACTCCCAGAATTCCTCAGCCAGTATGCCTGGCTGAGGAATTCTGGGAGTTGAAGTCCACAAGTCATAAAAGGGCCAAGTTTGAAGACCCCTGCATTAGAGCAAGGGTCTCCAACCTTGGTAACTGTAAGACTTGTGGACTCCAACTTCCAGAATTCCCCAGCCAGCATGTTTGGCTGAGGAATTCTGGGGACTGAAGTCCACAAGTCTTAAAGTTGCCAAGTTTGGAGACCTCTGCATTAGAGGACATGTTTCAAAGCAAAGCAAACCGGTGTGATCATTTTAAAGTTATTGATTAGTGTGTAAGCCTGTTTTACCATTGATATTAATATTTTCCAAAACACTTCTGGGTCCTTCTTGACTTGAGGGCTAGATCACCATGATTTCTGATCATATTTATTTGTACTTTGATTACATTTTTTTAAAAAAAACAAAACAAAATGCATCTCACTCTAAAATGTGGGCTTCTTTCAGAACGGTTCAGATGTTTCTCTGTAGCCTTTTCTCTCTGACTCCTACAAAACTTCTCCATAGAGAGAAAACATCTTCCTCATCAATTCTATATCTATTTTTTTTTCAAGTATCAGGTATCACAACAAAGACACCATGCATGCAGAAACATGTTCTGCCTCTTAGCTATGTTAGAACATTCAGCAAAATAACATTCTTATTCCACCAAGTTTATAAATCCTATTAGAACAACACCTCCAGGATCTAAGCTATAGGTGTGCCATCTAGCCATACAGTTCTTATAAATATCCTAGCTATTATCCCCCCCCCCAAAAAATAGCTCATCTCTACTGTAGCAGCTGGGAGAATACATAGTTAGAGATTGTTGTCTTCTTCGCTTAACTCCTTTACTTTCTTCTGAAGCAAAAGTCAAAATTAAAACACAGTGGGAGAGAAATTCGGTCGATGCTTAGCTGTGCACGCACGACAGATTAAGAAATCTCCACCTTTCAGGAGAAGCATGAGGAAGTCCATTTATGCCAAGCTGACATAAAAACATCACATGTGTAGGTTTAATTAGGCTTCATGCCTTTTGCCCTTCTGGACAATCACTTTTTAAAAGCTTCATTAGCAACGTGAAGCACGAAGAACACGGAAATATTCAGTTTAAAATAGGTACTGAGTATTTTGAAAGGGTCTTGGCATTTTGGAGGTGATTCAAGAGCTATCACCCCCCCCAACCCCCTTGGAAAAAATACACAGAAAAGAGAGCTTCCTAATCTGACTTCACTGAAAGGCCTATGTTGGGTTAATGTTAGCATGTTACCACTTTTGTACACCACTCTGAGGTTCTCCTAATCAATGGATTCTATTTAGAGAAGGTCTGGACTACATCACGTTAAGCATAGATCCCTTCTTATCTTTCTGTCTTGTCCTGGAATCATTTCAAATTTTTGTCCATAACCTGGTGATCAGAAAACTGTTGGTGGTAAGTCCAACTGCATTGTCTTGTTTTCTTTTTGAAGGAACTTTTCTCATTTAAATTCAGCTGGGCCTCTGGGAGCCTGTAGATCAGGGGTTCTCAACCTTGGCAACTTTAAGACTTGTGGACTTCAACTGCCAGAATTCCTCAGCCAGCTTTGCTGGCTGAGGAATTCTGGGAGTTGAAGTCCACAAGTCTTAAAGTTGCCAAGGTTGAGAACCCCTGCTGTAGATCCATACATTTGAACAAACTCAGGATGGGGAAGACTAAATTACTGCCATTTCTATTCATGCAGGATCACTGTCCCCTCAACATTCCTGAATTTGATTCCAACTGATTCTGTTTGCCATCAGGATTCATTCAAGGGGAAACCTGGATAAAATATCTGAAAGAGTTTGAAATAAACCTCCTTTTCCTCCGCAGATCCTCCATCCATCTCCAGTCCTAAGAATACTGGTGTTTCAGTTGGTCAGAAAGGGATCTTGCGTTGTGAGGCCTCAGCTGTGCCCGTAGCAGAATTTCAGTGGTTTAAAGAAGAAACCAGGTACCCAAGCAGTCTTTTAAAGCTACCACAGTAACTTAAGAATGGAAGATGTATGTCCTTGGGAAGAAATGGCTTTCTTGAGCTAAGGGAATATTATCAGTCAAATCAGCAGTTTTACCTAGAGCAGGGGTAGGTAACCTTGGCTCTTTTATGACTTGTGGACTTCAACTCCCAGAATTCCTGAGCCAGGAATTCCTGCTAGCTCAGGAATTATGGGAGTTGAAGTCCACGAGTCATAAAAGAGCCAAGGTTGCCTACCCCTGACCTAGAGCATTGGCTCAGATTTGGAAATACATTTGAATTCTAAACTCTGCCCTGATGACAGTGAAATAACTAGAGCAGTGTTTCTCAACCTTGACCATTTTAAGGCATGTGGACTTCAACTCCCAGAATTCCACAGCCAGCATTGCTGGCTGTGCAATTCTGGGAGTTGAAGTCCACATGCCTTAAAATGGTCAAGGTTGAGAAACACTGAACTAGAGAGTGTCCCAAAGACACTTTTTCACGAGGCAACTGTACTTTCTTGTTTTTCTTTGAAGACGTTTCACTTCTCATCGAAGAAGCTTCTTCAGCTCTGATTGGATGGTGAGGAATGGAAGGATTCAGTCAGAGCTGAAGAAGCTTCTTGGATGAGAAGCGAAATGTCTTCAAAGAAAAAAAAGGAAGTCCAGTTGCATCCTGAAAAAGCATCTCTGGAACAACCATGACTTGGATGACTGAGAATCTCCATAACTAGAGGGTCCTCTCATTTGGATTTCCTCTGTCCTGTTATACCTTCTCTAATCTGGACTTCATTTCCCAGAGTTCTCAGCAACAGCCATGTTAGCTGAGGACATCTGTGAGTGAAATCCACACAGTTGGAGGAAACAGTTGATGTCTGCATTAAGACAAATTTCAGGCAGACCTCTCATTTTTTAAAAAAAAAAAGTAATTAGAATGGAGCATTGTGTATCCTAGGCACAAATGGGCATCAGCAATATTAAATAATATTGTTATATTAAATTTATCTTAAATGCACTCAGATTAATTCCAGTCTTTAGTAATATTTTCTTTATGATGAGCATAGGAAATTACCTTATATAGTGTTTGATCAACAGAGGATATTATAGTCTACCTTCAGCTGCTGATGGCTTTTCAAGGATTTGGAACTGAAACAAATAAAGTAATAAATAGATATCTGTTGCTGAAAAACAGAGCAGTGGGGAGAAATTGTTGAACTGGCTAGAACATTGGAATAGGAAATGGATGAGAATAAACCTCAATGCCCCCATTAACCTTGAAAATGACCGTGAAGATCCATTCAGCAAACCTCAAAGAGGTGCTGGAAAAAAATAAATACCACCTATGTCAATCTATTGGACCAAGCGTAAGATTTACATTGAGGAATAATTGCAGTCTAGAAGCTTGAAAGCAACTGAATTCCACTTCTGGATTATTATATATTAATCTAAGTTCATTGTCTTGTCTTCCTTGCAGGTTAGCTAATGGGCTGGATGGCTTGAAAATTGAAAACAAAGGACGGATGTCCACACTAACTTTCTTTAATGTCTCAGAGAAGGACTATGGCAATTATACTTGTGTGGCCATCAACAAACTGGGAAACACCAATGCCAGTATAATTCTGTATGGTAGGTAAACAGATCAACGGAATATATACCGGTCTTTAATGGAAGGTGGAACAAGAACAAAATTGTGGACAGGAGAAAATTTAGCAAAAAGGGACAGATAAGACAGGAGCTAGTCTGAGATGCTGATTTTTAAAGCATCTTGCAGAGAAGCAGAAAAGTTAAAGAGCATCCACATTGCATGGTGTGTGAAGAAATGTACAATATATGATGAGATCACTAGGATGGCTCAAAATTAGGTTTTTAGAGTTGACTGAGAAACTGCAGATTCTGTTTTACAAAGTTTGCATCGTTTGGTATTTCAAGAGTTAATTTCTCTAGAAACAAGGATTGCATCAGTAAGATGTGAAGGATAGTAGTTACTTAAAAGGAAGCTCAGTGCAATATCTTCTCAAACCTTAAGAGTGTGAAGTTGGTCCAGTAAAAACTCCACTGAGTTCAAGATTAACTGTTCATTCAACCATGCTCCTGTAGTCATAGTCCCATTAATCTAGTGATAGTTCAGGATAGGATTTGGGGCTTGATGGACCCTGTAATTGTACATGAAAATCCTACTTAATTAGGATTATAGGAGATTCATTTGCCCAAAATGTTTATTTGTTTAATGTTTCCTATAGTTATTTCTGGGGAGGGAAGGCTTATTTTACTCCTTTATTTCAACATGGACAGTTCAGTGTATTGCATACATCAGAAATGAGATCTTAAAATTAAGTCAAGCGTATTTGCAGCTGGTGCCTGAGACAACAAGGCCAATTTTCTATCCCAAATTCTGCATTTTCAAAGCACAGATTTTGAGATCTCAACACCCAAGACAATTTCCAGTATCAGGTTTTCATAGCTAACACAAGTTGCGTTGTCTTCTGCCTATTCTCAATTTTTAGATAACCACTGTCTACTCCAGTGTTTGCCTTGCATGCTGTCATGTCTATCACATCCATAATGTTATTACTGGATACTTTTTCATTCATAAACTGGGCCATTTGTCTAAGAAGCCATCTGTTCATTGAACTGTCTGCAAATATGAACTACATCTTTATTGTTTGCTTTCCTTCACTCCCTTTCCTCCCTCCTTGTGTTTCCATTATGACTTCTGTTTTAGAAATACCTGAACTTCCAGCAATGTCAGGTTGGTGCAAGCACAATTCATGCCTTTGGTTGCTTACAACCTATCAAAGCAAGATACCCCTTTGCTGTGAAAAGAGAAGAGAGGCTTTCCATTGCAGACGTGCAAAATACTTTTTAAATCCAAAACCTTCCATTCCTGAAACCTTTAGTTTGAGATTGGAATGTGTTTTTCCCAACCTTACAGGAATTGCACATTTCGTTCTGATCATTCCAGGGTTATTTTATTCCGTCAAGAAGTTCTGTTTTCAAAAGGAACACAGGAGATCATTACTTAAAAATGGGGACATTTTGAGTTTAGTACATTTCCGGAGTAGAAGATTACCAGTAGGATCTGAACAGCTCCAAGCTCAGTATGGGGAATTTGGAGGTCAAAAGATTTCAAGTAAGATATGTTTTATAAATCCTTGTAGATCTGTGGAAACTTCTTGTTGATGTGGTCTTTGGAGGAATTAAGGGATTGCTTTTAAAATGTGTTGGGGGGTAGCCCTCCATATTAGCTTTTTTCCTGGAGGCCAATTCTCTCAATTGCATCTAGTCATGATCTGTGGTATTATCACAAAATCCCACAGTAGCTATGTCCTGCTTAATGTGCAGTGTTCCTGCCAACTAGCCAGCCAACACAAGCTCAATATTGACATAACCAGAAAATATAGGCATTGGATGGAGACATGGGAAACAATATATTCAAAGAAGGTTTCCTACATAAACCATCACATTGCCATTTCATATGTTCATTTCACTTCAATATTTGCAGAGTTTTGGTGTTCCTCCCCCCTGACCTTTGGAGTGGAGCAGTGAGAGAGAAAGAGTACAAAATGAAGTTTTGAAAAGAAATTCAAAAAGAGAAATTGGAAGTCACACACTCTTATTAAGGAAGAGAAAAAAAAATAAAATTCAGTGGGGAAGAGAAGGAGTTATTAGAGTCCTGCATATGATTAGTACTCTAGTTCACTTGCTTTGCTCGCAGTTATCAGGCTGGAAAAGGCCAAGGTCTTTTCTGCTCATTAAATATAGGGAAATTTCATCTACAAATAACCCTTAAAAACCTCTTCAGCAATTCTGGAAAACTATCAGCAAAATATTGTACAGAATAACAAAGTTGGAACGGACCTTGGAGATCTTCTAGTCCAACTACTGATCAAACAGGAGACCTTATAACATTCCAGACAAATGATGGTCCAGTCTCTACTTAAAAGCCTTCAACCATAACTTCTAGAGCAGCGGTTCTCAACCTATGGGTCACGACCCCATTTGGGGTCGAACGACCATTTCACGGGGGTCACCAAACACCGCAGTCCACAATTTTTTTCCCCTTTTCCCCTCGGCCGGTGCAGGGGGCAGCACCACGCATGCGTGATGCGGGCTGTCGCGCCGCACATGTGCGATGTGGACTGTTGCACGCGCCATGCATGCACGATGCGGGCCATTGCACCGCCCATTGCACCGTGCATGCGCAATGCGGGCCATCGCGCCGCGCACGCGTGATGCAGACCGTTGCGCGTGTGTTGCGCATGCGTGATGCAGGCCGTCATGTGTGTGCCGCGCATGCACGATGCGGGCCGTCGCGCCGCGCATGCGTGATGCGGGCCGTAACGCCACGCATGCACGATGCAGGCCATCGTGCCACGCATGCGGGCCATCGCACACGCACCGCACATGCACGGTGCAGGCTGTCGCGCCGCGCATGCACAGCGCAGGTCGGGGTCGCAGCCTGCAAAAGGTCGAGAACTGCTGTTCTAGAGACAAGTTGTTCCACTTACTGTTCTCACTGTCAGGAAATTTCTCCTTAGTTCCAGGTAGGCTCTAGCTCTGGTGAGCTTCTGCCAGTTGCTTCTTGTCCTGCCTTCAGATGCTTTGAAGAATAGATTGAACCCCTCTTCTCTGTGACAGCCCCTCAAATATTGGAAGGCTGATATCTTTTCTTCATTAGGCTAGAGCAAGGGTAGGCAACCATGGCTCTTTTATGATTCATGGATTTCAACTCCCAGAATTTCTGAGCCAGCATGGCTGGCTCAGGAATTCTGGGAGTTGAAGTCCACGAGTCATAAAAGAGCCACGGTTGCCTAACCCTGGGCTAGACATACCCAGTTCCTGTAACCATTCATCATACACTTTAGCTTTCAGTCCCACCAACACGCAAAACATATTTTTGCCCATTTCACCCAGAGTATATACAGTATATGAAAATTATTTTGGAGAAGACAACTGCCCAATCCCATTGAATGTAACTAATATATGAGTAAATGCAGCCAGTTTCCTTCCCCACCACTTTTTTTAAAAAATCTTGAGAGAAATGTCCCATAAATATAAAAAATAAATTGTTATTTAATATACTATTAATATCATTTCTTTGAGGTTATATTAATATACCATTCCATTGCTGTCTTTTTAATGCTACATTTCAAAATTGATAGTGTTTAATTTCTATAACTCAAACTAAATTACTCATGGGAAGTGTCACTACGCTGAATGGAATATCATTAATTTCCAGGGGGATGTAGCAATGACTAACTTAATCCAAATGCTATTTATGACTTCTAGCAAACACACTTGCTTAGAAAGGTTATTTAAATATAGTTTTTAAACGAATTACAGTTTGTTCTAATAATCTACTATTTACATTTTGCCATACGTATTATGTAATTTTATTAAAAGCTCACAACATATTCCTTATTTAGAAGCTCAGCGTGCAGAGCTTAATGCCCTGTCTACTTGCATATGCCAAGGACTGAGAGAAGGGTATTTTGCATGCAAATGTCCATCTGGTTTCATTTTCCATAAAGTTCCTCTTCCTATAGAATGCTGCAGATGGCTTCTGTTGCCTGCTTGAAAGAGTCAATAGATCACCTCTCAAGACCTATAATAAGTTGGCATCCTATTTTTTTTTTTAAAAAAAAGTTCAATTAGACTTTGATAAGGCTTTTAAAATTAGTTTTTTTTTCCTTTGATTTTGTATTTAGAATTTCAGCTTTGTTCTGAACAAAAGCTAGTCCTTTAGGATAATCAGAGTGCACCTTTTTATGTTTTTTTGGGGGGGGGAGTCCCTTCGTCAAGATGTTGTATCCAAAATATGAAATAAGTCACCAGTTGAACATGCCTAACAATGCAATCTCCTTAATCTGTAGAAGCTGGATTACATTTTTTTTTTTTTTTGCATTTCAGAGGTTGTCAAAACATTGTGGTGCCATGGGCCATTACAATAATTGCACATTGTGTGATTCCCTCAAGAGAACATGGCTTTTATTATCCAGCAGAGTAGGACTGTGATTTGACAAACATCAAACTATTTGTGTATAAGCCAGGCTTGTATACTGGATCACTGGGGGAGACTGTGAGTTTAATTCCATGAAAGATGGCTGGATGACTTTGGGCCAATCACCAGGAGACAGTGAGTTCTAGTCCCACCTTGGGTATGAAAGCCGACTGGGTGGCTTTGGACCAATTACCAGGTGACTGTGAGTTCTAGTCCCATTTTAGGCATGAAAGCTAGCTGGGTGACTTTGGGCCAATCACCAGGAGATGGTGGGTTCTACTCTCACCTTGGATATGAAAGCCGGCTAGATGACTTTCAGCCCAATCCAGCTCACAAGGTTATGGAGAAAATAGGAGAAAAATGGTCTGTTGGATATGTTTGCCATTTCCGTTTTGTTTGTAAAAATAATAAAGGCGGAATACAAATAAATAAATAAAGCCAAAGGCCGCTAAGGGTCCAGCTTGGGAAAGACTGCCCTTCTTTGGGCAAAATGGAATCAAGAACAATCTCCCAAAATTTGTACAGGCACCCCAAAAACTATCATAAACCATAATTTTAGCATCCCTCTTCTCATCTATGTTTCCATCTCTCTCTCTCTCTCTCTCTCTTTAAGACTAAACCTTCTCTCCATTTCACCTTACGCTAAGTCTCTCTCCTCTTTTCCAATTATTTCAAGTGTGTGTGTGTGTGAGGATAGAACAACAGGTTATCCTTCATTTTGGCTGGTAGCAGCACCAGTGGGTCCTGTGCTACGTTTGTCCCAGCTTGGTGGTGGAGGGGGGGGAAGTGACTCTGCTAGAAAAAGAAATATGCAGGAATTTCACTTTTCATTCCTCATGAGTATTCCACACACCCTCGCGCTGAATAAAAGGAAAATCATTGGCATCTGATTATTACTTGTAGCTTTCTTAAGTCTGACACAGCCAATTCAACATTTGCCAGTGTCAGCAGATGTACAGCACTTTTTATTTTTTTTTTATTTTTTTTAATTCCTCCCTCCTTTTGCAACTAAGTTCCATCCAAATCAGTTTTTCTCCCTCTCCTAATTAAAAAAAAGAAAACAAACAATTCAAATGCTTTTGATTTCCATGCTGAACCTACATGAACAATCCTTTATTTTCAAGTACAAAATAAAATATTTGATTTTTAATAGAGGGCTCTGCCTGCATGCAGCCCCCCCTCCTCCCCAGGCATCCCAGAACAACAGAGCTCATTTGAATTGCTCTACTAAAGATTGTCTGGTAAATGCTTAGGAAAACAATGCTGCAGTCTGTTGTAATTAAGCAAAATAAAAGTTCTGTTTGCAATGAGACAATTTGGCTAAGCCGGTTTTTCATTGTAGAAATGGGTTTTGTAGCTCTCTGCTTACTCAAAGAACCCATGAACTAATTAGATTCCCTCTTGCCATTATTTTTAATTTTTTTTTTACCATTACTAGGGTTGTTACCACTTTGTCTTAAAATTAATGAGGTTAGAAAGCTTGCAACATGTTTCTTTTTTCAGTTCAGATAATGGCTGAGCATCTCAGATTTCACCGGAGGTATAATTATGCATTCATGATCCTTATTTTTTTCCCCCGTTCCTCTCCATTCACATTGGAAAATACCCTTTACCCTTCTCTGTAGTTTTTGCCAGTTCCTTTTCTATAACTAAGCAATGAGCCAGATAGGTTTGATGTTTGTGATCTTTCCTGATCCTTAGCATCGTGCAGGGAATAAAAATCAACAATGAGTTGTCAGAACCCAGGCACTGTGGCTGGTAAAACCTTGTTTATGGCTCACAGGTTGTGTGAACTCAGCCTGCTGTAACTTCTTCTACCGTCATATAGTGTTTCTCATGGGTCTAGTGCAGGGGTAGGCAACCTTGGCTCTTTTATGACTCGTGGACTTCAACTCCCAGAATTCCTGAGCCAGCCATGCTGAGGGAAAAGTGAGAGGTTTCCAAGCTGAGCCATACTAGCTCAGGAATTCTGGAAGTTGAAATCCATGAGTCATAAAAGAGCCAAGGTTGCCTACTCCTGGCCTAGTCCAGCTTGCCACGGCCAGTTCGCCATGGGACAATTCAATCCTGTATTAATCATTTCCTTCTGTTACTTTTATTATTGGTGACCATATTTTTCATCAGAATTACTTGCATTACTGGGTTGACTTTATTTTATTATTATTGGCTGCAGTTGTGTCAAAATTAATTTAAGTGTTGTATTTGTATCTGTGAAAGTTGGACCATAAGAAAGGCTGAGCGCCAAATAATCGAGGCCTTTGAACTATGGTGCTGGAGAAGACTCCTGTGAGTCCCCTGGACTGCAAGGCGATCAAACCAGTCAGTCCTAGAGGAGATCAACCCCGACTGCTCTTTAGAACGCCAGATCCTGAAGTTGAAACTCAAGTACTTTGGCCACCTAATGAGAAGGATGGACTCACTGGAGAAGAGCCTAATGCTGGGAAAGATTGAGGGCAAGAGAATGAGGTGGCTGGATGGAGACACTGAAGCAGTAAGTGTGAGCTTCAATGGACTCCAGAAGATGGTAGAGGACAGGAAGGCCTGGAGGAATGTTGGCCATGGGGTTGCGATGGGTCGAACATGACTTCGCAACTAACAACAACAATTTGTTGAATTGTCCCCTGGCAAGATGACTGTGGCGAGTGGTCCCTTTCCAGTTGACCCAGAAGGGCATATCTGAAAATGAGAACTATGTAATATTTCCAAGTTATCCAGTTTTTTAAAAAGTTATTCATTTTGCAAATGGAAAATAACAATTGTGTTGGCACTACATAAGAACATAAGAACATAAGAAGAGCCATGCTGAATCAGGCCAAAGCCCATCGAGTCCAGCATTCTGTGTTACACAGTGGCCCACCAATTGTACATGGGGATCTTGAGCAGAAAGAGAAGGCAAAACCCTCCCTTTCCCTTGACCCCCAACAAATGGTACTCAAGGGAATCCTGCCTGCCTCAACCAACATAGAGGCGGCACATGGACATCCGTTTTAATAGCCACCAATACACTTGGCATCCATGAATCTGTCTGACCCTGCCTTGAAGCTGTCAAGGCTGACAGCTGTCACGACCCCTTCTGGAAGTGAATTCCATAAACCAACAACCCTCTGGGTGAAGAAATATTTCCCTTTATTTGTCCTCACTTTCTTACCTATGAGCTTTAGGGAGTGCCCCCTTGTCCTGGTATTGTGTGATAGAGAAAAGATTTTTTCTCTATCCACCTTTTCTATCCCATGCATGATTTTATACACTTCGATCAAGTCACCCCTTAAACACTGTCTTTCAAGGCTGAAGAGACCAAGGCGTTGCAATCTGGTTTCATAAGGGAGGCGCTCCATTTCCTTGATCATTCTTGTTGCCCTTTTTTGCACCTTTTCCAGTTCCATTATATCCTTCTTGAGGTGCGGTGACCAGAAATGTACACAGTACTCCAAGTGTGGTCTCACCATCGATTTGTACAGAGGCACTACAACACTTGCCGACTTATTTTCGATTCCCTTCCTAATCATGCCAAGCATGGAATTTGCTTTTTTTACTGCTGCTGCGCATTGGGTTGACATCTTCATTGAGCTGTCCACCAAAACCCCAAGATCCCTTTCTTGGGTTGTCTCAGAAAGTTTGGTCCCCATCAGTTGGTAAGTATAATTGGGGTTCTTTGCCCCGATGTGCATAACTTTGCACTTGTTTAGGTTAAAATGCATTTGCCACTTTGTTGCCCACTCACACAATTTCGAGAGATCCTTCTGGAGCTCCCGACAATCAGTTTCACTTTTCACAACCCGGAACAATTTAGTGTCATCAGCAAACTTGGCTACCTCACTATTAACTTCTACATCCAGATCATTGATGAATAAATTAAAAAGTAAAGGTCCCAAAACTGAACCTTGGGGTACACCACTTCTCACTTCTTTCCATCTGGAGAATTGTCCATTTATTGCCACCCTTTGCTTCCTACAATTTAGCCAGTTACCAATCCAGGACAAGACCTGTCCTCTAATTCCATGGCTGCAGAGCTTTTTTAGGAGCCTTTGGTGAGGAACTTTGTCAAAAGCCTTTTGAAAGTCAAGATATACAATATCAACTGGGGCCCCTTTATCTATGTATTTATTTACACCCTCAAAGAATTCTAACAAGTTAGTAAGACATGATTTGCCTTTGCAGAAACCATGTTGATTTTCTTTCAGCAATGCCTGTTTTTCTATGTGCCCTGTAATTTTATCTTTAATAATGGTTTCCATCAGTTTGCCTGGAACTGAGGTTAGACTGACTGGTCTATAGTTTCCTGGATCACCTCTGGATCCTTTCTTGAAGATCGGGGTTATATTTGCTTCCCTCCAATCCTCCGGTACAGTGCCTGATCTTAGAGAAAGAGTATATATTTTAACTAGAAGTTCAGCAATTTCACAATTGAGTTCCTTGAGAATTCTAGGGTGGATGCCATCTGGACCTGGCGATTTGTTGACGTTTAGTTTAGAAAGGCATGCAAGAACATCTTCCTTGTTTATCTCTATCAGGTTTAATTCTTCTATTTCCCTCCCTGGGAAAATTAATTCAGTGGCAGGCAAATGTTCTCTATCCTCCTCGGTGAAAACGGAGGCAAAGAAGTCATTTAGCCTCTCAGCAATCTCCTTGTCTTCTCTGATTATCCCCTTCTGACCATTGTCATCAAGTGGCCCAACTGATTTTCTGGTTGGGTTCCTGCTTCTGATGTACTTAAAAAAGGTTTTGTTATTATTTTTAATATTCTTGGCTATGTGCTCCTCAAAGTCTCTCTTGGCTTTCATGACTATCGCCTTGCATTTGGTCTGCCAGAGTTTGTGATCCCTCCTGTTCTCCTCGGTAGGAAGAGCCTTCCATTTCTTAAATGAGTTTTTCTTCTTTCCAATAACCTCCTTCACCTCATTCGTAATCCTCTTGGACTTTCCAATCCTCTTTCTTCTTTTAGGAATGCATTTTATTTGAGCCTGCTGTAACGTATTTTTAAACAGTTTCCAAGCATTTTGGAGGGATTTGACTTTTTTTACTGTTCCTTTTAGTTTCTTCTTTACTATTTTCCTCATTTTGTCAAAATTCCCTCTGTGAAAGTTTAAGGTCTCTGTGTTAGTTTTCACTGACAATTTGCTATCCATGGTTAAGTTGAAGGTTATTGTGTTGTGATCGCTGGTTCCTATGGGCTCGGTTACAAGGACATCATGAACCAAATCCTGTGCGTTAGTTAGAACTAAGTCCAGGATCCCCTTTCCCCTGGTAGGTTCCATGACCATCTGCTCAAGGGAATAATCGGCTAACATGTTGAGGAACCTTGTCTCTCTTTCATGTGTAGAACAAGAATTTACCCAATCTATTTGGGGATAGTTGAAGTCCCCCATTATGACTACCCTATTTATTTTTGAGGCCTCCTTAAATTCATTTTCCAAATAGCAATCTGCCTCTGGAGTTTTGTTGGGAGGGCGATAGCAGATCCCTAACGTCAGATTAGTTTCTTGTCCTGGGATTTTTATCCACAATGTTTCTGTGGGTGAGTTTGAATTTTCTTGAATTTCGAGTTCATGAGATTCTAACTCCTCATTTATGTACAAGGCCACGCCACCACCATTTCTCCCTCTCCTGTCCATCCTATACAATTTGTAACCTGGAATCCTTGTGTCCCATTGGTTTTCATCTGTCCACCAGGTTTCTGTTATGCCGATAATATCAATATTATTTTCCTTCACCAAGCATTCCAATTCCCCTATTTTTGCTCGAATGCTTCTAACATTCGTGTACAGACATTTATATGTAATTTTCTGGTGCACTTTCAACTTTGACTGTGGATTTTGACTGTAGAATTTGGTTGTAGAATTTGTAGATGGTCTACCATGTCCTTCTGCTTGACTATTACAATTTAGTTTTCCTGTTGACTCACCAATGTGTGCATAACTTCCACCCTCCATATTAGGCAGTGCGCCTTCTCGAACCGGAAGCTGCCCAGCTCCTGTCGACTTGCCCCTATGAATCAGTTTAAAAGCTGCTCTGAAACCTTTTTAATATTAATCGCCAACAGTCTGGTTCCATTATGGTTCAAATGTAACCCGTCCCTTCTGTACAGGTGTGGCTTGTCCCAAAATGTTTCCCAGTTCCTAATGAATCTAAACCCTTCCTCCCGGCACCACTGCCTCATCCATGCATTGAAGCTCCTGAGCTCTGCCTGTCTAGCTGGCCCTGCGCATGGAACAGGTAACATTTCTGAGAATGCAACCTTGGGGGTCCTGGACTTTAATCCTCTACCTAGCAACCTAAATTTGGCTTCCAGGACCTTCCGCTTAGCTTTCCCAATGCCATTGGTACCGACATGTACCACAACAGTTGGCTCCACCCCAGCACTGTCTATCAGCCTGTCTAGATGCCTCGTGATGTCCGCAACCTTTGCACCCGGCAGGCAGTTTACCATGCGGTCAACGCTTCCATCACAAACCCGTCTCTCTATATTTCTAACAATTGAATCACCCACTACAAGAAGCCCCCTCCCACCCTCCCACTCTTGCGGCTTTTTGCTCCCCCCCCCAAATAGCCACAGGCATGGAAACTGAGGATATTGCACATATACACTATGGGGTATAAAACTACCATTAGCATAAAAGGTTAAAAAAAGAAAAGTTGAACAATAATAACAAGCATCAACGAGTAAAATATGCAACAACAAAAAATGAAAACATATAAAAGCTACAATCCTGGTCTAATGTGTGTTCCAGCTTTTTGAAGGATCAAGAGACACACCTCTGTAAAGACCCCAGAGAGAAGCATGCATATCAACTTTTGGGTGCCTCCAATGAGATTTCTCTTATTTTTTCCTAATAGCTTAGAGAAATGAGATGAAAATAACCAAGTGACATTTAATAGAGAAATGAAAAGTTATTCTCTTAGGAAACAGAAGTGAAACAGAAATCAAATGCACAGGTGTAGAATTGGGGCACCTGACTTGACGATAATACTCGTGACAACGAGTGATTGCAAACTGATTTGGAGCTGGCTGTTTGATGTGTGGCAATGAAAAAGACCAATGTAGTTTTAGGTTGCACATTTTTGTGAATGGAGGCAGTAAAGAGGAGTATTTCCAGGAGGGAGGGCCTGCCTTACAGAGGAGTAAGAGGCAACTTGTTGGAATATTCATGAGCAGGAAGAGTCATGTGGTAACTCAGCCAATGTGAAGAAAGTGCTACTGAGTCTGTGCAAAAGGGTATTAAGTTAGGAGCTGAATTTTCAGTGTAAGGTTTGTCTCTGTATCTCTCTGCAAGAAGTCTTCATTGAGCTATGTTGCTATAAAGAAGAATATTTGGTATTGTAAATATTTTGATATGAATATAAAGAAATTTATTTGAATCAGCTAAATGCAGTCAACTGTGAGAGCTTCTGATTTATTTTTCATCAACAGAGAAATTAACATTATCTAACACAACTAGACCAATGGAACATGCCAACAAGTTATTTCTGCAGAAAGATCAGTTATTACTAAAAGGATGAAATCTTTTGAGAGAAGTCAGGCCAAAACTACATACAGGTGGTCCTCCACTTATAACCACAATGGAGTCCAAAATTTACGTTGCTAAGTAAGACATTTGTTAAGCAAGTTTTTCTACATTTTACGACTATTTTTGCCACCATTGTTAGTTCTTCATAACTTGCATATTGGAAATTCCTTCTTCCAGGAAGGACATAGAACAACTTCAGGCAGTGTTACCGCCGCCATTAACCATTATTACAGAAGAACAGCAGTGCAATTATCCAGGTTTCCTTT
Source organism: Bothrops alternatus (assembly GCA_034064705.1). Taxonomy (NCBI): domain Eukaryota; kingdom Metazoa; phylum Chordata; class Lepidosauria; order Squamata; family Viperidae; genus Bothrops; species Bothrops alternatus. The sequence goes on along the minus strand of JARGCV010000096.1, from coordinate 1,023,104 downwards.
CCATTTCTGGTTTTATTTAGTGGGGGTTTTTTTTGTAGTCTACCCATGTGCAGTGGTCCTTATTAATTTTTCACTAGACTGGCGCCCCTCAGCCTGTTAAGCCACATCTGAAAGCAGCCGTTTTCATATATTGGAACAAGAGGAAAAGACGGTGGAAGGGAGGTGAGCAATTGCCCTCACCATGGAGCAAAAAACGACAAGGATATAAAACATTTAAGAGCAGTTAGTGCATAAAGGTTTCCAGATGGAAGGCGGCGGCACAGATGTGTTCTATTCTAGGATTCCAGTCAATCAACGTTGCTATAAAATTGTAGATTAATGAATCAAACAGCCTCTTTGGTTGCTAACAGTTGCAGTGGGATCTGGGGAGAAAGAGGAAATAGCCATGGGGCTTTGCAGCTGAATTCAGCTGAGAACCTGCACGGAATGTTTCAGTTCTCTGCTAAACTTTTAAAAGCATCCTTAAGAGATAGGAAAAGAAATGTGCTTTTTGTCTTATTTTCTTCTCTACATTCTGCCATTTGATGGACTTCGGGATGGGGGAGTTGAAGAGACATAAAACCAAGGAAATGTCTTTCCTCACATAGACTAGCCACGACCTTAAGAGCAGCTGCAGAGTTTCAGGGGTTTTTAACCATAATTTTAAATTAGGGGGATGTTTCCAGTGGTGGAAACCACATCTTCTTTGGGGAGATCCATCATTCCTTGTCTCCAGACAGAGTTTTTTTATACAGGTTTTTGATGCTTTAATGCGTTGCCGCTGATATATCGTTACTACAATAGTTATGGCTGTTGGTGCTACAGCTGTTAAAATTGGGATGGGTTGCTTTCCGATGCACACAGTAGATTCACCCGTTGGTTTATATCAGATGCTCTAGGGAGAGGACCAGGATATTAATAAACATGTTTGCATTTTTACTTAAATCAATGTCCTACACTTTTGCTCATAGGATTGAGCATTGCGTCTTATGCCTAGCAATGAGACTCTCTTTTGCAAGTCCTCTCCCAACAGTTAGAATAGAATAACAACTTTATTGTCACTTTGAATGTACACTAATCAGCATACATTAAAATGAAATTGTCATGGTTCCAATAGATGAAACTCTTCAAAGGACTTTGAGGCATTGTTTACCTTAAAGAATCTTTATTAGAGAAGCATAGCATCGGCACTAACACAATCAAAGCCAAAATCTGAATTTCCCTCCCCTAAGCACATAGTATCAAAGCACAATTCCCTCCTCCAATTAACAGTCATAAATCACATTCTCCAATTAGTTTGAAATGCAGGCTTTCCCTCCAGTTCTCCAGCTGATAATTCTTATCATCTCTTATTCCAATAACCTTGGTTCACACACTAGGTCCAGTATTGTTAAACTCTCATGCACATTCCTCCCCCCAGCATCATCTAACTCTAACTCTAAAAGTAAAACATAAGAAGAAAATGGTTGCATCTCCAACTGTTGTCAAAGCAAAAACATCCGATGTTAGCAGCATTGACAGAAATTTCATTGCATACAGCTCTCAAAGGGTCACCACCTCTGATATACAGTACATAAATATGACAAAAATAAATAAATAAATACAGAGTTATGCATATACCCACATATATAATACGACACAAAAAACAATAGTCTAGTTAGGGTTATGTATACATGTGCATGACGAGAAAAATGAATCTTGCGAATTTACCAGATGGATGGCATAGGGAACAAAGTTATTACAGAATCAGGTAGTCATGCTAGAAATACTTCGAAACCTCCTCCCAGAGGGGAGCAGCAGAAACAGACCACAAAGTGGGTGTGTGGGGTCTCTAGCAATGCTTTGAGCTCTAAGCACATAAAAGTGCCTATAAGCAGCATCCTGAATACCAGGAAGCGAGCTTCCTATGATCTTCTCAGCTGTCCTTACCATTCTCTGTTATAGGCACAAAGAAGGAACACATCTGCATGTTGGTGCAGACAGGGACTTTATGTGACATGAGAACTGAGAATTCAAATTAATTTAAAATATGATTTGTGAAAACACAGCTGGATTATGAGCCAGCGTGACCCCTGCCTGCAGTGTTTGAGTACACTAGGAGATGCACAACCTGTGGTTCCTGCCCGTGGTTTGCTCACTGGTGCACTCTTGCAAATCTCATCAACAATCATTTTAAGCATCTAATTAAATGTAACTTAAAATTTAATCAAATTAGCTTATGTTGTGACTGACACCACTACTTTTCCTTCATCCCAACCACTTTGGGGAATTCAAATTCTGGCATAGTGTTCAATGACCAAATTGGTTCTGCATTTTTGTGTGTCTGAGAGAGAGAGAGAGCCTCTATAATTTCAGAAAACTACAGAATTGGGATTTTTGGGATTGTAAATCAAAATGTTCCCTACCTGTTTTTCAGCAGAGTGGAGGAAGAAAGGGAAAAGGAGAATCTTACAGACCATGGCTCATTTATATAATATTATCAGTTGTGCCACCTGCCTAATGTGGATGTACTCCAGATTTGGGTGTACATCTAGGGATTCTAGCCAGGAGACAGGTTGCTGAGAATTTTGGGAAGAAGATCCATATATCTGGAAGGCATCCAAGTTGGGGAAGGTAAAACAATGGTCTCAAATGACAGATGAAATCTTGTCTTCAGGAAAAAATAAAGTACCATTGAGTCTATTCACTTGCTATGAATTGAGAAATTTCTACCAAAGCAATATAATATTTCCCAGAGGAAATAAAGCTAGAGAAATCTTTAAGGCAAGATATTCCTACACTACTTCTTAGGAAGGTGACTAAGTTTGACCAAAGAAAAGAGGATAGTAAATGAAAGCTTGGACAAGATACTTGTGAATTGCCAAGAATTTTGATTTGATTAATAAATGGGATTATTAATCCATCTGTTCCCTGTCCCATCCTTTTACTTTCCACACCCCCAAACTGGGAGTCTCCCCAAGGGAAACTATGGCCAGTTTCTGCTCAGAGGACATGGTCCTTTTCAACATGTGTGATATTCCATAAGACACTCTGGATCTTTCCCCTTACACAGTTACTCTGTATAAACTATACATGTTTTTGCAGGGGTAGGGAACAACTTCTTACTGACTTCATACTGTACACATAACATCCACATCCACCACTATGTCAACAAAATTATGAGAGGTGCTTCAAGACATCTCTGCCTTTTAACACTTATGTCACAATGTTGCATAAAATTTGCATTGCAATATTTTGATGAAATATCAGTGCTTATCCCTTCTTCTTCCCCTTTTGCAAATGACTAATGATGTGATATTATTTCCCTTCTATAAGATTTTGTTTGCTTTGGTTTTTAGCCTTGTGTAAGTCCTTTGTCCTGGTGATTAGCATCCGTGGACCATTCTCAAGGAATATGGTTTTCTGAGCACTGATTTTCTTTCTCTAAGGATAATTTAAAGAAGATGTTAGGTTTCCCTTTAGGACAGGAATACATGAGTTATTTCTGGGCCAAAAAGCTAAATTTGGCCTTTCTAGACCTGGGTCTATACTAGGAATATCCAGCCTTGGCAACTTTAAGACTTGTGGACTTCAACTTCCAGAATTTCCCAGCCTGCCATGCTGGCGAATTGGCTAGCTGGGGAATTCTGGGCATTGAAGTCCATAAGTTTTATAGTTGCCAAGTTTGACACCCCTGGTTTACATTCTAAAAATCCATGGGGAGAGTAAGCGAAAACTAAAGTGTTATTTCACCAAGATCTATACTGCAGTAAAGCCTAGATCATATATAGATTCTCCAATAGTATACCTAATACTTTTCACTGAATTGTAGTTAAGTAATGACCTTGGGACAAGTCATACAATTATACCCAAGACCTTCAAAGACCATATTTGGCCATCAAAACTTTTGCTCGGCCTTCTGCCCTGAGACTTCTCCCCAAGCCTCTCCGGAACATTTACTGCCTCTCCCAAATTTAGCTTATGCCAGGGGTCCTCAACCTTGGCAACTTTAAGACTTGTGGACTTCAACTCCCAGAATTCCTCAGCCAGCTTTGCTGGCTGAGGAATTCTGGGAGTTGAAGTCCACAAGTCTTAAAGTTGCCAAGGTTGAGAACCCTTGGCTTATGCTCTCAAGTGTTTCTCAGAATTCTCCTTGATATTTGCAGGGGGCGGGGGAAATCTCAGTTTGCTAATGACCATGTCTTTCTTTCCTTCTTTTTTGTTGTTTCTGTCATTTGATCCAGGCCCAGGAGCAGTGCACGATGGCAATAATGCAGCTTCCAGAGCGATGGCCTGCATCTGGCTATCGGGCGCTCTCTTTGCTTATTTCCTGCTCAAGTTTTGATTAGAAAAAAAAGTGAGGATCCTTGCAAATGCTGCCTGGTTTCTCCCACACCACAGACTCTTAACCATCCACACTGCTGGGGGAACCGGAGAAAGGAAACCGGTCTATAGCTTGATTTTATTGCTGGGGAGGACCACGGGAGGGAGGGGCATCCTGATTCCGGGCCAACCACCCTTTTGGGATCAAGTTCATCACAAACATTTCCCAAAGCCAAATTAGTTTTTGCGTACTTCCTCAACCATTCCATCCTCCCTAAATGCCCTGTGGGGGGAAAAATCACAACTTCTCCTTTCTACAACCAAATGCTTCTGCACCAAGCCTGCCCAAATATCCCTGGAAGAAGAGATGCCTTGGTCCAAGAGATCCTGTCCATCAAGCAGTCAACAAAGCATCCTCTTCCTTCCGTATCTCCTTGACCAACAGGACTGCTCCCCTTTTTAATGATAACGCTGTATATATCTGTTCATGCTTCAAAGCGTCCACTCATGTTCTGGATTCTCACCTCTCCTTTGGTTGGTTCTCTGAAGACCTTTGCTACCATTGCAGTCTTTGCAAGCCTCCCCAGGATGTGGGTTACATGAGGGATGGAAGTGGTGGTGGTGGACCATGTTGCACTTTAAGAAGCAGACTATGAGTTAGTCAACTGCTGGGAGTGTTGGAAGCTCCCCTCTCCTCTTCACTACTAAAACAACCTGAACCTGGAGTGATGGAATGGCAAGTCAAGCACATCCCATTTATCAGCCTCATCGGACCATCGTTTTGCCCATTCATCCATTCATCCATCCAATTATCCATCCATCTGCCTTCCCAGTCATTTATTTGCCATATTAATCAATTTATCAATGTAATTATCTGATGAGCTTATTTTTTTTAATCCAAATTGTTCCTCTTCAGTTCCCCATCCATTTTCCAACATCTATCAGCTTGATCACCTTCACTGAGTCCTGACGTTAGCTAGACAAATTTTTAATTCCTCATTATTCAACCCATTATTAGTTTTAATGTGCCACTGCAGTGTTTCAACCTTCTTTGCTGCAGAGGGAAAGGCACAGAGATGGTCCGCAAAGAATCAAAATGAATAATATAAATGAAGAAAAGGCACAGTAAAAAAAAATATCAAAGAATGGGCACAGACAATGGAATAATATTTTGGAACATGTTGGCATCAGCAATTGTGTCAATCCATAGATTTTAAGCCTTTTGCATTCTTTCCCATATCACCCCAACCAAACATTTCCATTGTCAAGCATTGCCTTAAAACAATTCAACTTAAAGTGCTGAATTTAATGGGGAAATATTTGCCATCCTTTCCAGTGCCCCCAGTTTTCTACTGCACATAGACATTCAAAGAGACTCATTGTTTTTCATTATCCGGAAATAGCAATGGGATTGCCTCTCCACCCTGTACCTGGCCAAGCCGCCCCAGAAAAAAAAACAAAACAAAAAACAACTTTTGTGTTTGTTATCTTACAAATCCACCCTCAGAAGCTGTTGGAGGCCAATTACTTTGCTAGTTTCTTCCAACATTAGTTGTACATTTCTTCAGAAACCTCTCTGGAACAGAAGGGTTTTGCACAGCAACTTAAGTTCTAAGCATTTAATTAACACTGAAGAAACAGGAGAAAAACAACAAATCAGAGATGGGAAGAAGCAAAGGAGGAGGAGAGCCAAATGATTTTGTGTGTGCCTCTTTGGTTTCTTCACTAGCCCTGCAGAGCAGCTAAAGAATTGTTCAGGTCACTGTTTTGTAAAAGCACCGCGGATGGTTCCTGAAAATTCTCCCCGGCTCTTCTTTCTGGATGATCCAAGGTTCAAATTGCTTCTGTCTGCACAAAAAAAGTCCTAAACCTTGTAGGAAAGGATTTTACTTCCTACAAGGAAAGGAAAAAAATGCTGTTTTTGTTTGTATTGGTGATGGGATATTTGTGGATATCTGGAATAAACAAGAATTTAAAAAAAACCTACTAACATTACAGACCATTGTTAGACAGAAATATCAACCAATAGGTAGTTCTAATCTATAGAGTGTTAAGAAGAACGCTGACATGACTCATTTCAAATCAAGACCCTGATCAAGGATGGACACTGGGATGAGTGAAGTCATCTGCACAAAGATGACCATGGAGGGGAGCCAAGTTCCCAAATGTCTACTTTGTACCCTTTCTTTGGTAAAGGCTGTTTCTTAGAAACCAAGATGGGGAAATAATTCATTGTTCCTGATGTTATGTTTTTCTCTTGGGGAACGTTCTCGGTAGGTGGATGGTTCCAAGACTCTCTTCTTCAGCCACACCCTGAAAAGCAGTAAGGACGTATGGCAGCCACTGTACTGAGCTGCTGTCAGCTGTGTCTTGGAAACCCCAAACTGACCTTGTGAGTGACTGGTTCAAATTCTCAATGGGTCTACATGGATAAGTAAAGAGATGTGCCATTCAAAGTGTTTAGCTTATTGCTACATGTACAACACAATTCAAAGATCCTGATGTTTACTTAAAGAAATATTTGGGTGGTATATTCATATTTAAAACATGAGAAGGGTCAGGGCCTGGTTTTTAGATGAGGGATGAAAACTGCATTATTATTGAATGTACAGACATTGTCATCCCATAACTTATTTTACTATCCATTATGGCACGTTTCTTCAGATTTCAAGAAAAGAAGTCATCAGACCTGGGATTGGTTTTTTTGGGAGTGGGGACAGAGAGGGAAATATAAAAAGCTGGAGAATATGGCTTTCACAACAATGTCATTCTCTTGTCCATGTTGGTTAATACTTTCTTTCCCATATATGATGCCAGTGATATAGCACAACTTTCCCTGTTCAACTCTGAAGCTATTTGTATACTGATATAGCCTTTGAAAGCTTATGCCACAATTTGCCCTTAAAGTGTCATAAGATGCTGTGTTGTTTTCATGTCATGAAAGAGCCTCGGTGCCATAAAGTTTTTTGGAGTCTGATTTAATCTCTACTCGAAAGTCTATTTAATGCAAAAGAGATTTTTGTCCCTGCAGACACCGCTGAGCTATATTTGGCCAAAGACTTGCTTCTTCACCCTAGAGTTAAAAATAGGCAGCTAGATACCTATCAATGTTCAGAAAGATGATGGCTTTTCCTTCAGTCTTAGAGAATTTGGAAAAAGATGCATTTGGACTTTAGTTGATCCTAAAGTCCAACAACAGATTTTTGGCTCATTGTACAGAAATATTGTGACCCAGCATATACACAGAGCAACAAACAGTAACTTGCTCACATTTGTGTTGGAAGCACCTAAGGCGCTTCCAGAGTGAAAGGATTAGCTGATGATATCACCATTGCCCGGAGATGGCCAGTTGGGAGGCTGCTTTCATGTCCCCATTAATGTGCCTACCAAAGTAGTACCTATCTTATCTACTTGTGATTACACACTTTCAAGTTGCTAGGTTGGCAGGAGCTGGAGCGGATGATGGGACTCACCCCGCCATGCAGCATCACTGGGGGCTCAAACACAGCCTTGCTGATTGTCCACCCAGTGTCCTAACCATGTGAGTCACCGCACTCACATTAACTCCTAGTCAAGTAAAATCAACTCTTGGTTTGACTTAACCACAAACTTGTAGGACTGGATTGGATGCCCCTGGATCAAACTAAAGGGCCTATTTTTTTTATAAACAGGTAATCATGCCTTTATCTACTCAAAGTATCTATAGGGCGTCAAAGGGGGGCTCCACAGAAACTGATAAGATCAGCAAAGCAAAGGAATTTAAGTTGTTTAAAATAATGCCTAGAAAATATTTCTGGGTATTGTAAGGACCCACCCCACTTTGCATCTTAAGAAGACAGAACTCTTGGAATATTTCTTCCAACAGGCATCCTTTATTAAGAGAAAATGGTTGCAGGCATTCAAGACAGGACCTGGGGCCCAAGCCCTACAGTTCAAGGTTTTAAGAGGTCCCCAGCAGCCCCACCCCACCCCACCATCTTTCCAGTGACAATCCCAGGCGTTACATTTCCACCCCCTTTTCCCTCACTGCCGGCAGAAGGGAGACTTCAGAGAGGAGTAGATGAAAGCTGATGGCCCCATTGTTATGAATTAGTCCTTTTGGTGGTATCCACATTCAATTCCTTTGAAGTTGTACCGAAAGAAGTGAGGGCCATAAAACCCCTTTGTTCACCCCCCTTCCCCTCCATCGTATGACAGAATCCAGAGAGGGCAGAAATGGGGTTTTCCATAGTCGATAACTAGAGATGAAATATAATTGGATTCTGACATCCTGCCCCCTTAAAAATAAGATAGATCCACCTGAAAGAAAACAAAACAGGTATACAAGTTAGTCAGGCTTGTTAGGATACTCTGTGTGAAACTTCTTTAATAGCTTTGGGACTCTGACATGACGTTTATGGACCCACTCACTTTGTGAGGCAGGGAGGTGTTTTCATGCAACTAGGTAGTGAGTCGCTCCATGATATCTCCTAGAGTCTAGGATTTTCTTTATTTCAAAGTGTTGTTTGCCCTCCACCATGATTGGAAGTGGTGGTGGGGGGATTTTTGGCCATAACGATGACTGATGCTTTCTTTTCAGCAAGCTGCAATGAAAAATTGGGTGTATTTGCCTGAGATTTTTGGGTAATTCTAATTCTACTGTTAGTGGGTTTATGATTATTTTAATTGGAAAAGGCCCTATATATTTTGGTCCAAATTTTTTACAGGGTTGTAGGGACTTTAGGTATTTTGTAGATAAGTACACCATTTCTCCTATAATGAATGGTGTAGGCTCAACCCTTTTTTTATCGGCTTGTGCTTTGTATGCCTGCCTAGCTTCATCTAGTGCTTTTCTAACTATTGGCCAGGTGTTTTGTAATTGTTCCATCCATTCTTTCAGTGATGGGATCGCCGGTTCATTTGGGGTTAATTCTGGCATGGGGTTGAAACTTTGACCGGTGGCTATTTGAAAAGGAGTGTAACCTGTGCTGGAGTGGACTGCATTATTGTAGGCAACTTCTGCGAAAGGGAGTAGGTCCGTCCAATTTGTTTGCTGAAAATTAATAAAACATCTTAAATATTGCTCAAGTACTGAGTGACAGCGTTCTGTTTGTCCGTCCGACTGAGGGTGATGGCTAGATGTCAGTCCCTGAGTGGTCCCTAAGAGGGATAAAAATTCCTTCCAAAATGCAGACATAAATTGCACTCCCCTATCGGAGATGATGCGTTGGGGTGCCCCATGCAATCTGTAAATGTGCTGGACAAAAAGTTTCGCTAAGGCTTTTGTGGTGGGAATCTTTGGGCAAGGGATAAAATGTACCTGTTTGGAAAACAAGTCCGTGACCGTCCAGACAACAGTATTCCCATTGCTTTCTGGTAATTCCACTATGAAATCCATGGCTATCTCCCTCCAGGGGACTGAGGGATTTGCCACTGTTTGTAACAGTCTGGGCAATTTCCCTTGCAACCTCTTTGCAGTTGCACACTTTGGGCAGCTGGCCACATAACTTTCTATGTCCTTTTTTATGGATGGCCACCAAAATTGCCGTTTAATTAAGTGTAATGTTTTTACAAATCCAAAATGCCCTGCTGATTTTGTATCATGGCAAAGCTGCATGAATGTGACTCTTTGGGTTGTTGGTATATATAACTTTTCCCCCACCCAAGGCAGCCCGTCTCTCATTGTGCACACATTTTTGTTTTTCTGGAACCATTAATCTGTTTCCAAACTTTTCCGGAATTCAATTCTGGTTTGTCTGCCCAGCTGTGGTTTTAATTTAGCTTGGACTCTGGTGGTTACTGGCACTGCCAATTGTGATTCTACCATTATCAGTTTAGAGTCGGTGGCTCGCGTGCTGTTATATTGGGGCATGCGAGATAGTGCATCTGCCAGGAAGTTCTTTCTCCCTGGCAAATGCTTGAGCGTAAATTGGAACTGGTGAAAATGCTGGGACCAGTGGGCTTGCTTGGGGTTGAGCTTCCTGGGTGTTTTCAGGGCTTCCAAATTTTTGTGGTCAGTCCACACCTGGAAGGGGATTTTGTTGTGTTCAAGGAACTGGCGCCACGTGAGTAATGACCAATGTATCCCATATGCCTCTTTCTCCCATAAGGGCCAGCACGGTTCCATTTCCATTAGTTTCTTGGATGTATATGCACAGGGTTGCAATACCCCTTCATCGTTTTCTTGTAATAGTACAGCCCCCACTGCCACATCACTTGCATCCGCCTGTATTATGAAGGGCTTATCCATGTTTGGGTGCCTCAGTACTGGTTCGGCAGAAAAAAGTCTCTTTAATCTCTCAAACACTGCTTGGCACTCCATTGTCCATGTTAGTGGCTGGCTAGGTTTTACTGAGTATGCTCCCTTCATTTTTAGTAAGTTCGTGAGGGGCAGGGCTATCTGGGCAAATGAGGGGATGAATTGGCGGTAAAAGTTTGCGAAGCCCAGGAAAGTTTGCAGTTGTTTTCTTGTGTGGGGTGGTGCCCATTCTAATACTGCTCTGACCTTCTCTAAGTCCATTTCAATGTCCTGTGGAGATATGCGATAACCTAGGTAGTCTATCCTTTCCTGGTGGAATTCACATTTCGAGAGTTTGGCATATAGGTGGGCAGCTCGCAGTTTCTTTAAAACCGCTCTGACTAGGTTGACATGTTCCTCTTTTGATTCGGTGAAGATAAGAATGTTGTCTAAGTAAACCAGGACCCCCTTAAATAGGTGCTCCCTTAGAACGTCATTGATTAATTGCATAAATACTGCGAGGCCCCCTTGTAATCCAAATGGCCCGTGTCTCCACCACCTCTTCTCCTGAGGAATCTGACCTCTCAGATCCTGACATCTGGCAGGGTTTCAGTTCGGGTAGCGGCTCCCTTTCCGGGGAGTTTTCTCCCTTCCTTGTTCCGCTGTCTGACATGGTAATTTTTGCAAAGTCCCCCGGCAAGGTTCTCCCTTCCAGTTGGACTAATTCTGCAGGTCCTATCTAATGTAAGGACCCACCTCACTTTGCATCTTAAGAAGACAGAACTCTTGGAATATTTCTTCCAACAGGCATCCTTTATTAAGAGAAAATGGTTGCAGGCATTCTAGACAGGACCTGGGGCCCAAGCCCTACAGTTCAAGGTCTTAAGGGGTCCCCAGCAGCCCCACCCCACCCCCATCTTTCCAGCGACAATCCCAGGCATTACATTTCCACCCCCTTTTTCTTCACTGCCGGCGGAAGGGAGACTTCAGAGAGGAGTAGATGAAAGCTGATGGCCCCATTGTTATGATTTAGTCCTTTTGGTGGTATCCACATTCAATCCCTTTGAAGTTGTACCAAAGGAAGTGAGGGCCATAAAACCCCTTTGTTCACCCCCTTCCCCTTCGTCATATAACAGAATCCAGAGAGGGCAGAAATGGGGTTTTCCATAGTCAATAACTAGAGATGAAATATAATTGGATTCTGACAGGTATAATGTGTATCAGAGTTATTCTGCAATCAGCGCTAGACAACTCTGCTTTGGCAATTCCATTCCAGCAGCATTGTGTTTTTCTACATGTCTCCCCTTGTCTTAGAAGATCAAACCAGCCCCATGGGAAGGAACTAAACTGAGTGGAAGGAAAGTGAAGAACACTCTAGCTGTAAGTAATTCCCTTGGATATTTTCTGCAATGGGGGAACGAACTACTCTTCCTGAATTAAGTGCACTGACATTCTGGTGACACGCCACATGCTAAGTTTGCTGAAGAATGATTCAAGTTAAGTGCCTGATGTGTTCAAATATTTTCCACATGCCTCTATACGAATGCTTTGGGGTTTATGAGAAATGCCTCACATTTCCAAGGTGAAAACTTCAAGTATCTCTTCCACCAACTATGAGAGTGTCAAGGCCACAGTGGGCCTCAATCTGTTTCCAGGAGGACTTGTATGAAGCTGCCATATATAAAGGCCGATCGGTAAATCACAGCCTTTGGTTTCAAGTAGGCCATAGTTATAGGTGCTAAAGTTCCTTTGCTTCAATAAGCCTACGTACAAGTAAATACACACAAGGTTGCAGACATTGAGATGAATCTTTTTAAAAAAAATATGGCACAAAAAACCCTTCATTGAAATTGAAGCTATGTAAGTTTTGACGCTTTTGTTTGCTGTATCGGTCTAAGCACTTTCAAGGAGACTTTATATATGACTAACAAGAGTCTGTCCCCATGAAGTAGTGGATGCTTTCTGCAGAGAATATAAAAAACTGCTTTCACTGCCTGAGAACAGCTCAGAGTTTCAGGCAGAAATCTTTTCATAACCATTTATGAATCCTATTCATGCAGAACAGATGTCCCGCCACTGAAGTTCTCTCACTTGCTTTGTCTTGGATACATGATGAATTTTGTCAGAATATCTACTTTCACCTCAAATCCCCTCCCCTCTGTTCTTACCAGTGCTAATTACAGTCATTAGTACAAGTAGTCCTTAACAATCATTCACTCAGTGACCATTTGAAGTTACAATGACTTATGTACGGCTGTTGCAGCATCCTCACAGTCACATGACCAAAATTACAACAGTTGCCTTGTTTAGCAACAGAAATTCTGGTGAAGAACTGCTTATATGGCCTGGAGTAAGATGAAATAAAGCTTTGTTTTTCCTACACTATTAACTACTTGTGCTAGTACAACTTACACATTGCGTTGGATTAAGTCCACTGAAGTCAATCCAAAGCTCCTCTAAAAGGAGGATGTTTTGCACCTTGCTGGGAAAAAAAAACCTTCTCTTTCAAGAATATTACAGGTTGTATTCACAAAAATGAAACTATTTTGTTGCTACGGTAGCTCTTGCTTAACTCTTTCTATCAGGCACAGAAGTTGTGCAGAAGTTTGGCTTGTGCAATATAATCAGCATTTCCAAAACTGTGGTTTGTTTCTCTCCTAAGAAGGCTGAAAGAAAAGTCACATCTAGTTCTTTAGTTATCCCTGGCTTGTGTGTGTCTCTGTGTGTGTGTGTGTGTGTTTGTGTGTGTGTGTGTGTGTGTGACAGAGAGAGAGAAAAAGAGAGACAAACCTCGAATGATGGTCCACATGTGTGAATTAAGCACTTTCCTATTATTTAGTTTAGATGCTTCCCCCAATAGAAGGAATCAATTCAGTTTAATTAGTTGTTTATTATAAGAGAAGACTCTGTAAAGTAACTTCTTTTTAAAGACATGTTAACACACCCATAATGTGTTGGACTAACTTTTCATCTTAATATAGCCTGATATATTTTGATGAAGAGAGGGAAAACCATGGAAATGTTATCTATCCAAATCAAACTGTGCAAATAGGCCATTATTTTAAAAACCCAGCCTCTTAGGATAATAAAACAGGGACTATTTCTTTCCAGTTTTTGCAGTTGAGTAACTGCCAATAATTAAAAATACAGGAAATTTATTACAAGCTCACTTTTCCCTTTTTCTTTACCCATCTAGCTCAGAAGAAGAATAAACCAAGATTTAGGTTAGCTAGTTCTTTTCTCATAGGCCATTCCAAGTTTTCCGTTTTCAGTAAATTTGAAATTGTCAAATTGTCAAAATGATCCAACTTCAAAACTTTTCCAACATTTTATGAAAAATTAGAACTTATTTCAAACTTGGTTTGTTTGCAGTGTAAATCAGTTAAATAAAGAGGAAAGAGTCATGGCTGATTCCTCCTTTGACTGGGGGAACTGATGTTTCTGGTTGATCATGTCATGGTTTCATATGAGGTGTGCCTTCAATCCTCATGTGAGCAGATAGCCACTATGTCACTCCTGTATTCCTGATCACCTCTTGGCCCACACTGCTGATCAGAAACTATTTCTGGTGCTCTATGCTTTCTGTTTCAACACTTTGTGATTGCACTTTCAGTTGTATCAGTTGTTGGTCTTTAAACAAGGAAAGCCATTGCCTCCTTGTAGAACCACTGCTTGCTGCTTAAGCCTACTGTGCACCTTTACTTCGCAGAAAAATCTGCTCTCAGAAAGTGAAATAAAATGCAGACTGCAAATCAAGACACATTTCAACCTAGTTACGCTATCAACTGAATTTAAGACACTTACGGATTCTTGGATGTGACCTCTCCTCCTTTGGTAAATGAAATGATTAATATCAAATAAATATGTGGGCCATCAGCCTAACCAAAACAGAGGTACCCACTAGAAGACGGCTGTATCCAGCACTATCTGTAGTTCTATTTTTTTAAAAAATGAAACTATTTTGTTGCTAGCTCAGTCCTAAATTTCATTTAGGTTTTTGTGTGATTCTGTAAGGCTCAAATGAAGTCCTTTGAAGAGCTAAGAGCCATTCCATATAGTCATAATATAAAAAAACATGATCGTTCAATCTTTCAACGGTTGCTTATATTACTGAATAGATAAATACTCACAAGGATTCAAAGATCCCTGCTCATTCATAGGGGTGTGAAATCCTCCTTGGAGAAATGCATCACCTTGCTCATGGTACAAAGGCTCATTTTGTGCATTTCAATATCCTCACGGATATCTGTCTCTATTGAAATAAACACAGAATCCCTACGGAAGCATTAAAAGCTCTTGTACCAAAGATGCAAACCAATAAAACACCTGTGGTTTGCTTTGATATCACTTCGTAAAAATAGCCAATATATTAAACTGAAGGCCAAATCAACACCAGTGAGAATTAATCAGATCTTTCTCAGAATTCTTCTATCCTGTGTACTGTATGCTCATGATTCTGAATTACTGGAAATAGACACTATTAATGAAGCTTCTTCTTCACTGGACTGAAACAAATAACTTACTGTTTGAGTTAAGCAAATAAACTGACAAAAAAGTAATCCCAGAACAGGCGAAAAATAATTTCTGTTATTTACCCATACCAGAAAGCATTTTTTTCCTTTCAAACAAAAACAAAACAAAACAAATTATTGTGCAATGTATAAGTGCAATTGTGAGGAATCTTGTTGGTTGTCTGAAAAAATGTTACCTGTCCATTTCACAGTCCTTATCTTTGCTAGACCTAATACAGGTTCTGTGACTTATCAATAGTGCAATTCTTCTAGCTGTATCAAAATTATGGGCTGTGCATATTGTTTTCACACAGTTTTATCCTATAAAAAGAAACAAACAATAGTAAATAAATTTTTGGTGTTCAAATGCTTTAATGAGGAAAAAAAGGTATAATCCAATGGACGTTTTTAAAGCATTATTTTTTTTCCTTTTATTCTGTCAGCCTTCTAGATATACTTTTTTAAAAGTTTATTTTGAATTTCTTAAAGCAAATGAAGTCAAGTCTCTCTCTTTTTTTTCCTGTCAATAATCGTATTAAAAAAAGGTGAATATACTACCTGAAATTTTGTGCATGTTACATTGTAGTTGTAACCTTTTCTAATTCAGAAAGAATAAGAGATGGTTGTGATTGTGCAGTGTATCAATAAAGTCTGGAGAAGTTTGTACCTTTTGGGGGAAATTTTATCTGAGATCTGGTTTTATTCCCTGTATACCCTAGAGAAGTCTTTCTCACCTATTATTTGTTTATTTGTTTATTTATGCCCATGGTCCCCTTCCATTCTTGCTTTCTCTGTGGTGCCCTCCATATACAAGTCTCAGTACCAGATAAGGAAAACCATAGTAATTTGTGAATTTCCTGGCACCAACGAGACAGGATTTGCACTATAATACACTTTACTTTCCTGTGCTCCCCTTGGCACATGCCATGACTGCCCCATTACATGTTTTTCACCTGTGGTCCCCATAAAATACCCTTGGGCCCTTCTTAGGATCTGCCACCCTTCCAGATTTACATGAAATAAGATTACTTGTCAACGATGATCATCCTATGCACTAAAAATAACACATCACACACAAATAGGGAACAATCGTGTACAATCTGCAATCTTTCCCTTCTTGTCAACCTTGGCTGAAACTAAATGCTGGAAATTTATTTTGTGTCTGTCTGTCTGTCTGTCTGTCTGTCTGTCTGTCTGTCTCTCTCTCTCTCTCTCTCTCTCTCTCTCTCTCTCTGTGTGTGTCCAAAAACCAAGAAATAGGTTGTGACTCCTCTAAGCAGAGGTGCCACATCTATAGACTGAATCTTGCCAAACTAAAGCATGTTAACACCATCATAAGGCATATGCTGTGGTAACTGTTAGGGAGGAGACGTCTTCACCTTCTTTTTGTCACACAAACTATCTGAATTGAGTTGCTTCTTGCTCCTCTGGAATTCTCCCCCTCCTTCCTGGGAATCCGGACTACATTCCATTTCCATCTCCATCTCTCTCCCTCTCTCTCAGTGTGGGTGTGGGTGGGTCTGTGAGAGTGAATGAGTGAGTGAGTGAGAGAGAGAGAGAGAGAGAGAGAGAGAGAGAGAGAGAGAGAGAGAGAGAGAGAGAGAGAGAGAGAGAGAGAGAGAGAGAGAGACTATATATTAATAGATATATTAGCAGATAATTTATCCATGTACACATGAGCCCACACATTAAAATTAATTGTTTGTAAAATAAGATGCCCAATTTATAGGATTAATTAATCCTCTGTATGCATTACCAACTGTTCACTTTTACATAACAGAGTGCTGTCACACACTACACAAACACACATACTCTCCTTCCAGCAGAAACATTAAAAATTAAAAAAAAAAACAATAGTTTGAGGGGACAAAAATAGTTATATCGGGAAGAGAAGAGGCTGTGGAAACACAATGTAGGCAAAGACAGGGATGAAGAAGGAAGAAGAAAAGAGAACAGTCATTTAGGCATTAGGAAAAAGGGATTAAAATCATCAAGCCTACAGTCCCTTCTGAATAACAGCTTGTAAAAGCTACATTTCAAAGGTATCCACGCTTTTAAATAATGATTACGGCAATTATTTTAACTTCTTAGAACCTTCTATTCTCAGTAAATGTAACATCTCCTCAATGTACAGGTGATAAGAGCTGGGGAAAAACCTTCATCTTTCTGTGGAACAAATCTGGTAACTTCTTGGTCAGCAACCAAATGTGTCAAGTACTCCTTTTAAAATAATAATAATAATAATAATAATAAACATCTATAACACTTTGCCTTTCCAATACACATCAAGGACTGGTGTTAGAGAATTCCATTATATATTGCCTTATTTTGAAAAAAAAGGTAAAGGAGTCCCTGCAGATTTTACTCTGCTAGTTGTTGCCGACTATAGGGAGTGGTGCTCATCACTGCTTCAAGGCCATTGAGCCAGCACTGTCCGAAGACATTTCTGTGGTCATGTGGCCAACATGACTATCCATTGAGGTGCCCAGAACACTGTTACCTTCCCACCAAAGTGGTATCTATTTATCTACTCGCATTTGCATGCTTTCGAACAGCTAGATTGGCAGGAGCTGGAGCGATGACAGGCGCTCAACCCATCCTGTGGTGCTCAGGTCTCAAACCTGGGCTGCCAACTTTCCCACCAACAAGCCCAGCATCTTAACTGATGAGCCACTGCACCACCCATATTGTCTTATACCTACCTGAATTACCAGAATCTAAGGCGTATTGCAGATGGTGGATAGAATGGAGGCCCTTATCTAAATCACATCAGCTGCTTTTGCCAACGTGGTACCTTTCTGGCAGCCATATTGGCTGGGAATAGTAGGAACTATAGTCCAACACAGCTGAAAGATTCCCGTGTAGAGTCTTAAGTATAAAATGGAAGGCGGTGAGAAGCTGCTTAGGATTAGTATTTTTGTTAAAAGTCAAATGTACTTCACCCAGTCAGGCTTTCCACCCCAGACTTTCCTTGTGTCTTCAACTTCCAGTATCTTCAGCCTACCTAATTAGATATTTGCGAATTATGGGAGGATCACAGATTTGGATTAACTTGAATTAGACCTGGCTTCCCACTGAGCTATAGATAATTCCTCTGAAGCTGCTCAGAAAATAGACTTCTTTGTCCATCATGTTGTTTTGTTCCTCCAATCCCACCAGGACCATGGTTACATTTATTAACCAAAGCACTTTATAATAAATGTTTTGCCAAAATCACATCAAGTTGGGCATGGTGCAAAAAATGTATAGGAAAGAATAAATCTCAACCAGATAATAGGAACACTTGAATGAAATAAACCTGTTATGATAAGGGCTTCTTTTTTTCCTGCTAATCTTAAATCAGTGTCCTAGTTGACTAACAAAAATCATCTCTTCGTCTAGCTGTTCCTACACAAGTAAGGTATATTGCTTCTATACTCAATCCACCAGTCTCCACCTCCATCAATCACATAAAACCATTTATTTCCAATTACTTAAGTTGCCACAGAAATTAAAAAAGGAACCCTATACTCCAGTCTTTTTTTCCCCCAATCCTTTTCTTGCCTATTTATTCATCTCCCTAGCCAAGCACAGTCTTCTCCTTCATCATATCCTTCCATCTCTGTCGGGACAATCCATTCACGCCTATCTATCCATCTATCTGCCTGGCTTGCTTTAAAACTCAGCTTGTACCACTTTACAGAAACATGTCTGCATAATGAAAACTTTCGTCTTATCTCTCCTTCAGCCTTCAGCCAAGAAAGCTTAATGTAGCTGGTCTACAATGCCCCAGTTAAAATGAAATGATAAAGAAAGGGTATCTTGTCTAGGAAAAAACCAGCACACTGGGTGTTTCTTTTCTCTTTTTTTTCCTCTTTTTTTCTCTTCCTGCCTTATTTAAATAACTCTTTTGTAAAACAACAGAAATACTCTCCAATAATAGTATTAAAGATGTTGCTTTTGGTAACGAGAGCTATCAAAAGAATGGGGGTAAAACTCAGTAGCTGGGGAGGGAAGGAATTAAGGAAGATCAAAGAGAAACATGTACTTAATTCTTTGCAAATAGCCTTATCTAATTTGTCCATTAGAAGAATTATTTGGATATGCAAAACAGGTACAGTTACAGGGCACGTAATTTGCTCTTGACTGTCAGTGCTTATTCTTTCACTTCTGTTTAAATTGTACAGCAAGGGAGAGGAGGGGAGAAGAAAGTAACGACAGCAGACTTCCAATATTTGAAGGGCTGCCACAAAGAAGAGGGGGTCAACCTATTTTCCAAAGCACCAGAAGGCAGGACAAGGAACAATGGATGGAAACTAACCAAGGAAAGAAGCAACCTAGAGCTCAGGAGAAACTTCCTAACAGTGAGAACAATTAACCAGTGGAATGGCTTGCCTCCAGAAGTTGTGGGTACTCCATCACTGGAGATTTAAGAAGACAAATGGACAGGGGCTTGGACTAGAAGACCCCCCCCCAGGTCCCTTCCAACTCTGTTATTCTGAAAGACCAAATATGCCAGTTTATTCAGGAACTAAAGTAGAGCAAACTTTCCTTAAGTCCAGCTTGATTCATGGACACATCAGCGATCATGCACAGTGACAGAAATGTTTGTATTTATCTTTTTCCAGGGTATATACTGTACCTTCTCAGTTTGGCCTAGAATCCTGATATTTCTTGTTAGCTTCCCATCCAATACAAACCAAGTCCTCTCCTGCTTAACTTTCAAAAACAGCTAAAATTGGTTACATCCAATCTCATCAATGAGCATTGAGGACTGCACAATAAAATGGAAATGAGTATCATCGTCTTAACTGCAGCTAAAATTGTACAACTAATTGTGCACATGGGACAGCTTGCACCGATATGAAAGATACAAATGCGGAGCAGACAAGTGGAAGCATTAAAACTGCTATCAATGCTAAATTTTCCTACTTGATTTAGCAATGTTGTTGATTGTGTCCCTGAACTTGTGAGACCTAAACTGCGAGTGCCAGTGTCTATCTTGCTGTTTTAATCAAAGCTTCATGTTGTGTTAAAGAAAATCATGCAAAGTTCCATTAAAAATATTAATGTGGACAAGACGGAATGTGGATAAGATGGAAGGGAGGGAGGGAGGAAGGGAGGGAGGAAGGAAGGAAGGAAGGAAGGAAGGAAGGAAGGAAGGAAGGAAGGAAGGAAGGAAGGAAGGAAGGAAGGAAGGAAGGAAAGAAAAAAAGGAATTTCTTTTTGGTATAATCAAATGAGAAGAGATATTATCTCTTTTACTGAGAGGCATTCAATTTAATACTAAATTGATGTTTCTGGTTACATATGGTAACATCTCTGATTTATCAAGTGAGAAGATATTGATACCCAGTACCCAGTAACCACCCAGTAACTTACAGTTACTTTTGCAGAGAAGTCTGTTCAACTGTACCTTGCAACTATAACTTCCTTAAATAAAATGGTTGCAAATTCATTTTATACAGTCGGAGTGGCATTATAGCATTGGGCAACTCCATGGAGTCATTGTAGGGTGACATGGTTTTTTATTTTCTTCTTTTGTTGTTGTTGTTGATTATTAATCATCCTGGATCCAGCAAGAGGAGACATGCAGCTATTTTGAATGAGGCAATCTATTTTGACTTTCATTATTTATTTTCTGAACAATAAAAGAACAGAAGAGAACTCCTGCTTTCATGAAGTGAAGGGGCTGAGGCAGGGAAATAATGGCTTCTTCATCTTGGCTCAGTCTCCCCTTAACAATCTTCAAGGATAGTTTTTGGAAAGTTGGTGAACTTCTTGAGGATATTTGGTGGATAATTGGAATGGCATTATTTGTATTATTATTCGCACTGGCAAAATTTGGCATGGTTGTATAGATCCATTTTTTAATTTATTTATATATATATATATATATATATATATATATATATATATATATATATATATATATATATATATATATATATATATATATATATATATATATATATATATATATATATATATATATATATATTTGAATGTGTTATACATGCCAGAGAAATTTTGCTTATATCCATAGGCATTTTAAGTCATGTACTGCTAATCACCAGCCAGTAATGACAGCATATACAACATTTACCCCAGGCTACCCCATTCTTTATATCAATAGTATGATTTAGAGCAGGTTATTTTTTCAGGAATCCCTTATGATTTCTCTATAGATCCCCATCTATCTCAGTTAATATCAGGCACAAAGAATGAGGGCCATACAGCAAGTGCCAATTAAGCTGATTTATTGCTCATGCCTATACACAAGAATATAGTCATCTATAGTCAGCATTAAGCTGGCAGTAGATAAGATCAACAGAATTCAAGAGGGGTTGAACTTCGACTGTTTGTTGAAATGTAAGGACTCTAGGCTGATTCCTCTCTTGACTCTGCCCCCAGGCTTTTACAATCACTGATACTTGATTTAGCCCGAGAAACACACAAACACACACAAACACCCATATGCTGCTGACATATCATCTGCCTTTCCACTTTTGAACACAGGCGGTATTAAGGGATGCTGGGAGTTGTTTTACAGCAACATCTGGAGAGCGATGTGCTCTACAAGTAGCTTTACCCAAAATCACACGGACCATTTGATTTAATAGCCGAGCAGAGCGGAACAAATAATTGGCAGCTTCTGAATTCTTTGATGACATTCGAGTGGGGAAAGAGCCAAGCAGAGATCACTGGTGAGAAAACAGAAATGTTACAGATAGCCAGGAGTGACCTTGTTTTCAGTTGTGTAACAAAAACTAGATCTTTGCGTGCAAGCTGGAAACATGACTTGCTTGGGTAGCTGCTTATAAAAGTCAATGCATAAAAGGGGGAAATATATATAAGAGGTTTTAATGAGTAGGCTTCCTGCTATGCATTTTTTCTCCTGTACAGGAAGAGTCTAAGAAAGGGGTTTTGAAATTTTACTTCTCTTCTGAAGCCCAAATGGAGACTAAAACGTACTGTTGGACCTACTGATTTTCCATCCTCCATAACATGTCCCACCTTAATTGTGGTTTGTGCAGGAGTTCAGGATCTGAAAGCTTTGCTTTATCTTGAGGTGGTTAAATAACTTTAAATAAAAATGGGTCAATATACCTGCCTACTGGCCAGGCCAAATTCTCCTACAGATTTAGCAGACGAACGGTGTTTATCTCCATGAAGTGAGCCCCAGAGGTTTTCTTTTCTTTTCTTTCGGGAAGGTAGGCAAAAGATTGAAGGTGACAAAATTGAGTTCTTTTCCTTAAAATTATAGAGCAAGTCTTCTAATAAAGGGTGCAAAGAGAAAGAACTGCAAAAAACTTACTTCACTCCATCATTGTTTATTACAATGCATCTGGCCATCAAAAAAAAATCTTACAAAATAATGCAAATATTAGTACCATGCTAAAAATTCATGGGTGTAGAAGACCATGACAGAACTAATGTAAAGTAATAGAAGGCAGGGGAGAAGGGAGTTACTTTTTTGCAGAACAAAAGGGAAAAAAAGTAAACAACTAGAAGGGTACATTTGAAGCACCATGTTTCCAAAAGATGTATAGCTGATCCTTTGCTAAATAAGAGATCTACCGAGCAAGTAAAGTGAAGAGGTTGACTTATATCAAGAAAAAAGGTAGCAATTAAAGATTAGAGGGAAAAAGAATGACTTTTATAAAACATCTTTTTTTCAAAAATTTGTTAGGATGGCATGCAAAGAATTTCCCTCTTGTGGTGTCCTTGTTGGTCTCTGAGCTTGTTCCTCTTTTTTTGCATATTTTTATTTATCCAACTAGGTAGCAACTTCAGCACTGATGATGTTACCTAGTTAGGTAATAAAATCTCTACAAGAAATGAACCAAGCTCAGAGAGCACCAAGGATCCCATGATCTTTCCCTTTTCCTTTCCCCTTCCCCCTCCTCCTCCTCTCCCACTCCTTTCTAGCACTGAAGATATTACCTAATTGGGTAATGAAATGTCTGCAAGCACATAGCCAAACTCAGAGAGCACCAAGGACCCCAAAATTCAACCCTGAGTGTCAAATACTTTCTTCTATCAGAACTTCCCTCTTTTTCTGCAAAGTCTTCATTTTGGAGGGCTTGGGTGTGGAGATAAGCGGTGGTGCAGCTTGCCTGCTCCAGTTTGCCTAACAGGGAGAATGGAAATTCTTGAAGGTGACCTCTCATCAAGAGTTTATTCTTTCTCAGCTGTGTTCTATCATTCTCCTTTTGCCAATCAATAGCGATTTCATTAGCATGAAATCACTGTCTAATTAACTCTGCATTCAGTCAATCACACTAAGTAGTATGGTCAAAAGCATTGAAGTCTGAACCGACCTGAGGCACACTTTTTTTTTGCATTTGGAAAGGAATAGAAAACAAAATAAATGGAATAGATGCTCCCAAACAATTTCAGGCTTAACATCCTGTGTGACAAAGTGAGTTATATTAACTTATCAGGAAATGAATGAAATAGCTATAAAGAGTGGTGAAACTCCCAAGGCTAGATTGGCAGAGATAATGTTTGGTGTGCAATCATGGCGAATATCTGTGGCTCAGGTATAGGATGAGGGTGAAGGTTTGTTCTTCAAGCTTGTTTACAAACGTCTTGTTACCAGGCTAAGTAACATCTTTAGTACAGTTTAGGGGATGTCAGTGTCAGTGTTCTTTTGTTCATAAGGGCTTCATGTGGTCAATAGATCTTGGGTTTTGGAGGTCAAGTCTTAACATGACACAAACCCCAAACAGCACTTCACCTCCCAATGACCATCACCTGACATGACCTCCCTATCACAAGAACCTCACTTGACATGACCTTCACTTGCCGTGACCTCACAAGACCCATCACAAGAACCTCACTTGATGTGACCCTCACCTGACATGACTTCCCAATCACAAGACCCATCACAAGAACCTCACTCGACATGACCCTCACCTAACATGATCCCCCAATCACAAGAACCTCACTTGACATGACCTTCACCTGACATGACCTCACAAGACCCATCACAAGAACCTCACTTGACATGATCTTCACCTGACGTGACCTCACAAGACCCATCACAAGAACCTCACTCGACATGACCCTCCACCTAACATGATCCCCCAATCACAAGAACCTCACTTGACATGACCTTCACCTGACGTGACCTCACAAGACCCATCATAAGAACCTCACTCGACATGACCCTCACCTAACATGATCCCCAAATCACAAAAACCTCACTTGACATGACTTTCACCTGACGTGACCTCCCCATCACAAGACCCATAACAAGAACCTTACTCGATGTGACCTTCACTTGACATCACCTCCCCATCACACGACCTACTGACTACACAAAGCCCTTATAAGCAGAAGAACACCAACACTGACATCCCCTAAATTCCACTGAAGATAGCCTGGTAACAAAATGTTCAGTAACTAACAACAAGCTTGAAGAACAAACCTCCACCCTCATCCTACACCCGAGCTACAGATATTCACCACTAATAATGTTTGGTTTCAGAGTTATATTTCACCAACAATTTATTAAGGCCCATGAAATACTCCAAATTTTGTATTCTTAAATATATAAAATTCTGTTACATCTGTAAGTGCTCTCCTTTTGCAGTTCCTACATTGCTGTTTGAGGATATTTAAAATGCACAGGTGGTTCTGACTACTCCAAAAACAAATTCTCAAAAGAATTTACCTTTCTCTTATTAATAGTCAGATCTTGTGGTCTCTATGATATGTTTCTTTCTGCTTTCTGCTTTGTGAAAATAAATATTCAATAAAGAACAAGAAGTTATATGGTTGCGCTGATTCTTTTTCTGTATTCATCCTTTAACACATCACTTATTACTACATTATCTCTTGTAGGTTGTGGATTTATCTACTAAGAGTACCGCTCCCTCCATAGAGGTAACCTCCAACAACAGGGAGACTTGTGCTAGGACTGACAAGCAATCATCCTCTTAAATACTTACTCCTGCCTACTAATCTTTATCAAAGGAGAATAAACTGTAAGAAGTAGGGGAAAGTGGCAAAACCTGGGGGCAGAGTTAAAAGAGGGATCAACCTAGAATCCCTATGTAGCCACATGGGAACTAAGTTCAATCCCTCTTGAATTCTGTTGGCCCTTATTTAACTCCAGGGAGGTGCTAATGATTAGTTGAGAAGATTCCTGTACATAGGCATGAGCAGCAATAAATCTGTTTAATTGGATCTTCAGGTGTGAACCTGGTCTTTCACATCTGACATTAACTCTTACATTAAACCAGTGTTTCTCAACCTCAGTGGCTGGAAGATGTGTAGATTTCAACACCCAGAATTCATTGGCTGGGGAATTCTGGGAGTTGAAGTCCACACATTTTCAAGCCAGCAAGGCTGAGAAACACTGCATTAGGTAGGAACAGGAAATGTTGATTTGAAAAAATAGACGACCTGGGAAGCAAGGGGTTTCTAATATGTCAACCAAACACACTCCAAGATAGTGCCTTTATATTCCAGTGTAACAGGGAGGTATTCATCTAAGCCTCTTCCAAATCGTTTGTTTTTGCTCTGAATTGTAAAAAAATGTTGCTGACCTCTGTCAAACCTGTCTTCCTTATTTCCTACACTAGTACACATAGACAAGTCATATTTTTGCTATATTGATTCTATAATCAGTAATATAATAAATTTATTTATTTATTTATTTATTTATTTATTTATTTATTTATTTATTTATTTATTTATTTATTTATTTATTTATTTATTTATTTATTAAATTTCTATGCCGCCCTATTCCGGAAACTCAGGGCAGCTCACAGCATAAATAGAAATCCAATATAAAAAACTACATAATATATATATAAAAAATACATATATAAAAAAGAGAACCCCTAAATTAAGAAACCATTCATTCAGCAAACGTACACACAAACATACACTGGCTAGGGGCAAGATGTCAACCACCCCAGGCCTGTCGGCAATATTATTTTATTATATTATATAATATAATAAAATTTACATGAGTCTAGATTAGAGGCATTCCCTACCCGTCTTGATCAATCAATCTACACTTCAATAGAATTGAATGTTGGTCTCAGTCAAATGAATTACTAAATTCATCTACTGCCATGGAGTGAGATACCATCAGTATGCTGATGATACTCAGCTGTACATTTCCACTCCTGGCCATATCAGTGAAGTGGTTGAGGTGATGTGCCGGTGTCTGGAGGCTGTGAGGGTTTGGATGGGTGTTAACAGATTAAGGCTCAACCCCGATAAGACAGAGTGGCTGTGGGTGATGCCTCCCAAGGACACTTCTATCCGTCCTTCGATTACCCTGGGGGGTGAATCTATAAACCAATCAGAGAAGGTTCGCAACTTGGGAGTCCTCCTCGATCCACAGCTGACATTAGATCATCATTTGTCGGCAGTGGCGAGGGGGGCATTTGCCCAGGTTCGCCTGGTGCACCAGTTGCGTCCTTACTTGGATCGGGAGTCTCTCCTCACAGTCACACATGCCCTTGTCACCTCGAGGATCGACTACTGCAACACTCTCTACATGGGGCTACCCTTGAAGAGTGTTCGGAGACTACAATTAGTGCAAAATGCAGCTGCACGAGCAGTTGTGGGCCTTCCTCGTTGTGCCCACATGTCATCAACTCTCTGCATGCTGCATTGGTTGCCTATTGGTCTCCGAGCCCAATTCAAGGTGTTGGTTATTACCTATAAAGCCCTTCATGGCATGGGACCAGGATACTTACGGGACCGCCTTCTGCCACATACTTCTCTACGACTGGTGAGAGCGCCCAGGGTCGGCCTCCTCCGGGTCCCGTCAGCAAAACAATGTCGTCTGCCAGGCCCTAGGGGGAGGGCTTTCTCTGTTGTGGCGCCCGCCCTCTGGAACGAACTGCCTCCTGAAGTCCGCGTTTCTCCGACTCTCCCGGCATTCCGAAAGAATTTAAAAACCTACCTCTGCCGGCAGGCCTGGGGATGATTGTTGATTGTGGTGTGACTGATGAGTATGTGTGGGGTTTTATTTTTAATGTTTTTTTGTTCGGATTTAGATTGAAATTGTTTTATATATACCCGTGTTTCCCCGATAGTAAAACACCCCCGATTGTCAGACGTATCGGGGGTGTCAGGGGGGTCGGCTAATGTGAGCCGTACCCCGAGCGTAAGACGTATATCTTACTTTTGGGGAAACACGGGGGCGGAGGGGAGGGAAGATGGACGCGCTGCAAGAGCGGAGCGTGGCGGGGGGGAGCGGAATCCAGAGCTTTGCGCTGCTCCCCTCCCCTCCCTTCCCCGCCCCGCCGCTGCCGCCGCTCACTCACTCACCCCGCAGCAGGGGGACGAGGGGAGGCGCACCGGGAACCTCTCCTTGGCGCAGGGAGCTTCCTTCTGGCTGGGGCAGCAAGAGACCGGGAAGAAAACCTGCCCCTCCAGCTCGCTCACTCACTCACCCGCGCGAGCGAAGCGGCGGGTGAGTGAGTGAGCGAGCTGGAGGGGCGGGTTTTCTTCCCGGTCTCTTGCTGCCCCAGCCAGAAGGAAGCTCCCTGCGCCAAGGAGAGGTTCCCGGTGCGCCTCCCCTCGTCCCCCTGCGGAGGGGAGGGAGGCGTCCGCGTCTTTTGGCGGGCGTCCGAAAGCCGCCCACCGCGCGCCGGGCCAGCAGGCTGCGCAGGGAGGCTCCTAGGCGGCCATCGGCTGGGGCGGCAGCGGCCCAGGCTCTCCCTGCGCAGCCTGCTGGCACGGCGTGCAGCTGGAGAGGCTCGGGGCTCGGCTTGCGTGGGGAGGTCCGGCTGCTCCCCTCGGCGTCTCTTCCTTCCCGGCTCCCTCGGCCGCCTAGGAGGCTCCTGCCGGGGGTGGAGGGGAGGGAGGCGTCGAGGCTCCGAACTGGAGCGAGGGAAAAGCTCCGCAGCCGCAGCCCCCCACGGGGGAAGCGGGCGTTCCGGCAACACCAAGAGCGCGGCTGCTTAGCGTGCCGAGAAAGGGCGAGGAGAAGTGCTTTGAGGTGACGCCTGACGACCGCCCGCCCGCCCGCCTTCAGTCAGGGTTTTTTTTTTCCCTGAGGAAAAGCCTCAACTTATGCCTCACGGGTTCTGTCTGTCACGGAGATGGGGAAGAAGTGGCGGAGTCCCAGCCAAGCGGAGAAAGGCTGCTCCGACAAGGAAGAACTTGGCAGGCGGAGGAGTCAGAGCGCCAGTCGGGGGAGGTTCGCGGAGTCGTGGAAGAGGTTAAGTTCCAGGCAGGGCTCCACCAAATGCTCTGGATTGGCTTCGCAATCGGGAAGCTTCTGCACCCGCAACTGAAGCTGGCGGGCCAGGGGGGAAATGGCCGCGGGGACCCCGCCTGCGAAGAGCCCCGGCGAGGCCCCGCTCGACCGGCACCCGGGCCGGGAAGGGAGGGGAGGGGAGCACCGGCCGCCCCTGCCACACAGGGTCCAGCCACCAACGCCTGGGAAACGCCGCTCCTCGGAGCTCCTCTATACAGCCACCGCCCACCCTCACCGCCCCTTTCGTCGCTTTCCCATTCAGGCGGCTGCGCTGTCACCCCGCCCAAGCCTCGCCGCCGGGCCCCACGGAGCCACTTTCCCGGGCACTGATTGGCGAAGCCGCTTGACAACCACAGCCGGGCCGCCGCCGCCGCCTCCTCTCGGGCCTAGGAAATGAGCAAAGCAATCCGCCGGCACGGCCCGCATTTGTGGGCGCTGATGGCCGCAAGCCGCGGACAGGCTCTTCCTCCTCCTCTCCCACACCCCTGGGAAGCTCCTGCCGCCATTTTGTGCATCTCCCTCCTTCACCCCGATTTTCCCTCGGAGTCGGTGGCTCGGGAAAGGCCCGCCCTGTAGGTGAGTCTCTCTCACTCGGCGTGGGGCGACTCCGGGGAGTGAGTCGGCGGGTCATTTTGCTTGGCCACCGAGGCAGGGCTTCGCTGGGTGGCGACGCTGAAGAGACGAAGCGGTTTGCAATTTTTTTCCAATATAAGCTGTACCCCGAAAGTGAGACGTAGTGGGGGTTTTGAGGATAAAAAGAAAGTAAGACGCTGTCTTGCTTTCGGGGAAACACTATGTTGTGAGCCGCTCCGAGTCTTCGGAGAGGAGCGGCATACAAATCCTAATAAAATAAATAAATAAAATAAATAAATAAAATTCTTATATTTGGCTTCCTTAAGAGCTTCCAGTGGTGGAATGTCAGGAGGAGAATTCCTAGATCTGGGTCTATATCCTACAAAGCCTCATAAAGAATTATGTAAATGGGAAGTAGATGCATGCACTCCTAAAGCCCAAATGTGCAATATACACTGTAAGCAGAAGAAAAATAACTCTCTCTTATCCTTAACAATGCAATTCAGGATTAGCATTGTGAAGCAAGCTAAAGGCAGACTCAAACTAACAATGAAGCAACCGATTGACAAAAGAATTTCCTCAGACACCCTATAATTATTATTTAGAACTTACCAACACAAGGTGTTGCTCACACACTAGCTTAAAAGATTATTTGCATCCATTGCTACCCGCTGAGTGGGGAGAATGCAATTTACCAACTCTTTAAAAACAAAAACAGTAAAAAAATAAAAACAAAAAAACAAAAACAAAAGAGTGTCTGAAACTAATTTGACCGCCGCATGAATGCTACTGTTTTGATAAAGTATAATTCTATCACCTCTTTCCAAAACAATGAATTGCTTCTTTGCAGATTAGAAACGTCTGTTGAAGTACTGCCTCCTGAGCAGCAAGGAATAGGGTCTTAATTGCTTTAGTCGGCTTTGCAAATAGATTAGAGAAATTAATAGAGGCTGGGTCTATCAGAAGTTATGAATTCTGACAGGCCATTGGACAAATGCAACCTCGATTGGAACAGGCAATATCCCTTTCAAAGCTCATGTTTTGGAATACGCTACAAAGGAGGACGTCAATTTCACCAAGCGGGTACCATTTTGAAAAGTACTTTGAATTAAACGGGATTGCTTTCCGATCCAGCAAAATCTCTCTTTTGTTCTTAACCTCAGCAAAGCAAGTCTTTTCTCATAGCCAATGTCGAATTACACTTGAGACCTGACAACAATTCTGAAAATAATATCCTGGGAAGCAATATTGTTCTCATGTGGTTGAAGAGAGCACAGTGGCAAGCAGCCGGAGTCTGCAGCCATCAATCCCAGCTTATCTACAAAGCCTTATCCAGAACCCAATTGATCATAAATTTCACTTTTATTTTTCTCTTCTATCTAATCCAAGCAGTCAAGGGAAAAGCAGAAACTCTCTCATTTTCACCCACGTGCACACAGACAATGAGGTCAGTGAAGCATTCTCCAGGCAGTTGAGAAGAACAGTCAATAAAACCTTTAACTCAATGTAATGGCACCTAAAAGATTAGTGGAGGTGAAAGAGCAACTTATATAAAGAATTGATTCTTAGATAACTTGCATATTTCTCCTTCTTGGATCTCTTGTGCTTCATTCTTTATTGTGATGAATTTGATAGCCCCTATAATTTCATAATTTACATTGCTGGCCCTTTGAACCTCAAGCATCTTTCTTGAAATACTTTTAGCCGGCTTGGTTCCATTGAGACACACATTTTCTGCTAAACACAGATCCAGGTGAATAAACTGAATGATTTTAACTAGGTTTTATATTGAATATTTCCTCTACATTTTGCTGCTCCTTAAGCCTAGCTCAGGAACATGTCATGCCACAACAATCACTGGTAAAAAAAAAACAACCCACACATCTTAACACATCTACCAACACAGTAAGATATTCATGCACCTCTCATTAGCACCAAATATATAAATAAATAACGTTTTTGATAGAGCAATGAAAAAAAAAAGAACAGTTGCCAGAAGGTTATAACCATCTGCATCTATTGTCAAGTGGTGCAGTGTATCTGTTTAACACAAAATGCCAGGGGAAAGTTACATAGCCTGAAGAACTTCATTGTCCATGATCATTTTGACAACTGTATTTATAAAAAACAGACAAAAATAAACAGGTGGGCATGGTTAAAAAGCTGCAGAGAGCTGTCTGAAAGGCAGGTTTTGATAATGCAGGCCTGTGCATTGATGTGCAGTGATATTTGTTTATTTTACCAAGTCAGCTATAGAAGAAAATTCCATATAAAAGAAACTTTGTATAAAGTTGGACTGAACACTTGCAGGAATTGGGTATGTCTAGTGTAGTGAAAAGAAGGACTAAGGGATGATAGGATAGCTATGTTCCAATATTTGAGGGCCTGCCACAACAAAGAGTAGTCAACTTATTCTCCAGAGCACGTATAGGTAGGAAAAGAAACAATGGATGGAAACTAATCAAGGAGAGAACCAACCTAGAACACAGAAGAAATTGTTTGATTGATAGAATAATGAACCAGTGAAAGTTGAGGGTGCTCCATCACTGGAGAATGGACAGCCAGTCAGCATATTGTCCCCACCCCAAAAAATCTGGCACCTGATTTTACCAACCTCGGAACAATGGAGGCTGAGTCAACCTTGAGCTGGTCAGGATCGAACTCCTGGCAGGCGGGCAGAGTCAGCCTGCAATACTGCATTCTAACCACTGTGACCCCACGGATTTTTAAAAGCTTAATATCCCAGTTTTTCTTAAGATTCTGTAAATCCATGAGCCATAATTCCACCATCATTAGACTTCCACTTGCAGCTTTTGCATATTTATAATTTTGTTTTTTTTTAAAAAAAAAAACAACTTACAACACAAATCGAGAATTCTGCAAGTGGCATACTTGCCTATGAATCAAACAAAATGATATAGAATAAATGATATCCCACTTGAGGTGGGGGGGGGGGTTGGACCGGAAGACCTCTGAGGTTCCTTCCAACTTTATTATACTACGTTCCAAATACAGGAGAAACTTAATGCCTGATTAGAGGCCAGGTTTCTCACTGAGCTATTTTTAAAGATTGTTTCTCATAGAACGACCTCCTCAAGGGAGGGTGTTGGGAGCTTGCATTATGGTACAGAAATTGCATTCAAAACACAACCAAATGTGGTAAGGTTTCCCATCACTCCCATCAGTTCAGAATATTGCTGGAAAATGAGAACTTGGAAACCATTGGCATTAACTACACTCTAATGAAACTTTCTCAGGTATCCCAGGCTCATACGTGTGTTGGTTTTATGCATCTTTACTGCACTTGCTGTATTTACATGCACAGGGACCTTTGCCAAGTGTATTTTGTTTTGTTTTTTTAGCCACAGTGTCAACAATCTACAGGGATGACTCTGTGTTGGAATAACTGGAAGATTCAGACACACACGTTTCAATGCTTAACTAAAGAGGACAGCTATTTCTTGCTGGATTTTTTAAATTAACACACGGTTCTGGTGGAAAAAACAGAGATGCCACTGGAGGAGGAGGAGGAGGAGGAAGAGGAAGAAGAAGAAGAAGAAGAAGAAGAAGAAGAAGAAGAAGAAGAAGAAGAAGAAGAAGAAGAGGAAGAAGAGGAAGAAGAGGAGGAGGAGGAGGAGGAAGAAGAAGAAGAAGAAGAAGAAGAAGAAGAAGAAGAAGAAGAAGAAGAAGAAGAAGAAGAAGAAGAAGAAGAAGTGGAGGAGGAGGAGGAGGAGGGAGGAGGAAGAAGAGGAGGAGGGAAAAAAAGGAACTGGTATCAAAGTAACAGAATATCAGAATAAAACCAGTATTCTTTTCCTAACTCAGATTGCAGGCAATAAAAGCTTAGACACTCTATTTTTAACAACTGAATTCTGATTCTGTAAGAGGAATTGTCTAGCATCTGTCGCAAGCTGGAATTGGATTCTATTGATGAGTGGTATTGAAAAGGTAGACCATACGCTATCACAGAAGATACAATGGGGGTGGGGAGAGATATGGGCAGGAGTTTCAAGCTCAAATAACAGATACACCACAAAATAAAGGAGAAAAAGAAAAGAGTTACTAAACCAGAAAAAGAGGTTAGCAGTGACAGCAAGATAAGGAGATTTCCCAGAGTGTGGGGGATTTTGCTTAATTAAATCAAAACAGGAAAAGATAATAACCAGAGGCATCCTCCAGTTGCAATCCTTTCATTAAAAGGAAGAAAGCAACTTTGCTGTTTTCATATCAGTAGGCAAAGTCACAATATGCCCACAAAAAGGGCTGGAGCTTCTACCACAACATTGTGATGCTTTTCTTCTCATTCAATAAATCTATCCCCAGCCCACACCCCTACTTTGACCATATCTGTAGATAACTAGGATGGTAAAGGACCAGTTGAAAGGGAGTTGCTTGAACAATCCTGTTGTATTTGATTCCTCCTTGTAGTTAGACCCTACAAGAAGCAGAGAAAGCCCGGGGTAATTTGTAAGGTCGATGCCTGGAAGAAACTTGGACAAGCTTTGAAGTAAAGACAAGGAGAACAGCTGCCTTATGATCTGGTTCTTATACAGTACACAGCTTCAACCAAATATCTTGGCTGTCTTGGAGTATGTTTTAGCTCTGCTTACATCATGCAAGACGGAGAACTTGAAGACTGATTAATCTTTATACGGTCCCATGTCATCTCTTACAAACAACACAGGTAAATTTTCTCCATGATAATCTGTCCTTAACCTGGTCCTTCAGGTCTCCCAGTTCCACCCATTAGCACTGTAACTGAATCCATCCAACTGTTGCTGGTCTTCCTCTTCTTCCCTTTGTTCCAACTTGCATTAACAAATTCTGCTTTTTTTTTTTTTTTACAGATGGGCTTGCTATAGAAAACAAAACCCCATGGAGCCACATTAGCTATTTCTTGCCAAGAAGATCACTTGTTAATTTCAGTTACCGTCACCAACATCATCATGCTAACTGCTAATTACTACTACCGGTAGGAGGAGCTCGTATGAGCAATTTCTGGCCTACAGGCCTGCAGTGGATATCAATAAAGCTATTTATTTATTTATTTTATTTTTCGGACTTATATGCCGCTCCTCTCCGAAGACTCGGAGCGGCTCACAACATAAATAAAACAATATTTCAAAAACTAAGTCCAAATCTAAAAAACATTAATAAAACCCCAGACACATTCATCATTCATTCAACAATCCACAGTCAACTCCAGGCCTGCCGGCAAAGATAGGTTTTAAGATTCCTTCGGAAGGCCAGGAGAGTGGGGGAAGCGCAGACTTCAGGGGGCAGTTGGTTCCAGAGGGTGGGCGCCACAACAGAGAAGGCCCTCCCCCTATGACCCGCCAGACGGCATTGTTTCGCTGACGGGACCTGGAGGAGGCCGACCCTGTGCGCTCTCACCGGTCAAAGGGAAGTATGTGGCAGAAGGCGGTCCCGTAAGTATCCTGGTCCCATGCCATGAAGGGCTTTATAGGTAATAACCAACACTTTGAATTGCGCTCGGAGACCTATAGGCAACCAATGCAGCATGCGGAGAGTTGACGAAATGTGGGCACAACGTGGAAGGCCCACAATTGCTCGTGCAGCTGCATTTTGCACTAATTGTAGTCTCCGAACACTCTTCAAGGGTAGCCCCATGTATATAGGACATAGGCATGAAAATTCAGGTGCCAGATACCTCAAAGAATTTCAAGGGGAAAAAAAAACTGGAAAGAGAAGTTGGTTGGCTACAGTTGAAACTTGTATGTGTTAGAACAGTGTAGTCCTCAATTTACAACCGTTTGTTTAAGTGACCATTCGAAGTTACAACGGCATCGTTTTTCCCACTTACAACCGTTGCAGCATCTCTATGTTCACACGACCAAAATTCAGATACTTGGCAACTGTTTCATATTTATGACGGTTGCAGTGTCCCGGGGGAGTGGGGGGGGATGTGGTCCTTTTTTGTGACCTTCTGACCAGCAAAGTCAGTGAGGGAGCCAAGTTCATTTAACAACCGTGTTACTAACTTATCCACTGCAGCGATTCACTTAACAACTGTGGCAAGAAAGGTCGTGAAATGGGGCAAAACTCACCTATAAAATGTCCCACTTAGCAACATAAATTTTGGACTCAGTTGAGGTTGTAAGGCGGGGCCGACCTGGAGTCTTTCCGAAATGCCAATAGTACTAAATAAACTCAACTCATTTTGACTAAATCTCATAATATTCACTTGACATCATAACTTTTCAGGAGTCAGGGATTGGATTCATGTTGGCAGAAGGCCATCAGAACTTGAGCCACTTATGACAAATGCATCAGTCTGTAACCTTCTCATAAAGACATTAAATATATCAAGACAGATTTACCTCAGAGTCCCAAAGGCTGGACATTTGTTTCTCTCTGTCCAGTCTCTTAGAATCTGCTTTGTGATGGGTGATTGCATTTAAATTTACAGTTTGTCATTAATCCTTTGTTCTTGTTCAGCAGCTTCCTGTCTAAAAGTCTGAAACCTTTCTCTCAATAGCTGACTAAATGTGCACTTGACACATTAACATAAATGTTTATATTCCCCCTTTGCACAAACTATGCTCTCAAACCTACGCATTTCATTGCTCATGCTATGTCATAATTTTGTATGGGATTCTAAGGATTGTTCATTATAAGAACACAAAAGAGAATTGTTCTGTACCAAGCATTCTGTGCTTTAGAATCCACTTGCAGATTACTAAAAGAAATTGCTTCAAATCAAGTCTCTGAAAAGAAGAATGAAGTAAGGAGGAAGGACAGAAGGAATGAAAGCAGGAAGGAAGGAGAAAAAGAGAAAGGAAAAGAAAAAAGAAAAGGAGAGAGAGAGAGAGAGAGAGAGAGAGAGAGAGAGAGAGAGAGAGAGAGAGAAAGAAAGAAAGAAAGAAAGAAAGAAAGAAAGAAAGAAAGAAAGAAAGAAAGAGGAAGAAATCATAAGGCTGGTTGAATACTTTATTTGAAATAACTTCAATAGTTCTTTCTTTTTAAAAAATGTTAAAACTTTGGGGGACAAATTAGACAAGGCGTTAACATGTTCCTCTGCATCTTATGCATACACTTTCTCTTTTAAAATAAGAATAAAAAAAATAAAAGGAATGTGAATAACAGCGACAGGGACAGGGAAAAAGAGAAAGCTATCAAGATTACAAAATCACAACAGATGGAGAATAAACCTTCTGCTCTGCTGCTTCAATGGATTTTCCAAAGTTACTATTTACAGTATATGTTGGAGGGGGAGGAAAGGGTCCATTCTGGTGGCTATTCAAATATAGCTTTTTTCAACTTCAGTGTAGCTTTTTTTCTTGTCTTGCTTTCCAATTATACCAGGAGTGGAAACATTTACTACAATCCTCAGTTATCAAATATAGGCTGCTGTCTATATTGCAGGTTCATCTTTGAAGCCACAGCTAATGGAAATAAAAATAAATAAATGTACCTTAACCTGAGCCATATGATTTTTTTTTAAAAAAAGAAAGAAATATGCATATTATATGCAAATAGTCATTGAACATCCATTCCATTTCTGGTGGCTAATCCTGTTTCCCTTCCTAATCCTTCCTAAAAAGATCTGCTAAGTCAGGGGTTCTCAACCTTGGCAACTTTAAGACTTGTGGACTTCAACTGTTTCCCTTCCTAATCCTTCCTAAAAAGATCTGCTAAGTCAGGGGTTCTCAACCTTGGCAACTTTAAGACTTGTGGACCTGTTGCCAATATACTGTAAGTTGGGTTGATGGCAGACACACAAATTTATCCTGCACTGAATCTGGAACCACCAAATCCTTTCCTCGTGGAAGTTTGAAAGCGACGAGATGTTGGTTAGGGAGCACTTTTCTTCAGATATACACACTACAAAAACGTTAAAGTTGTAAGCTATGGTTTATGAAGTTGGGAAATTTGATGTGGATCTCTGCCTTTTACATAGCTCTGCTACTGTGTACAGAGATCTACTGAGTGACATGCTTTCTGATTATTCTTTAGATGCTTGTGAACCCAATTTTGAACATTTGGGAGAGTGGAAAATGTTTCAGATATTGCACCCATCCATTCAACAAGGTGAATGTCTCCCCCCCAAAAAAGATTTTTTTCCTCCCAAATACTGGGTGTTGTGAGTATAAGCTGCGTTTACAGAATATCCGCTTAGCAATAACAATAATACTTAGACTTATATACCACCCCACAGTGCGTTACAGCACTCTCTGGCTGGTTTACAACAATTATCTGGATCCTCATTTTACTGGGCTCAGAAGGATGGAAGGCTGAGTCAACCTTGAGCTAGCAGGGTCACGCTCTTGGCTGTGGGGAGAGTTAGCCTGCAATACTAAATTCTAACTGACTGATATTAATCCCATGGATCCCATGCAAAGGCCAGCCTTTGGGTTCAAGAAAATGGTGGAGAAATGCTAAGGAATTAAAATCTGCTAAGGTGATAGCTGAAATCCAAATTAATCTCCACACTCCATTTGAGTTGTGACATCCTTGCAGCAAGATTGCTGTCTTCTGCCTTGATTCATATGTGTGAAGCTATAGTTTGCTTAAACATGATCTGCTGAGCAATATTACACAATATTCTAAACCCTAATCTCTGCTCTCCAACCTCAGTGGTGTCAGGTAAAGACTAAACACACATTTCCATAACATGCTAAGCTTGTTGAGTATTTAGCTCTGTTGGGTGTTTTGTTGATTAACATGTTGTTCAAACCTACATATTGGGTTGACTTATGGTTGACTGTAGGGTAAAAATCTCTACTTGGATTGGAAAAAATCTGATGAAATGCAAGATGAGCAAAAAGCTCTTTTTTCCTTTGATTTCTTCTAATAATGGTCTAAAGTTGTATAGAGCACTTGTATGCTAGCAGTATGTTGTGTTGACCAAGCTGTTGTGGGCAGAGATATTTGCATTTGAGCAGTTCTGATTAATGCACACATGTATACTTCTATAGGATCACAGTCTTTGACCTGGGCATGCAAGCATATGACCATCAACATGTGTAAACCAAGGCTGCCTATCTTAGATGTGTATGAAGTGCCCATTCTAACATACAAATCCATTACAAAAGTGACTTCTTCAATCAGAACCTAGACATTTAAAAACAAAACAAGGAAAATGTTTATTGTGAATATTCCCAGCTGATCAACTGACACGTGATTGTTAATTGTAGGCAAATGGATGAAGTTCTATTGAGTGAGAGGAAGTCTCTTTCCAAGCTCAGGTTAAGACATTGGATGGTGAACGTCAAGACTGACAGAGCTGCAGAATGAAGAATTTATAGCAGGCAAGGATTTTGTCTGATTCCTTCATAGCCTTCCAGTGTGCTCTTTTTTGTTTGTTTCAACAATCAGTGCAATGGCTTATCTCCAGAAGTTGTGGATGCTTCATCACTGGAGGTTTTCAAGAAGAGACTGGGCAGCCATTTGTCCAGAATGATATAGCAGCTCCTGCTTGAGCGAAGAGTTGGATCAGAAGACCTCCACGGACTCTTCCAACCCCATGACTCTATGTTCTAATATTTACAAGAGTGAAATGTAATGAGTCCTGGATTAGTTCTCATCTCCTCCTTCATAAGAGTGAGGATCTCTGAATTTGCTGATGAGATGTTCTATCACTAAATGAACTTAGAGAAGACACCCAGATAGGAGTCACTCCTTGCATACAGCAAGGAATCATTGGATTGAAGGCAACTGGATGGTTTAGTTACTACTTACCTTTCCCAGTGCTGTCTTCTCACTGTAGTCTCCTCACTCACCTTTCTCCTGTATCCGAGTTCAATGTTTTGTTTTACTGAGCTCTATACACAAATCCTCCTACCCATCAACTTAGGAATGAGAGGGCACAACCAGATGAATAGACAAAGTGGTACATATTATTTTTCTTTTTAATGTAAAGTCAGAGACAACCTCCCGTTTTAACCTCCAAACAAACCAAGGGCAAAAAAAGGCCTCTTTTTTTAGGTTATTCCCAACCTCCAACATCAAAGTGCGCTTCTCCAAGTCCATTGAAAAGGAAAACAAAACAAACAAACAAAAA
This sequence comes from Bothrops alternatus, assembly GCA_034064705.1. Lineage (NCBI taxonomy): Eukaryota > Metazoa > Chordata > Lepidosauria > Squamata > Viperidae > Bothrops > Bothrops alternatus. The sequence continues at coordinate 984,282 of JARGCV010000096.1, read as the reverse complement.
AACGAGAGAACAAAACAAATACAATTTGAGAAGAGTTTCTTTTTTTCCCTTTCTTCTTAAAAGACATAGTATTATTTGAAACTTTTCTTTCTTTCTTTCTTTCTTTCTTTCTCTTTCTTTCTTTCTTTCTTTCTTTCTTTCTTTCTTTCTTTCTTTCTTTCTTTCTTTCTTTCTTTTCTTTTCTTTTTTTGCAGTCCTTGCCATGTTTTTTTTAATCTGGAGCTGTAAAGAGTTGTGCAGGGTGAGAAAGGATGGGGGAAAGGAAGTGTGTTAGCTTTTAACCATCATTATTTCACCCCTTTAAATAATTTTGGATGTGGAAACAAAATGCTGCAGATTTTTTTTCTTTTTCTTTTTTCTTTATAAATGTCTTCATAATGCAAATAATTCAAAGGAAAATAAGAAAGGGAGAGAAGGGAGAGGGAGAGAGGGAAAGAGAAAAAAGAAAACAGGAAAAAGAAAAAAAGAGGGAGGAGTTAAATACACAGTTACCAATAAAACTTTATCCTCCAGTCTAATACACAAGTTAACTCCATTTACAGCATGCAGTAATGTGTGTAAGGACCCAGCTGAGAAATAATGTGCTAGAATGCTAACAAAAAAATATTTTATGTTTGATATATATATATATAAACAAACTGTGAATGCATATATATATATATATATGCTGTATAGACAGTGAATGTGTGCATGTGTGTGTGTGTACACACTACACGCACGCACATACATTCATACACACACAGCGTCAAAAGAATAAGCATATCAATCAAACTCAAGGTACGTGAGCATCAACCTTTGAACTTCCAAACTTTATGAAAACAGTGGAAAACCTTCTTCATTTGAACACCAGAATAAGGAATGAGTTACTCAGTTCTGCTGGTGGAGCCCATTGTTTCCATCTCACAATTTCACCTACAAAACTGTTCATTCTCTTCCCAATTGATCACACAAACCACCATTGACACTGATGCTCCACAGCCTGGAAATCTAGTTTAGAAGCCCAGTATTCAATTTATTTCATTCATTCGTTTCTTCCTCTTTTTTTGTTGGTTTTTTTTGTATTTTTTTTTAAATGAACTAACAGTTCTAGGCTCATATCAGAAAATATAATTAATAAAATTAATAATGAATCGGAATCCCGTAATATCCATGTAGTACATCCACGTAGTACAATGAATTAATGTCTTTCTTAATCGTTGTGTGACAGTGGTTGTTTTCTTGCAGCTGTGCATGATCCTTTTGTAAAGGTGGTTGTGGTGGATTGTTTCTCGGTTAGGATCAGCAATCGTATGGAGGAGAGCAGAGTCTGTGAAGTGGCGAGAATGGGTGGAAGAAAGCCATGAGATATGAGGTGGCAAACAGGGGATCTGGGAATCCTCCAGATCAGAAGACTGGGATCTCTAAAGAAGAACAACGAAACAACTGAGTCCAAAGGGGCAAAATGATCACTCCTTAGCCAAATGCACTGATTGGTCACCAACAGCTGCAGACTTGTCCATGACAGAAAAAAAAAGGAATAAAAATAGAAAGAAAACAGAATGCTCCATTGTGTTGGAACTTCAGTAGATCATTGTGGATTCTTCTTGGTGTTTTTTTTTTCAGACTTGTTTTCTTTCTTGCCGAGATTTTGTGATAATATATTCTTGACTATTATGATTACTTTCTGACTTTGTAAAAGTATTCTTCCTTTTCTTTCCCCCTCCCTTCCTCTTAGAATCACCATTGTTGAAAAGGTCAAAACTTGAGCAGGAGGTGTAAAAGAAGCAACGGAAGCAGCCAAACACAGCCAACTCTTCTTGAGCCACCACTGTTCCCATCATGCACTGCTCCAGGGCCTGAAGGAAGACAGATTGAATAGTGTCAGTTCATAAGCAGGCAAGATGTGGAGGTAATTGAACATAACAGTATATAGTTACCAAGTTAACAACAACAACAACAAAAATCAATTGCTACCATGACTGAATTGAGTCTTTAATCCCTGTTGTCCAGCAAATGGCCAAATGGACCTCCTGGCCTAACGTAAAACTAAAGTTGGCTTGCTAGTTTCATATCTCCTGTATTTAAATTTCCATTGTATACTGTACATAATGTAATGCAATTAAGAAGTACATAGCCTATCAAACAGTTGTTTTTAAGATCAATCTGAATGCCTTCATCTTTAAATATCTGTGTTGAAAGGTGGTATCAGATGTTAAGGGGTAATTTTTCATGAGGGAGGAACCTTGCCCATATTGGATCCTATAGACCAGGGGTCTCCAACCCCCAGTCTGTGGACCAGTACTGGGCCATGGCATGCCTGCAACCAGTCCGCACAAACAAGCAAAGCCCCATGTGTGAGATGGAGGCAGCACACAAAACCACACACCCTCCGTTCCACGGGAAAAGCTCTCTCCACGGAACCAGTCCCTGGTGCCCAAAAGATTGGGGACCTCTGCTATAGACATTTGATATATATTTGTAAACAAGTAAAGGATATTTCTCTTAATTTAATATTAATTCATGCTGTGCCCACAGAAACCTCATCATCTTTTTCTTCCCTCCAACAAAAGTTGATACAGTTTAACAGTATCCAACATTGTGCAGCAAAGTCTTTGTAGACCCTTAATTCGTGGCCTAATTAGATGGTTTTTTTTGGGGGGGCTGGTATGTAATTCATTTGAGCATAAGCACCATTTAACTAGAGAAAGCAATGGTCTATCCATTCATCCATCCCAAAATAAGTATAAAGATAAAAAGAATGCCAGGGGAGCCAACACAGCACCCAGAGTTATATGCATATGAGATGAGTCACCATATAAACCTAGTCAAAAAAAGTGAAACAATAAAATAAAATAGAAATGATAATAAAATAAAATGCCAGTGAGCTTCAAGTGTTCTTCTAGCAGGCCAAGAATAGATACTGGAGCTCTTTGCTGTTGCCTCTATCCCAATCAAATGGATTTTAGGAATGGTAAAAAAAAAAAAAAATGAAACAAAGATGCAGAGACAAAATTAAAAGAAATTAGCTAATGTTCTCGTTTGCAATGAATTCTTTTAGAAAATGAATTGTTTCCATATTCCCTCACATGCCACTATGAGGAAGCTTTTAGATGTCAAATTGGTTTTATACTTTTCTTTCTGAGCGGAAGAGATAATAGCAGAGCTAAAAAAAGGACATATTCACTGGAGAACTATATTTGGAAGCAGCTCTTGGTTAGAACTTCTGGACATGAGAAGAATGTCACTTGATCAAGCTAATGTGCTCAGAATTTCTAAACAATGCTTGCCAGAAGGCACATTTAGAATTTTGACTGATTGATTGATTGACGGATGGATTGATTATGTGCCATCAAGTCATTTACAACTCCTAGTGCCCACACAGATTTTCTCCATGACGGTCCACCTATCAAGCTTCCCAAAGGTCCAGAATTAGAATATTGAGATGCTGGATATAATGGTTGCCACAATAAGACTGGGCTAAGAATGTGTGAATGAGTTTATTAATACCCATAGTCCCCAACTTGCAGATCTTAAGTTTATCCAATGTAACACCTGTTTCTCAGAGTGGACACCACGCAACTTTGGAAGCCAACGTAAGTCCATACAATGCAGGACACCAAAGCAGGGAAAACTGACTTTTTTCTGGAGTTGCCAATGAATTCATGAGTTTTTGTAATAAGGAAATGTAGTTGGGCTTAAACTTTAGAAGAATAAGTGACAGATTTCAGCTATCAGATTCTCCTTGCAACTTATTTTTTTCCTAGACACAAATAAATCCCACTTTATAACTTACACACCCAATCTGTTTACACACACACACATACACAAACATACACACAAAACTGATAACATCGACTGATTTAACAGAGATTATTCTGTTCAACAGCAATGCTGAAAGCTCAGAACTATCTTGATAGTTAAGCCGAATCCTTTGAAATGTTGCAACAAGCACTGTGAGGAAGACAATAAGGAACTAGTTCCAAAATTGCAGAGAGAACAAAGATATCTAAGCAACCTTTCCTGGCCCTTTGTGATGACACCCATCCAATATTAATTCCTTTGTGCTCATTAAGTGGGCAATAATGAAGCCGTACAGTTATCCCAGAGGAGAAACTCTATTATGCCTTGATTATCCACCTAGAGAATGGGAGTACAAAAAAAAAACCAAATGAGGTGAAAAGGCCTGTCCTGAAAATCCCTGCTCAGACGTCCACCAAGATGCCAGGCCTAGGACTGTTACTGGTGGCTGTGCCACATGGTAACATTCCTTTTCCTCAGAGGCTTTCCAAAACTCATAGAGAAATCCAGAGTTGGCTTAGGTAGACCAGGCTAAACTGGATTGTTGGAAGATGCAAAATAAAATCTTCTTTTGCTTTGAATTTGATTTCTTTGGGAAAATACTTTAAAAAAGATTATCCCATAATGAACAGCCTATTAAGGGATCTTTTAAAAGCCCACATAATTGTGGATGTGTAAGCGCATCCAAACACCATGAACAGCACACAAAAAAATTGTCAGAATGAGTTCCAAAATAAATAGTCCAGCTTATTGAGGAGGTGAAAAAAAATGGAATTTATCTTCCACATTTCTACTTTAGTTCCTTCTCTGGTTAAAAACATGTAGTTAATTTGAATTGTTTATTTTCCAAAGAGACGTGGGCATTCACTTCTTCCCATCTCTAAATTGTGCAGGATGGACCAAGCTAGGATGATGAGCTTCCCTTTTGAAGTGGAACACATGTGCAACTCTGAAAAACAGACTCTATTAAATGTGGACTGAGAAAAGTTGAAGCCAAATGTTTCGTGGGAGGACAAATATAATAACAATAGCAAAAATAGAGTTGGAAGGGACCTTTGAGGTCTTCTAGTCCAACCTCCTGCTCAGGCAGGAAACCCTATACCATTTCAGACAAAAGGTTGTCCAATCTCTTTTTAAAAACTTCCTGTGTTGGAGCATTCACAACTTCTGGAGGCAGGTTGTTCCACTGATTAATTGTTCTCACTGTCAAGAAATTTCTCCTTAGTTCTAGGTTGCCTCTCTCTTTGGTTTAGTTTCCATCCATTGCTTCTTGTCCTGCCTTCTGGTGCTTTGGAGAATAGCTTGACTCCCTCTTCTTTGTGGCAACCCCTGAGATATTGGAACAGCGCTATGATGTCACCCCTCGTCCTTCTCTTTATTAAACTAGACATATGGCAGCAAGTTTCATACAAAGGCAAAAGAATGGGCCTCCATTCTTTGAGAGTGAAACTCAGCAGCACTCATTCAGTAAGACTTTACCTGAACTTAGAAGCCTATCATTGGTTGATGTTGTTCACCTGGTCAAATAAGAACAACAGGATGACCGTTCTGGTGATAAGAGTTTTCTGCTCCACACTTGAATCCAAATGTAAGAATCTCTGACAGATGGCTATCTAGTCTCTGTTGGACACTTGCAATGAAGAGAAGCCTACTATCTTTAATCTTCCTGTCAGAATCTCCCTTTCTGAGGGGTCCGTGGTGCTCTTTGAGCTTGGTTCTTGCAGACGTTTCATTACCCAAACTAGGTAACACCATCAGTGCTAGAAGGGAGTGTGGGAGGAGGAGGAGGAGGAGGAGGAGGAGGAGGAGGAGGACGACGACGACTGTGGGGTCCTTGGTGTTCTCTGAGCTTGGTTGTTTTCTTGCAGATGTTTCATTACCCAAACTAGGTAACATCATCAGTGCTAGACTGATGATGTTACCTAGTATGGGTAATGAAATGTCTTGATGATCTTTAAATGTGTTACGTGCTTTGAACATGTTACACTTTAAGGTGCAACGCTCAGAACTGGAACTTATATTGGAGGCTGGAACTAATTATCATGGGCTTAAGTGGCATTACTATGCTTTAAAAACCCCACTCTAGTAGATGAAACCTAAACTTGCCATTGTCCTTTGGGGGGGGCAACCAGGGTACTCTCCTGCTTCGTGGTCATTTTAAATGAACTCCTGTTCCAAAATCTTCTACTCAATTGCTACCCTATTGCCAAGATTGCTATTCCCCCATTCTACGTTTGCACATTCAAGCTTTCTGAGTGAAGAGTTTTGCATTTATCTCTGCTCTTCCAATTATTCAAAGCAATTCTAATGGATAGCACAACAGGAGATGATGTAAATTGCTGGAATAGTCCTACGTGCAATGTTGCAAAGGCCAAGACCTTCACGCATTCAGAAAGCAAACAAATAAGATGATTTGATGTTGTAGCTGCTGGAGACTGAACACCAGACTTCACGTTTGAAATAATCGTAGATCAGAAAAGTTTTCTGCTTTTCCTCATGTAACACATCATTAATAGACAATGATAAAGGAGGTTTGGAAGAAGTGCAAAGCTTGAGTGAAAAGGGCCCACAACAAACTGAAACAACAGTTGTGTAAAGTCCTCTACAATGCAGGTACTCCTCAACCTACGATCATAATTGGGACCAAAGTTTCCATGGCCCATCAAGGTGGGTTGTTAAATAAGTCATGTTTGATTTTATGATGTTTTTTTGGCCATGGGGGTGGATCACTACAGTTATTAAGTGAATTGTGTCATTAAGCGGATCCAACTTCCCCCACTGATATTGTTGGAAGTCGGTGGGGAAGACCACAAATGGTGATCACATGACCCTGGGATACTAAAACCTTCGTGAATAAGAGGAGTTAAATATAAACCACTTTTTTTAATGTTGTTGTATCTTTAAAATGATCGCTAAGTGAATGGTTGTAAGCCGAGGAGTACCTGCATGTTAGGCTGAAAGAAATGAGAATTAGCCATATTATTTGTGTTGTGCAGAAGGCTGGCTACAAAGGCCATCTTACTAACCACAGCTGATGCTTCAAAAGCAGGACAAGGGACTGACTCCTTTAGCAATTAAACAGTTGATTCGGCAAGAAAACTGAAGAGGGCTCATGGCTTGATTACCAATTACGGGACCCCCCCCCCCAACATTACAGCTAAACTGAAGGAAAATGCAGGAGGAACAGCAACGTAGCCAGTGGTGGGATTCAGCTGGTTCACACCACTTCGGCAGAATCGGTAGCTAATTTTTTTTGTTGCCCAGGCCCAGAATGGACGTCCAGAAGCGGCCTCCACACAGAGAACTGGTTGTTCACATATCTGAATCCCACCACTGAACATAGGGGATTCAAGGCCAGGATTGGGAAAGTTGCATGAGGTTGCCACTAACCTTTCCAGCGTGTCTCTACTGATGTTGTCTCTTCTACAAAATTAAAGAACAAGTTATCAAGAAGGCTAAAGGAAAGCTCTTTCTGACTTCTGACCTTCTCTGAGACATGCCTATTTTGAACCTTTTGCTGAATGAGAGAGAGAGAGAGAGAGAGAGAGAGAGAGAGAGAGAGAGAGAGAGAGAGAGAGAGAGAGAGAGAGAGAGAGAGAGAGAGAGAGAGAGAGAGAGAGAGAGAGAGAGAGAGAGAGAGTGAAGTCCCTGCAGATTTTACTTTGCTAGTCAGTTGCAGATTTAAGGGGCCAGATGCTCATCTCCACTTCAAGGCCATTGAGTCAGCATTGCCTGAATATATTTTTGTGGTCAGGTGGCCAGGATGACAACACGGAGCACTGTTACTTTTCCACCGAAATGGTATCTATTTATCTACTCACAGTTGCATGCTTTGAAACTGCTAGGTTAGCAGGAGCTGGGACGAGAACAGGAGCTCACCCCATGTTGCAGTGCTCAGATCTCGAACCTGGGCTGTCCGCTTTCCAGCGGACAAGCCCAGCGTCTTAACCACTGAGCCACCGCAAGTCATTCTAGGGCTTCTTCTCACCAACTTCTGGGAGAAGGAATCCCAATTAGAATAATCTAAAACAAATATGCCTGCATAAAGAGAAATTGTATATAGGAATGCAGATCTATCAGAAAAGCCTCCCAAATAACTCTACTTAATCCTTGTCACGGATGGGCTTTGGCACTGATGATTACATTATCCTTAGCCTAATTATCCCTTTGAGATGTTAAGAGCTTGGTGCAATTCTATGTTTGCTAATAAGGTGATTTGATGAGTATTGTGAGACAGCAATCAGGCAAACTGTTGTTGATGGTGTTGGTGTTGTCTTGAATGGAAACACTTTCATTTAAATGATTCAGGGTTGGAAATCTAAAGATCTCCAAATGGAATAGGAAAAGCTCTGTTTCAACCAGAACTGGTGGAACCTCAAAGGGAGACTGTGAAACGAGGGAATCCAAAAAAGCAGGAGATAAGAAGACCTTATTCGGCAAGGAAGGTCCCAGGCAGATGAGACTCTGGATCTGATACTGTCATGAAAACCCAATTAGGTTTTGCAACCGTTAAGTAAATTAAGTGACTGTTGTACAACTGGAAGTCACAGGCCAGATTTGCATTAAGAGGAAGACACCAATTATTTCTTATAGGATTTCTTGTAGAATGCATTGTGTCTTGCACAAGTCAACATAGTTTCTGGGTTTGTTTTGTATTCAGATAACTGCCTCATTGCTGTAGTTTTTGCTTTTGGTTTGGGCTTTGGTTCTTGGGGTTATCTTCTAGATTAAATCTTGAAATAATATGAACAGAATTCCAAAACACCTTACAGCAGCCTGCAACTAACTTGTCTTAAAATGCTATTTACAGTATTTGTTCCAGAGAAGCATTTTTAAAAAGAAATGATTTGGATGAGAATGACAATGGAACGTTTTCCTAAAAAGACAGCTTTGCCATATTACTATCAAGTTTCCATGTGTACTGGGCATGCACCATTAACTCTGGGAAAAAAGATTGCTGATATCTACTACATTACACTTAAGATATTTTCATGTTTCACACCCAATCGCTGGCGGTGACAAAAAAGAAAAAAAACATTTTATATATTGGGTTTCATCCACACTGTCAGTTAAATAAGTATTTTCTGCCAGGAATAAACATGGGGGAGAATGAGAGGGTTGAAATTTGCAAGGCAAAGAAGTACAAAGTTTAGTTCTGTGAGAAAATTTGAGTTAACAGATGTAAAAACCTGGCCCTCTTACCGGTAGCTTCCATTAACAACAGTTATCTCTGCTGTCCTCCATCAAATCTCATGGATTAACTTAAAAATATGTAAAATGTCTCTCAGTCTTGCACATATTTTTCCCCCCATCACTTCTGTTGAAAATCAACCAAGAGGACTTTGTGCTGAAACCAGTTGTTGCATCAAGGTAATGATTTAGAAGCTAATCGGCTTGTATAATGTGAGATGAATGATGCAGTGTTAGGAATGACTCAGCAGGGGTCTGTACCCCTTTAAGAGCTTGAGTATAAAAGGGAAGGCCTTGCTGGAGTCTTTCTCTCTAGTCTGTTTCCTGCTGTAACTGCTGTTCATTAGAGTTTGCTGAATGACCACGTGTATGTATCTTGTTTCTAGTGTATATTTGTAGATAGGGTAATATAAACCACAATTTAATACAAACCACTGTCTACTGTGTTTACTCCTGGGTTACCTCAGTGCAATAAGACTGTTCATGCTCTGACAGGAAAAGACCAATCCCGCTCAGATAAGCAAAATGGATCACACCAGTGAGCATTCTGCAAGGGATCTGCATGACCTTCTTTTTATTGCGTGATTAGGGTTATGATATTTGAAAAGCTTTAAAAACACTTCTCTTCCAAGAGAACTCTGATTATTAAATGTGATGAATGAATGGTGGAAGGAAAAACAGTCCAAGTTAAATCAGAATGAGTTTCAGGCATTTAACCTATCAATTTCTGGGCATTGGGCTCTGGGGAATGTACTTACTCTGGGCCCTACCTGGGGATCAAAATAATTCTCCTTCCTGTTCCATATTTGATTCTACTTGTACTGTGGTTTAGCTTGCAGATTTATAGAACCAATCACGAAACCAAGCATACACAGTTTGCATACTTCACTCTGTTATGATTTAGATGTATTTAGAAATTGCTTTTCTATCCACCAGGGAACACAAGCTGATGCATATTTTATTAAGAAAAATGCAATAATACAAAGGTAACCCAATAAAGGCAATATCCAGCTATTGTTTAAAAACACGACAAAATAATGTTGAAGTTCATTGGGACTATCAACATTTAGCACTTTCTAATGGGGGTTAGGACAGATCTCCCTGCCAATTAAGTCTCTACACAAACTTACATTCGTAACTTATACTCAACAACATGCTTCTCAACAAACATTTCAGGACATAGAGAAAACAGCTCAAAATTGGGGATTAAAAAAAATAAATCTGACCCTCTGCCTATGTTCTTCATATTTCATGCAGGACCATATTAAAATCTGAACAAGAAGACACATTTTAAGATAGAGTCAAATGGCTGTTGAAAATATATTTACATATGGTGAGGAGGGACTTTCGACACTGTAAGTAGAATCAGTTTATTTTCTCCTATTATCCTTTTAAAGCAGTTAAAAGTGGATGGAGGGCATTCTGTCTTTTGGGCAGGATGCATTTTTTCGGTAGCTATCTAATCTTCTGGAGTGATGGGAATGAACTGGACAATTGCAGGTACTCCTTGACTTACAACAATTTGTTTAGTGACCGTTCAAAGTTACAACAGCACGGAAAATGTGCCTTGGGACCATTTTTCACAGTTACAACCTTTTGTGCCATCTTCATGATTAATAATAATAATAATAATAACAATAACATGGGGCTCCCCTTGAGGTACATGCGGAGGCTCCAACTGGCACAGAATGCGGCCGCATGGGTGGTAGTGGGGGCGCCCTGGCGGGCACGAACAGCCCCCATCCTGCGCGAGCTGCACTGGTTGTTGGTGGTCTTCCGGGTGCGCTTCAAGGTGTTGATTACCACCTTTAAAGCGCTCCATGGCATAGGACCCAGTTACTTACAAGACCGCCTTCTGCCAGCAAATACCTCCCACCGACTAGTTCGCTCCCACAGAGAGGGCCTCCTCAGGGTGCCATCGGCTAAGCAATGTCGGCTGGTGGCGCCCAGGGGGAGAGCCTTCTCTGTGGGGGCACCGACGATGTGGAACGAGCTCCCCCCGGAACTCCGGATGTGTCATGATCTCCGCACCTTCAGAAGAGAATTGAAGACTCATCTCTTCAATCAAGCTGGCCTGGCCTAGATCTCCTCGGGTTTTTTAAGTAATTTTAAACAAGGTAGATAGGGTTTTAAGAATGGGATTTTAATGACAGCCTAGGTATTAATTTAATTTAGTAATAATATTATTGTTATGTGTTTTAATCTGGCTGTAAACCGCCCCGAGTCCTACGGGAGAGGGGCGGTATAAAAGTTTGAATAATAATAATAATAATAATAATAATAATAATAATAATAATAATAATAATAATAATAATAATAATAAACAATAATAAGATCAATAATTATAATAATAGAGTTGGAAGGGACCTTGGAGGTCTTTTAGTCCAACCACCTGCAAATTGATCAAAATTTGAAGGCTTGGCAACCAATTCATATTTATGACTGCTGCAGTGTCCCAGGGTCACGTGATCCCCTTTTGTGACCTTATTTTGCGAGCAAAGTCAATGGGGGAACAGGATTCACTTAACGATTGGGTGACTAATTATCAACCTCAGTGATTCCCTTAACAACTCTGGCAAGAAAGGTCGTAAAATGAGGCAATGCTCACTTAACAAATATCTCCCTTAACAACAGAAATTTTGGGGTTGTGAAACACCTGATGTGGCTTGGACATGTTAGGTAAGTGGTACCTTCACATTAAACTAGAAGGGAAGTGTGTAAGAATAAGGATAAAGAAGCCTATGCAAAAGGAAATTTAAGACCTAAGCCCAAACCTAAAATTGTAATGGATTTTGGTCCCTCCACCCTTGCATGAATTGATTCCCCCAAAAATATGCCTCCTTTGGATGATCCAGCAAAACATTTTCGTCCCGTCGCTTCCCTTTCTCAAGTCTTTTCTGACCACCCTCTTCCCTTTAAGCCAGGGGTCCTCAAACATGGCTACTTTGAGTCTTGTGGTCTTCAACTCAGAGAATCCCCCAGCCAGCCATGCCTGGCTGGGGAATTCTGGGAGTTGAAGTCCACAAGTCTTAAAGTGGCCAAATTTGAGGACCCCTGCTTTAAGCCGTTGAACACCCATTTCCCATCCAAATCATAACATCTGGAATAGATGCCAGGGATACTTACATGGCAGAATGTAGGGAGCATGAGGAGACACATAAGGAAGCCATGCAGAAGGGAGGGAAAAAGAAAGAAACAGAAAGAAAGAAAGAAAAACGAGTTAATCAATCAGCTCTTTTTTTTTCTTTTCTTTCAGAATGAGGCAACTGCCTATCAATATTTGTTTCTGCAAAGGGGCTAAGGGATGCAGACTGACAGACAAACGACATTTGTTTTCTGACAATCAAGGATGGGATCTAATGGTGGTCTGAAGAAGAAGAGAAATAGGATGAGGATCTGGCTAAAGTGACTCATATTACCTGCATTTCTGCTGTTTAACTTGTTGTTGTTGTTTTCTTGCAGATGTTTCATTATTCAATTAGGTTCTTCTAAGAGCTTGGAAGAGTTCTTTTAAAGTGATTCACTGATGATGTTACTAGCTGGATAATGAAATATCTACAAGAAAACCACCAGACTAGGAGGGCATCAGGGACCCCACAGTTCATCCCTGAGTTGTAAATGTTTTATTCTGTTTTTCTTTAAAGTCAACCATTTTAAACATTTAGATCTGAGCATGATTTTCTGCCAGAGGTCATGTCTGTCTCTGCCTGTCTCCGTCTATCATCTATGTCTACCAGGTAGTACAACTTGGGACCCCTTCCAGCCAGTCCCACATCTCCTTCTACTGAATCCCATCCTCTATTCATCAGGCCAACAACTGTGTTGTCTATTTCTTTCCATTTTCAATATTTATTTCAAAGGCATTGTTTTGTTTTTGTTACTAGGACACAGATGAGGGAGCAGCTGATCTCTTCAGCACCCCAGATGGCACAGGAATACCTCAACAAATATTTACAACATACTCGAAATGGTACAGAGCTTCACACACATTCATTACAAGTAGAATATGTCTAGGTGTGTGCATGCTGGTCTCCACATGCTCCTTTAAGGGGAACCAGAAAATCAAATCCAGCTAATAAGTTTGAAGTCTTTCCCCAACACACACACGTCAATCTCCACCTTGGCCAAGGAAGTTCTCTAAGAACAGAAAGAATAAGAAGTTGGAAATGTTAAATTCTTCCAACCAGCATAATTCTTAGACATGTCTACTCTGCAAATCTCACCTGGTTTTATCAGAGGTTTCAACCTGTGGCTCTCTCAAAAGAAGCCTGGAATGTATCTATGGAGATTCTCAGTCATTCAGGGCATAGTTGCCTCAAAGGTGCTTTTTCAAAAGGCAGATGGGCTGTTGTTGTTGTTGTTGTTGTTGTTGTTGTTGTTGTTGTTGTTTTAATTTGAGAAAGAAGATGCTTTTCATCCAAGATACAGTTACAACTGATGAATCTTCTTGGATAAGAAGCAAAACAAAACAGTCCAGTTGCCTTTTGAGGAAAAAAAACACACTTTTGAGACAACCTTGAAAAGTATATCAATGAAGTAGTCTCTTTAAATGATAGGGTCATAGGGCTGGAAAGGGACCTTGGAGATCTTCTAGTCCAACCCCCTGCCCAAGGCAGGCATCCTCATACCTTCCTGGACAAATGGTTGTCCAATCTTTTCTTCAAAACCTCTAGTGATGGACCAATGACAACTCTTGAGAGGCAAGCTGTTCCATTGATTAATTGATAGTGGTAATTAATTCATTGACTTTATGTTGGTTTTAGTCCATCTGGGTAATGGGACAATTCCCAGAATTATTTTTATTTGGTGGGTGGGAGAGGGAAGAGAGAAAGGTTCAGAGTCTTTATGACCTTAGATTCTTGAAAGGGATTTTTCATCCAATCTTTACAAGGAGATCTCAAACTGGATATCGTAGCTCTCAACTGCTGACCAGACATGACATGATGGAAGACAAGGAGACCAATATCACACTGTACCCTCTCTTGACACCCCCCTCGAGCAGGAAGTAGTACAGTCCTCCATGCAAATTGAACAGGGGAACAGGCAATGTGTATCAAAGGGGAGGGGAGGGGATTTGTAATAAAGGGAGGCCGAGCAGATGTGACATACAGCAAGACAATACTGACCTTGGAACAAGGTTGAGCTTGTGGGCTCACTTATTTCTAAACCAGGCAAGGAAACAATAGAAGAGAAAAAAAAATGAAGATAAAAAAGGAAAATAAATATATCGCTTCATAATTAGCACTCCACAAAACAGGCTGTATAAGGAAGAAATGAAATGAAGGAGGAGGATGTGAAGGAGAGAAGGCAGACTCTGAAATGGATGGGAAAGTAAAAAAAAATGCCAAGTGCTGTTGAACAATGAAGCATAGAAAGTAGGAATAGACAATGACTCCATGAAATGTAATTCATAATGCCAGCCTTGCAAAAAAAAAAAGCTCTAATTCTAACCTCTAAGACCACACATAAAATGTTCTTGGATTTCTTGCTGTTATCCTTCAAGTTTGTTCGCTATTTTGAAGATGACCACAGACTATAGATCTGATGAGCTGTCAACCCAGTGAGAAGAAGCTAACTTGAGAAGAAAACCATCAACTGGAAGCATCTCCAAAAATAAAAAAATAGTTCGTTGCCCCTTCTCCTTCCAAGAAACGAAAAGCTTAATAGAGGATTCATTATTTAAAATTTCTGGAGACCATTGCTATCTTCATTTATTGCCTCCTGAGCCTGCCTCCTCACTGTTCCTTATTTCCTCCTCAATGTGAGAAGTGGCACTAGAAAAGCAAGGAGTTTCAAACAAGAGGCAGCCTGCCATTTCTCAGCTCTTTGCAACAATAACTTGGTTGCTAGGAAAGAAGTCTATGGTAGAAGCGAAAGCCTAAAGATAATTAAATTCCAAAATAAGAACCAGAATTCACCAACACCATCTTCATAACCACCATCAACACACACCTGATAGTTAGCTGGGGATGAGAAGGAGGAAAAGAAGTAACAGCCACAACATAATTAAGAAAGATGATTAACTGAAGAATCTAGCTGGGCTTCTGAAGAATCTTCACATGTTAACTGAAGAATCCCCGTACACTGAAGGCATCAAGATAAAATAAAAGCTCTACTTAATAATCTGACTAATGCAGATTTTGACTCCTTACCACCCAAACACCCCACAGAGTTTTCTGATGTAATGTTTCATTCCAAACTCTAGCGTCAGAACCCAGTTTTGATGATCTTGTCTTTGGTTACTCGGCTCTCTGCAAGTTAGGCTTTGCTGGATCTCTCTTGTTGTGAGTCCCTTGCTAAAGAACAAGAGGATTACATTGCTAGGTCTACAATGGGTGGCAAAATGACAAAACTATTTCTACACTTTTGCATTCATGGCAATTGCCTTGATTGCTTTGTGTTTTGATTGCCTCTTTGTTGTCTCAATAATCCATAACATGTTTCTGTAAGATTGGCTCAAATGGTTTCAGTGAAATCACCTCGGTATTAAGTTCATGACTAAGGTAGGATTTCAGTTTAGGTCTGCTTGGCTTGACTGTGAGGAAGTCACATCCCTCCAGATGTTTTTGAGCTATAACTCCCAGGGAACCTGGTAATGTTGGGAGCTGAAGGTAGGGGGGGAGCTCCCTTTCATCTCTAGCTCACAACATGAGCCCCCTCTTTTTCACAGATCAATTCTGCTTAACGTCTTTTATAATTCCAACCTAAATTATATTACTTCTCAAGCAATGCATTATTCATTGCTTAGGACCACAACTGCTTGGTCAATAAAAAATGAATAAAGGATACAAGACTCTATTCCATTTCAGCAAATCTTTATGTTACATGTAGTTAACAGGTGTTGCACAAAACTGGTAAAGAGAGGAAGAATAGTTTCTACACCAAGATTAAACCATGACAATATAAAAGGCATGGTGGTGTGCTTTAATTGTCAGACTGTGGACAGGGGACCAAATTTTGTCCACTGTGCTAGACCAGGATAGAACTCTTCAGTTCACAAATTGATCATAGTTCCTTTACTGTAGATAAAGTCAGTTGAGGGTAATTTAAGCAACTGTAAGAAAGAGAGTCACAATGCTCTCTATACTACTGATATAGTCGGAAAAGGAATTGGTAAGATACATTGTGTGTTTGTAAGATGTGAAAGTAGATAAAAGCAGAAGTAGGTAGAGACAGGATCCAGAAACAGGCAATAAAACAAGTATACTATCCGGAGTGCCCAACTTCAGAAAAAACACATAGCTGAAGTATCATAAAGCATTCTCTTGAAAAGTGTTGTCCTTCAGTTAAGAGTTTACCCATCAAACTAAGATGTCTTAGGATCTTGCATGACTGATCTACTATGGTTCTAAATCATGACTTAAGGCTTTGCATTTTACATAAACGTTCCTTATTGTGGCTTAGTTGATAATCCATATGAATTCTTCTGATCTCTTTGGGATCCCCGGATAAGTTTTAGCTGGTCATGAGAACACATATTATAGACTCCTACATTTGAAAGCATGTTCTCAGGAGAACATCTTCCCTATAGTCATGGGCTGATCCACAATTGCTCAAAGCCCATAGTACAGCTGCCCACTCTCTTTAGACAATAATGTATATTTTCTCTGTAGAGCATTCAGTTAACAGATATCTGTTCAACTGATACAATTACTGCTCCATGATTCAGAAGGCCTTTTATGTCCCTGATATTTTACAGAATCAGTCCAAAGCACTCGACTTTTATATAATAGATATTTTTATAAAAAAAATGGACCATCATAATGATGACTATTTTAGTTTGGAACGTGCTCCAGAAACAGATACTATATATTCATTCATTAAAATGAATAATGGGATCATCTGTAAACCAGAGTCCAAGTCTGTCTATCCTGGTCCAAATGCTTGTGCAAAGTTTTGTCCAACCCTCTCATTGCCTGTTGCTGTTAGCGTGGTTATTTGTGGGACCTATGGGATGATCCCTGGACTCCATCTATCCCTTACTGCATGAATCCCAGATGCAACAGGAAGGGTTTATGCTTGCTTTAACTTCTCTCTACAAGGTCTTCTCCATCTGCATTTGAGTGGTGACCTTCTTTTCCCAAAGCAGTGGGAAGATTGATGAAAAAGCCATTACAAACTTTATCTCTGCTCTAAGAAAGAAAAATCTAACACCAATTTTTAAATCAGGGAAGTCTAAATTGAAACCTATAATGATTGATGAACTAAGAATTGGCACTTTCTAACTAGGAATAACATTAGATAACTAATGCCACTCATCCTGGAAGTATGTTTGGTCCCACAATTTTTGCAAGGCTGTATGGTACAACTCTATGATGATGAGATGGGATATAAGTCATCAGGAGTTAACTAATCAGCATTATAAATCATTTTAGCTCCTAATGTACAGATGGGCACACTATCCCATTGTTTGCATGGTTTCACTCCACTGCAGATATTTCCAATTGCTTCCTCTTCTTCTGCCTGCTTGTATTGTTTAAGACCAACCCAAAATATTTAATATTGCATCTTATTCATCACCAACTGGAAGCAATTGCATTGATTCCCTTTGACCATCAGTTTCCTTCTATTAGTAACTTCCCAAAGCCAATTTTATGACTTTCACTCAGTGCCAAATAACCACATTTGGTCAAAACACAGATAATAGTCCTGAAGGACACTCCAAGAAAATCTAATGTAGGCATTCAGTAGGAAGTTTGACTGGAATTTTGAATGCAAGAAGAAATGTATAGTACACTGTGCTGGTAGAATAAGTGCAAAGATACAATAATTGGAATGGATGATCAATCTGATTATTCTTGGGTAGTTCAATAAAGAATAGTTTTCCATGTTCATACCAGCTGCTATAAAGATACATAGACAGGGATGTAAGACATGGGTAAATCTTGCATCATGTTGATGATCAAGAAGGTTTTTAAACTATTTTTGTCACATTCTTAATAGGAATGTTGATTGTGTTAGATAAGTGACTACATCTTCCTTGATCAGAGTAGAGGGACATTACAGCTCTTTTGTGATTTTGCCTTCTAGTGAAATGTCTGGGGTTATGCTTGGAAGAGTTAGTGATAAAAGGAAACCCAAGAACACAGTGGCTAGATATCATCAGAGCTGACCACCAGCCAGAACATAGAAAAATTCACAGAAGTTGTGCAAGATCGGAAGGTGTGGAGTGATCCAGCCCACAGAATCACCAAGAGCCAGAAATATTGGAACGGAGATCATGATGATGATGATGATCATCATCATCATCATGATCATGATCGTCACCACCATCACCACAGCTCTTTTGGTCCCATCTTGTACCCTATCCCTTCCTTGTTCTTGTGAATCTCGTTTGCCAAGAACAATGTTGTCATCTTTATGGACAAAGCATTTGGACCATTTATGTTCCTTGTGGTGAACCTCAAGCTTTATATAAAAGCCCATCTTGGAATAGTCAATAGATAGAAAACCTCAGAATTCTGGACAAGAAGTCTAACTTGAGATCACGTGAAAGCCAAAAGAAACAAGGCTCTGGAGGATTTGCTTACCCCAGCTTCTAGTGGGCATGAACAGTGAACAGCCATGCTTGTTCTCTAACATGAAGAAACATAACAAATAAGACAAGCGATTAGAGCTGTCTCTGGCTGTGAGTGGTGTCAGATGGATCAATCACTTTAATCAGAACTCTGGCTTGTGGAGAAAATGGTTTCTAGGTAAGGCTTCAGAGTTCTTCCCCACCTTCCTTTGCTGTAGTCAATTTTTTTTTTATGTTGAAGTAATAGAAAGCACAACTTGGAAGCCCGCCTGGAATTGTGGAGATGCTTCAGTTGTTTATTCTCAAACCCCTCATTCAAATGCTTCAGCGTGGCAATACCAGGAAAGGCTTGGTGAGATTTTTGCTTTTATTTTTGAGAAGACATCAAGATTTGATATTCCTTGCAGTTAGTATCTATGCTTGGTCTTCTAAGCCTGGAAGAAAGGAATTTTGCAAGACCTAATTATAGAACTGAGGTTGGAAATACCTGGTAGAAATGAGATGTCCAGAGTAGAACTATCAAAAAGGTGAAGAATTCACATTATGGAAATAATCTTCCCAGGAGAGAAAGGTTAGGGTGGGAGGTGGGGGGAAAACACCACAATGTCCTATGTCCTTAAATGGATTTGTTGATGTTATCATTAACAGAAACATTTCACCCATGATATAAAGCTACAACATCCTTTTTTAAGCACACAGCTTGGTACTTTACAAAGAGAGACTAGGGGAGGAAGGGTTTTGGTATAAGTTGAAAAGACCAGCTAAATCCAGAACAGAGAATAGTTAAAAAAGAAAAAAAAAACTCTTGAGTCTTTAGATTAGGAATGCCCATCCTTAGCAACTTTAAGACATGTGGACTTCAACTCCCAGAATTGCTGGCTAGGGAATTCTGGGAGTTGAAGTCGACAGCTCTACATCTCTTAAAGTTGCTAAGGTTGGACACCCTTGTTTTAGATGATATCTATGAAGCAGCTTCCTTCTCGTTGATGGTGTCAGATTGGCAAGCAACAGTTTCCGACATTGGCTTGATTGCAGATGGTCCATAGGTTCAGGTTATATTTTCAGCTATTTTATATGTGTAGTAGCCCATGGAATCAGATTTCTTTCGTCATGCTCTTCTTTTTCATTGAATGGAAAGGAAGAACAATTCCAGTAACCAAAACTGTTTTGTTTTGTTTTTACTAAAATTAGTCCTGCAACTTTCACTTTGAAACCGGAGAACATCCTTGTGTGCTACTTCCAGAGGGAAAAAAAATCAAGGCAAACTGAGAGATTCTTTTTTTAGGCCGGATGTTCAGAAACAATGCAGAAGAAAAAAAATGTTCTTTTGTTGCATTTACATCCTGCCTTTTCTTAGGAGAGTTCAAAGCTGCTCAACCAGCGTTCCTCCTAATTTTATCCCCATAATAAAATCCCTGCAGGCTATTTTGGGATGAAAGAAAAGACTTGAATGAAGACACTGTTCAACTGCTACAAACACACTGATAAGATATCAATATAATATAACAATCTAACAATCTTGGGAGATATCTGCACAACCATAATAAAAGTTCTAAAATCAGTGAGAAAGAGGATGGAGTATATGATGATTTGGAAAAAAAATGGGATGGTGAAGTCATTATCTATAATATCTGTGATATTGCAAAAATGTCTAAAGGAAGGAGTGGTCTACAAACTGATTTTGTCCCATCAAGAGGCTGCTTTGTTCCTACACTCTCTATGCTGGAGGAGTCATTTGGTATTTCAGAATTGTATTTACTACAAGCCCTACATTGACAAAGCCACTGAGACCTTATGTCAGAGTGTAAACTGCAGAAATAATGAAGTAAATATATAGTTATCCTCACCAGGTTAAGCGTAAGATGATAAGAGGGAAGTTATTAAGTGTTGACCAATCTCATAATTTATTACATGGATTTGTGTCTTGATCTGTTCTGATTTTATATAGCATTCCATATAAATTGGTCCTTCTTTGATTTACCCATTCTTCCCTTCACTTATAATTTGACGATTGAGCCAATTACACAGAATGACATGTAATATACCCTTCCATGGGTATATTCAACTAGAGACCCATGTGTCATGTATGTTTTAATTTGGATTCCTATCACAAAGAGGGAATGACCTAAGGGGCCTCTTCCAACATTATTCTACAGTTCTATGAATCCCGGTGCCAGCTGAATCCATCAACTTATTTGTTACTTACCATAGAGAATAATGCTAGCATTAGTGTTTCCTAGTTGGTTGTAGGCAACACAAGTATAATTTCCATAGTCTTGTTCAGACACATTGAAGAAAGTAAGACGGGAGAAGAAGGCCTTATTTTCCACTTTCAGCCCTTTCTGTCCTTCAAGGAGCCTGAAACATAGGCATTACAATGTTAGGCACATACATACAAGCAAAACCTCAAAGATACAGACACACATATTTCATTTATTAACACAGTTGTCAGGCCCAAATAACCAAAAGCATTTGTTGAGTTCAAAGCACAAAAGAGTTTATTATTGCTACTTCTAATACAAGAATCTAGTTGACTAATGGTCAAAGCTTAAACTGGTACCAGATAAGGGTGAATGGAATTGTCTGGACCTGGGTCTCTTGTGGCAACACAGTGACTCTAAATTGATGGCACATTTCACCCCTGCTTCCAGCTAAGCCTCTTCCTCTCCTTCAATTGTATATAATTTCTCATTTGAGAAAAACCTCAAATAGCTTGTAACAAAATTATAAGAGAGTAGTAATAGAATAATGAAATAATAATATCAATTATTATTAACCCAATAATGAGTGTGATTAGTTGCTGGGGAAAGCTGATAGAAAAACCTAAGGTTTCAATCAATGGCTGAAACCAGTGCAGTCTCCCTTGCAATTTCTAAGTTTCCTTTTCTCCCTGGCTTCCTACTTTATCCTCAGCATAGTTTCAGATTTCTTTCCGATTTCCCTTAGTGTTACTTTTGAATTTGTTGGAGGTGGCAAAGGCTAGCATTACAGCTTTCTCTAAAAGCTTTCTAAGTAACCCTGCTTCCTAATCCTAAAAGCTCCATAGAAAGAATTGCACCTTTATGACTTTTTCCCCACATTTCTTTGAAGTGTGGGGAGCCACATAAGCTGTAGAGTTCAGGAGGAACAAGGGCATTCACACACACACACACACACACACACACAGAGAGAGAGAGAGAGAGAGAGAGAGAGAGAGAGAGAGAGAGAGAGAGAGAGAGAGAGAGAGAGAGAGAGAGAGAGAGAGAGAGAGAGAGAGAGAGAGATATTCATTCTCCATAAATATCTGCAAAGCTACCATTCTCTATTCATCCATCAGACTTCAGTTCTCTTGTGAAACTGAATGGGACTTGATAGAAAAATATGAAGGGAATATTTTTCTGCATGGTATTACCAAAAGTATCCCAAAGCTGTGTCCTGATCCTGTAATGGGAAGGGACAGGTCATTCTGTAGGAAACAGATCATTGAAAAGAAGACTCATCTATGTGGGTAATCCTGAAATCATGCATGGGCAATAGGGACATCAAATGGAGATGATTATTATCAAGGTCATCTAGCCTTGATGTTATAATAACACGAGTATCTGAACTGTTCTTTTCAGCACTCCAGATCATCAGCGCAGATATTTTATAAAACAGATGCAAAAGATGTGTGACAAAGCAGTGGTGCATAACTGAGCAGGTTCATTTTGTACAAATAATTTAAGTCAGTCAATAATAATCTCAAGGGCAATTCCACATTATCGAGCCAAATGCAGTCCTGCCGATGTGGGAATTGCGAAGTCCTTGGTGCTCTCTGAGCGCAAACATTTTGCTGCCTGACCAAGTAAGATCTTCAATGCACAACCAAGCTCTGCAAGCACCAAGGACTCCAGGCTCCAAACCTGAGCAATAGAGATTCTCTTTTATTAATGCACGGATTCCAATCGCTGAGCTGTATACGAAAGAAAGAACGGTCACAAGTTCGCCCATGGAGATAAAATAGTTATAAAAGACTGCTGCGGTTGTTTGTAAATTGTATTGCTACCTATAATTTAATGTATTTGAGCGCTGTAACTAGATTCGAGCCTCCTTGCTTGGGGACAAAGCTGATGTAATTTTCCATGTTCACACAATCCCTTTATGAAGAGCTTTCGCTTAAAATATATATTGCAACTGGTTTAGCCAAGGGTCTAGTCTCATTCCAGGAGATGAGTTCATTTAAAGAAAGAAAAATCCCTGCCACTTTGCCACCTGGGCATCAGTCAACTAGTTCAGGAGAGCATTTCCAATCTTTTTCACCAGGGTTTAAGCCTAGTTATGGTAATGGTATTGATCACACTTGTTGATCTCCTGAGATGGTGGGAATACATGCATCCATTCTGATCTTCCGTGACCTCTCAGTGCCCTTAGAGATCATAGTATCTTTCTGGATCAATTTAGGGGTTGGGAGCAGGAGGCCCAATGGTTCTCCTCCTTCCTCTACATAAGTTCCAGTCAGTGTTAGTAGGGGAAACAGACATCCAACTAACATCTAGCTCTAAGTCCCTTTCTGTAAGGTGCCACCGGATTCTAATTAGCTCCATCCCCATTTAACATTCAACCCTCTACAAAATGGCCACCTACCATGTGCCAGTTCAAGCTGGAATATATTAAGAGATGACCTCCAAAAAAAGATCTGCATAGAAGTCTAACTGCTATTGCTTATGTGTTGCTTTTGTTTTGTTTATTTTCACTTATCTGGTTTCTTTCTATGTTCCCTTGTTTTATCTTACACTACCCTAGCTTGCTTTAGAACAACTCCTTGTAAGCTGCTACTAGGATAATGGATGAAATGATCCCATAATTGGAGATTGTCACACGACTGATAACTTAAAATAATATCTTCATCAGATGGTCAATATCTTTATAGTTGTTTTTGGATGGACCTCTGTAGTCTGTCTCCTTGTGATCATTAAGAGGGGAGAAGGACCCAATTTCTGAGCATCTGCTGTGAGACCTACAGGAATCACTGATCTTATCTTGCCTTTTCATGCCTTGGGACCTGTGATAAATAGTCTCTATGTCTGAATCCTGGAAGAATTGTGTCAGAGAATCTCTGGCATGAATCCAGACAACGAGAGCTGTGATTCAAAATATTTGCAGACCATTTACAGAAAAAAGCATGTTTTTGTGCCAAGGATATATGCAACATGCTATGGAGCACCTCCCATTTGATAGAATCACTTTCAAATGCCAGCACCATCAATCTTCTTTACAGAATAACTTATAATTGGTAAAAAAAAAATCTCAAGTCCAAACCGCTTACAATTTAAATTTTGCTAGCAAGGAAAACAAAAAGGGAATAGAGAAGGCAGAAGGGAGCAAGACCAGGTTGATCAGTGATGAATGAAAATAGCAGTAAGTGGAGAACGCAAAAGATTGGATGTGTTAGGAGAAGATTTACTGAAGGAGGTGACTAGCTCCTGTCTATCGGATGGCTTCATGCAAAAGCTAACAGGAATCCGTCAGTCTCCCTCAAATAAGCCAGGGTTAGACTCGATGGGCTAAACAGCCATTTCCAATTGTGTAATTCTATATATTAAAAAAGGCAAAGGAATCCCTGCAGATTTTACTCCGCTGGTCACTGCTGACTATAGGGGAAGGTGTTCAACTGCGTTTCAGGGCCATTGAGCCAGTGCTGTCCGAAGACATTTCTGTGGTCATGTGGCCAGTTTGACATCACAGAGCGCTGCTACCTTCCTATCAAGATGGTACTTATTTATCTACTCACATTTACATGCTTTCGAACTGCTGGGTTGGCAGGAGCTGAAGCGAGGATGGGAGCTCACCCCATCACATAGCACACAGGTCTTAAACCTGGGCTGCTGGCTTTCCAGCTGACAAACCCAGTGGATTTGAGCCACCACGCTGTCTGTGATTCTTTATGATGGACACCAATACGTGTGCACGTACACGAATACATGCATTCAAGCACACATACCTCCTTTTTCCTCCATATTACTCTGTTTGTATGGTAGCAGAATTACAAGACTTTTAAGGCGTAGGTAGTTTTTGTTTCAGCAACTGTGACGACCCATCCCACCACACCACCCTTGAGTAACTCATGTACCGTTTGTCATCTTTATACCACTGGAATTCTGCTGATGGAACTGCAGAGGCCTCACACTGAAGGATGCCTTTTTGACCCACTGGCACACCAGTGTTCTTAGTGTCTGAGATATATGGTGGGTCTGCAGAGAAAGGAACAAGTTAAGTAAATAGGGAATGGATTATTATTATTATTTTAACACTGCTATTGCTTCAAAAACTTTCCTTCCTTCTTGGGCACCTCACCACAAGCCATTTGTGTTTCATTTGGAAGCTCCTCTTAGAAAATATTTGGGGTATGAAAGTAATGCCCAGAACCTGATAAAATTGCTTTATAGCCCATCTGAAAGAAAGAACTTCCAGTTGTGGTGATATATTCAACAATATATACAATCCGCACTCTCCCAGGCAGGGAACAATTAATACATTTTGGCCACAAACATCTGTAGCCTTCAGAGTGACAGCACATTCATTTGTTTTCACATACTTTTGCTACGGGTACAAGAGAATGTCCATCCTGAGGATGGTAATGTGTGTAAGGACCCATAAGTCAATGCCATAGCAAATATATAATGTCATAACGGTTAAGTTAACCTCTAAATGAATGTAGGTTTGCCTGTATGAATGGAAAACCTGTGTGCAAAGGAAGACTATCAATTCAGTAAACAAGACACCTTGGGAATTGTGATCCCAACACCATGTGGACTGTCCAGTTTGAGAAAGCATATCTGCCCTAGAATACCTGCTTCAGTTTGTGAAGCATGAATTTTAGGGCAGGTATCCTTTCTTGCATGGGGAGAAGGTTATCATTGTTTCACTATATTTGCTACTATTCAAATATATGTATGTTTTTGGTTTTTTGTCCTTTTAATCCACATTTTAAAAATATTTTTGTCTAATTTTGTTGTGTTTTTGTAAATTTTATTTTCATTTTTTGGGAGTTTGTATTTTAACTTTTTGAAT
Organism: Bothrops alternatus; assembly: GCA_034064705.1. Lineage (NCBI taxonomy): Eukaryota > Metazoa > Chordata > Lepidosauria > Squamata > Viperidae > Bothrops > Bothrops alternatus. Next base: position 958,769 of record JARGCV010000096.1, on the reverse strand, counting down.
GAAAATAAAATTTACCAAGGACAAAAGAATACATACTTCAGTTTGTAATAAAATTGTTTACTTTCTCTTAGCAGTTGCCCAAACTGTGAGGAGGCATAATAGCTATTAAGAAGGCATATTAGCTCAGTGGTGGATCCCATCATTTTCATGAATAAGGTCCTAGATTAAATTTCTTAAAATATCCAGCTAACATTCTTGGTAATGGTTAGATTTAAGGTAGAGCATCTGAATGTCTTTGTTAGGATTAAACAGAATATTCACCCCAAAAAAGGAGTGAATCCTCCTTCCTCTGAGCTGCAGGGTAAAGAAAAATTCAATATTACGCACAGTTTACGGTGACTTTTACTCTCCGCACAACAGGAGTTGCAACATCGTTGGAGGCACTGCACTCATATTCCCCCGATTGTTCCCGGGTGATGCTCGTGATCTCCAAGTATTCATCTTCACTCATGAATCCTGAAGCTGGAGAGGGCCAAATAGGAAAAAGAAGGAAGGAAGGAAGGAAGGAAGGAAGGAAGGAAGGAAGGAAGGAAGGAAGGAAGGGAGGGAGGGAGGGAGGGAAGCAGGGAGAGAAGGAAAGAAGAATGAAAGACAGGAGGGAGGGAGAAAGGGAAGGAAGGGAGGGAGGGAAGGAGGGAGAGAAGGAAGGAAAGATGAAAGACAGGAGGGAGAGAGAAAGAGAAGGGAGGAAGGAAGGAAGGGATGAAAGACAGGAGGGAGGGAGAAAGGAAAGGAAGGGAGGGAAGGAAGGGAGGGAAGGAGGGAGAGAAAGAAGGAAGGATGAAAGACAGGAGGGAGGGAGAAAGGAAAGGAAGGGAGGGAGGGAAGCAGGGAGAGAAGGAAGGAAGGGATGAAAGACAGGAGGGAGGGAGAAAGGAAAGGAAGGGAGGGAGGGAAGGAGGGAGAGAACGAAGGAAGGATAGAAGAAAAGGAGGGAAGGAGGGAGAAGGAAGGAAGTGGGAGGGAGGGAATGAAAGTAAGAAGAAAGAGAAAGGAGGGAGGGAGGGAGGGAAGGAAGGAAGGAAGGGGGAAGAGAGAAAGAGAGAAAGAAAGAGAAAGAGAGAGAGAGAGAGAAAGAAAGAAAGAAAGAAAGAAAGAAAGAAAGAAAGAAAGAAAGAAAGAAAGAAAGAAAGAAAGAAAGAAAGAAAGAAAGAAAGAAAGAAAGAAAGAGAAAGATAACAGAGCAATAAGGTGGTAAAATATAGAAAATAGAGAAAGTAACTTATCGCCAGCTATCCTCTTTCATGCAGCATCAACGCTATTGGTATTTCTAGATTCTACTATAAAAACAATCTCTTCATTTATTGAGTCTCTTGATGTGGAAAACAGAAACGGGGCATCTGAACGAGCTTGGAGGCAGCCTGGCTTGGCAATGTGCCACCGAATACCTGTGTGCAAAAGGTTCCAAGTCTGTTGATTTCTTTGAAGATGCCGAGTGGAACAATTCCCTTCATCTACAGCAGAGGAAATCCTAGTTTGATGAAGTTCAAATGAGACGAAGAGTGTCTCCTCAAGATCTCTTAACTCACATTAACGACACTCCAGAAACACACTTGGGGCACATTTTTGAACACAGATAATCCGAAAAAGACACATTTTCTAGAATAGGGGTTGTTGCAAAGACAACGAAAAGGGTTGTTCTCTTCTGATGGGCCTTTTGGGGCCTTATGCAGGTTGACTTTAATCCTCCCCTTCTCCCAAACAAAGCTGATTCTGCTTTCTGTTTGGATTGCAATTTTACCCTGGATAGATCATCTAAGTCAGGGGTCCCCAACCAGTGGGCTGTGGTCCACTAGTGGACCTTGATGGATTTGCCACTGGACTGTGGAAACGTCCAGCGAGTGCTCACGTGCACATGTGCATCCTCATTGGCATAGAGCAGGGGTGGGCAATTAATTTTTCCAAGGGAAAAATTGAGGGACTGAGTCTGTTGTGGAGGGCTAAACCAATAGGGCTGAGAAGGTGTGCAGGCACACACATACACATACATAAATTGACCCCCAAAAATAGTTGCCTTCAAAATAAAAGCCATGCAGTTGTATTGTGTGCATAGTGTACACTTATTCACATTTGATTTCTAATTTCTAATTTTCTAATTTCTGACTGACTTCACGTGATCTGGACAAGCACAGCCAAAGGGCAGGATGAGGCCCAGGGACTGTAAAATGCTCAGGTCTGGTGTAGAGAGTTAAAATGCATCAGAATCAAAATATTTTTTTAATATACGGTAGTACAACAGTTTCCCAAAGTTTCCCCAAATACATACATCCACACACTCCATTCGCACAGACCGCTTGAAAATTGCCAGAGATCTCAGCTCACCAACCTTTCTGCTTATCTGCTATATACATATTAAAGACTGTATAGAGCTCATATTTTAATCATCACAGTTTTAACTGGTTAACACAATGGATCTGTGTGTTTTTGTGAGTGAAGCTGTGTGTAGTGAGGGGTAAAAATCACAGGCTGTATACCACAGCTTTGTCAAAACAGCCTTCTGATCTCTGACATCAGAAGAGAATAAATCAAACATGGAATCAAGAAAACTGGTGCAGGAAGAAAGGGAGGAAGGAGAGAAGGATTGCAAGGATTGTAAGAGGTCAGTTTAAAAGAAGAAGACAGATAGCATTGTCTTATTTATTTATTTCAGTCCACTCCATCTTCTTTTATCAAATATTTGCAGCCATAATGATGTAATTACTGAGCAAAGGGTGTCTGAGACCAGTGTCACACTTAATATTCCCATTAATTTTAAATGGTAGTCCTTGGTACATATGTGTGGCAATTGGTGTCATATTTTAATTAGGCTTGCCCTACGCCATCTGAAATTAATAATAGCTCGAATTACCAGTGTAAATTATGAATTAACATTGCTGCAGCATTAGGAAATAAATTAGCTCTGGGCAGCTGTTTTCTGCCATTGGATGACAATGGCAGAGAGGAGGTTTACACATCTCCCACAAAGATATACACACAGGTGTAACTTAGCTTAGTAGTAACAGGAGGTAAAATTATCTTACCACCAGTGTCCCAAAACACACAATGCTTTAAGGTGTGACTGAAATTTTGGCTTTCTGATGTCTTTTTACCGTGTCAATTATAATACCACCTTGGCCTAGTGGTTAAAGTGCTGGCCTAGAAACCAGGAGACCGTGAGTTCTAGTCCTACTGAGGCATGAAAGCTGGCTGAATGACTTTAGGCCAATCACTCTCAGTCCAACCCATCTCACAGGGGTGTTGTGGGAAAAATAGGAGGAGGAAGGAGTATTAGAAATATTTGCCACCTTGAGTTACTTACAAAGTAATAAAAGGTGAGATAAAAATTTAATAAATGAATGGGCATACAGGCAGACAGACAGATAGATAGATGGATGTGAAACAGAATGCTGTATCAACTAGGTCTCTTACAGAGAGAATGGTAATGGATCCTATGGCTTTTCTTTTCACAACTGTTTTTTTTCTCTCCCACAAGAGGCTGAAACAAACAAATCTTCAGAGAAATTAAATGTCCCCACTAACTATTGGAAAAAATAGGAAGGAACCCAAATCACCTTTGTCTTGTTCTTTCCTACACTGCAGTGACAAACGTATCTTTTTGCAGTGCCCTGACATTTAAATAATTGTTGTTTAAATAATAGCATTCCTTTTAACACGTGTTTGCTATACTAAAATCTTCATTTCAAATAACACAAAAGGGCTAATTTGTAGGACATGTTTATAATCCAGAGGCTTTCATCTCTCTTACTCAAGGCTGTCAATAGAAAGCTATCCTTTCATAAAACATATTCATTTTTTTAAAATAAAAGTGTGATTTTGGAATGATATAATGTACTGTAAATCCCCAAGCTTCTGCCAACGTGATTTGTCCTCTAGCTTACAAAAAAAAAAAAAAAAGATTAAGAAGCTTTGCAGGAGAAACTCACTTGGCTTCTTGGATAATTCTTTCAGAATTAGTTACTCAATTAACTTCTCAGTCTGTTCTTTCACAGGGAAATAATGAAACAGATGAATGGGTTCACTTAAGTCAGAAATAACTACTCCGCCCAGTTGTGTCCTGTAGATAAATTCAGCACCAATTCTCAAGGGGACCCTATAAAGGTAGATTTTCTGGGGCTTCTCAAGAGACTTCTGAAATTTATTTGGGAGTGGAGAGGAACTGACACATATTAGGCAAAAATAGTTAAACAAGGAATTTGTTCCCTGTATGGAACACTTCCCACATCAATCTCCAGTTTTGAGCTCAAACAAACAAACAACCTCATGTTAGACCTATACCAGGAGTAGGCTGGCTCAGGAATTCTGGGAGTTGAAGTTCAGGAGTCATAAAAGAGCCAAGGTTGCCTACCCCTGACCTATACTGATAGTCTTCAATTTATGACAGTTCTTTATAGAGCATTTGATGTTTACAACTGTGTTAAAAATGGGAGTTATGAGCATTTTTTTTCACATAACGGTTGCAGCATCCCCGTGGTCACATGATCCAAAGTCTGATGCTTTGCAACTGCTTCATATTTATGACAGTTGCAATGTCCTGGGTTCATGTGACCTGGGGAAGCCAGATTCACTTAACAACTGGGTTACTAACTTAAGAACTGCCATGATTCACTCAACAACTCTTGTCAAGGAAGGTCATAAAATGGGGCAAAGCTCACTTGAGAACCGTCTCGCTTAGCAATAGAAATTTTGGGTTCAACTGAAGTTGTGCATCAAGGACTACCTGCACTTTTTTTTAAAAAAAAGGATGCCAATATTATCTTTAATATTAATATTAAAGTAATATCTTTACCTTGGGATGTCTTCTAGTACAACCCTCTGCTCAAGCAGGAAACACCATACCATTTCAGGCAAATGGTTGTCCAATCTTTTCTTAAAAACCTTTAGTGTTGGAGCACCTACAATTTTGTCTAGAAATAGCAACTGCATTTTTTTTTGCTTTTCAGAATTGGTTCTATCGTCCTCTGTTAGATCCACACACATTTTGCTTTTCCAATAATCTCAGGCACTGTCTAGAGCAGGGGTCTTCAAACATGGCCCTTTTATGACTTGTGGACTTCAGCTACCAGAAATCCTCAGCCAGTCACGCTGGCTGAGGAATTCTGGGAGTTGAAGTCCACAAGTGATAAAAGGGCCAAGTTTGAAGATCCCTGGTTTAGAGCCTCTCAATCCTACACCTCCGAGAAGAAGAATCAAGCTGCCTTGATGCCTTGTTAGGCAACCTACACCTTTTGTGATGAGCTCTGAACATCTATTTTCTTCCAAGTTCCATTTCTGGAATTTTTTACAGAGCATTTCACAGGGGTAGAAATGCTGAGTTCAACAGTTCCAGGTTTAAGTGGAAGGAAACTAGCAAAGGTATTATCCCCCAGTCAGTAATCTTGGACGAAGGCAGACGAGGAGGGAAAAAAAGATATAGGCAGCTTTATATTCTACAAGCTGCTGATAATATGTTGAAGAAGAAGAAGAAGAAGAAGAAGAAGAAGAAGAAGAAGAAGAAGAAGAAGAAGAAGAAGAAGAAGAAGAAGAAGAAGAAGAAGAAGAAGAAGAAGAAGAAGAAGAAGAAGAAGAAGAAGAAGAAGAAGAAGAAGAAGAAGAAGAAGAAGAAGAAGAAGAAGAAGAAGAAGAAGAAGAAGAAGAAGAAGAAGAAGAAGAAGAAGAAGAAGAAGAAGAAGAAGAAGAAGAAGAAGAAGAAGAAAGCATCCCTTTATGCTTGACCTAGAATCAACTTCTCGGCAACACATGGACTCTGCTGATAAAATGAATGTGAGCGAACAGCCTCCAGTCCAGATAGTCAATGCACAACTTTCATTTCTCTTTTGGAAGGATTGGGGAAAGGAAGAATAGCTTACTCCCTTCCCAATTAACAAAAAAATAACCTGAATTTCTTCCTTTAGGTGGACGGAGGCCATTGAGTAAATACAGTCTTCAGTGGATGACATGCCAACTGTTATACATTTCTGGAAAGGCACCATATGACCAATGTGTGATCAAGGCAAGACATGCTGGCTGAGGAATTCTGGGAATTGAAGTCCACAGGTCATAAAAGGGCCCAGTTTGAAGACTCCTGACCTGGATGATAACAACAAACTGCAGAGTACCGGTAGTAAGTTGAGGTATGTGGAACATGTTTTTTTGGAGAATGCCAAATAAAATTCCCAGTGATCTAAGGAAAGATAAAGGTATCTATATTCCAGATCATCCTTTTCACCTTTTAAGTCAGGAGTTGCCAACCTTGGCAACTTTGAGATGTGAGGACTTCAGCTCCCAGAATTCCCCAGCCAGCATGGCTTGCTGGATAATTCTGGGTGCCAAAGTCCACCCGTCCTAAAATTGCTTAGGTTGGAGACTTCTGCTTTAAGTGCTCTGCAGGGTGAAAACACACACTTCCCCTCCTCTTTCAATAGCTTTTTGTAGGACACGGGAATTGTAAATCACCCTAATCCTTACTAGGACTAGATAACCCATGTCAACCAATCATGTTTTTGGCCTTAGGTTAAACTAACCATCCGATCCCCCACTTTCTCTCTGTTCCCATATAATCTAACTGAGTGCCTTCTTTAATTACTTTCAGAGTCAGCCTACATTTCTCAGAAGGCTTTTTAATGAGAAACTGTCTGATATCAGCTTCTTTTTTCAATGCTCACCCCCACTCTCCAAAAGCTGCTTTGCTGCATTTCCCCAAAATATTCTCTATCTCTTTACCTGTGTGAGAGAAAGAGGGAGGGAGGAAATGGAGGGAGAAGGAAGGAAGGGGGAAGGTAGATAGATAGATAGATAGATAGAGAGAGAGAGAGAGAGAGAGAGAGAGAGAGAGAGAGAGAGAGAGAGAGAGAGAGAGAGAGAGAGAGAGAGAGAGGCAGGCAGGCAGGCAGGCAGGCAGGCAGGAAGGAAGGAAGGAAGGAAGGAGGGGGAAAGGATAAAAGAGAAGAGGGGGAGAGAGGAAAAGAAAGAAGGAGGGAAAGAAGGAAGGAAAGAAGGAAGGAAGGAAGAGGGAGGGTGAAAGGATGAAAGACAAGAGGGGGAGAAAGGAAAGGGAGGAAGGAAGAGGGAGGGGAAAAGAAGGATGAAAGACAGGAGGGGGAGAAAGGAAAGGGAAGGGAAGGGAAGGGAAGGGAAGGGGAGGGGAGGAAGGAAGGAAGGAAGGAAGGAAGGAAGGAAGGAAGGAAGGAAGGAAGGAAGGAAGGAAGGAAGGAATATTGCTATTTGCATTTCATGTGCCTTGATGAAGGATGTAAAATGATGGAGACACTTCCTAACAGATTTTCCTCTTTTCTTCTCCTACTGCTGCTTTCAACATAGGCAGAGCATCAGCCAAAAGAAAAAAGAAAAAAAAGAAAAAAAATACAATTGCCAGAGGAAATGGAGACTCTTATCACTGAAACTCTTTGCTAGAATTTCTTGAATTACTGCTAAGCTACTGCAGGAGGATATGACTCCCATTTTCCAGTGCCATTGTAACTTTGAACAGTCACTAAATGAACTGTTATAAGTTGAGGACAACCTGCATAAATTGGTACTCTAATAGGCAACTTATCTTTCTTTTCTTTTCTTTTCTCTTTTCTTTTCCTTTCTTTTCGCAATACTATCTTTCAGAGAACACACCGCAAGACATTTGGGGTGGGGTGTCCGCACACAAGGGGGAGAGATTTCCTTAGGGTCTCTGAGAAGTTGCTACTGTTGCTCAACCTTTAAAGCAAAGCCATATTTTGATCTTCATCCCATTGGTAAATATAATCTAAAGCCAAAAGCTTTTAAAATCTCCATCCAGTGGAGACAGTTTAAGAGCATGGGGTACCAAATAAAACATGCATCCACTTTCAAACTAAGCATTTATTTTCTAAGTTTCAGTCTCTGGAATGCATTATTATATTTCCCCAACACCTCTTTGCCCCCTGTAAAATGAGATTTAATACAGTCTTTTTCTGCAGCATACCCTGCTGGATGCTACCAGACCTTTTATCTGTCCGTGGAGGAAGGCGTAGATGGAAAATAATTATTAAAAGACTCTGGTCCCATGGCCGCTGCCTGTTTTTGCCTATTTATAAGGGGAAACTTTGTTGAGAGACTTGGGGACACATCTCATATGTCAGCAGCCACTAGGAAAGGGGAAACAAATAGACTGGACTCTGAGAAATGAGCCAGAGGTTAAGTAAACAGTCTGTAAACACAGTCCAGGTTCCAGGAAAATGCAACAGGTCACAGTGGAGGTTATGACTACTGGGATCCATCAGATAACCCAAGCCTGGAAGAAACATTTGTTTACCTACAGGAGGTGAATGAACATCACCACGATGTACAAAAGATGTTGAGACTCTGGAAAGAGTACAGAGAAGAGCAACAAAGATGATCAGGGGACTGGAGGCTAAAAGATAATAAAGAACGGTTGTGGGAATTGGGTATGTCTAGTTTAATGAAGAGAAGGACGAGGAGTGACATAATAGCAGTCTTCCAGTATCTCAGAGGCTGCCACAAAGAAGAGGGAGTCCAACTATTCTCCAAAGCACCTGAAAGCAAGACAAAAAGCAAGGGATGGAAACTAATCAAGGAGAGAAGCAACCTGGAACTAAGGAGAAATTTCCTGACAGTCAGAACAATTAATCAGAGGAACAATCTGCCTGAAGCTGTGAATGCTCCAACACTAGAGGTTTTTAAGAAGAGACTGGACAGCCATTTTTCTGTTATGGTATAGGCTATAGGGTTTTCCGTCTGAGCAGGGGGTTGGACTAGATGACCTCCAAGGTACCTTCCAACATCATCATCGTCATCATCATC
>JARGCV010000096.1:850000-947500 GCA_034064705.1 Bothrops alternatus | reverse complement strand
TTAGGAAGATACAGAAATACTAATCTGATCACACATTCCTCTGCCAACTTTTAATTTTTGTTCATACTTTCTTTTGGGAGGGGATTTTACTTAAGTGTAATATTATAGGAACAATTATTTGGTGAGTAGGCAGACAACCACAGAAATTAGTGACAATTTAGAACGTGTCCCTATACAACTCAATCCCTATATGGGCAAACTCTGTTTGGTTTGCCCCTTATTAATAGGACATCAGATTGCAACTTTAATCAAATAATGAATCAAGTAATCAGATAAAACCTATGATTAACTGACTAAGATTTCCATAATGTAATTTTCCATAAATGCTTTAGAATTCTCAGACAGCATGACTGAAAGGAATTTTGAGTATGCATTGCCAGCACCTTTGAAAATAATATGTGCACACACGAGAGAATGAGAAGGGGAAACTGTAAAGTCCTCTGAAGAAGCAAGCCATCAACATTTCTACAAATTCTGCTTAAGTCATCAATATTTTGATGACCTCTCACTGTCAGAACTTTTCCCACTGGCATCATATAAACTTTGAACAGCCACAGGCTGGACTTTTCCATTTCTACAGAACAAACTCCCATTCTTTATGGGATCAAGCATCAGAAGCTTCACATTCTCCATTCCAGGGAGGTTCCAGGTCTACTCAGAGATGTTCCATTCCATTCCCCCCCCCTGTATGTGTTTGTGTGTCATACACTGAATGGCCCAACCAAGTAGCAGGCATTCTGTTCAGGAATATCTGCACAGTGTATGGGCTAGACCCTCCCAAGTCTAGATGGGAGATTCCAGAGAAGGATGCCGGGTAAGATCCTCTGGGATTCCCAGATCCAGATAGATAGCAGGTGCTGTCCAAACGAGCAGACACTGTAGTAGTAGACAAGGACCAGAAGACAGTGGTGGTGGCAGATGTGGTGGTGCACAAATGACAGCAACAGCAGGAACAAGGAGTAAGAGAAGCTGGAGAAGTATCAGGGCTGAAGGAGAAACTAGTGTCATGCCTCCATCGGAATCTGAATCTGCGGAGCTGAAATGGGACCCTATGGAGGTGGAGGGAGAAGTGTCTGTGGTTGCAGAGGAATATGGGGAAGAGCAGGCTGAGGCAGGCCAGGGCCCTTCAGGAGAGGGACAGGAGGAACAGGAGAGACAAAGTTCAGGTGATAAGCAAGGATCCTGATCCTAGAGCATGGAGAGTGGAGAGAAGGAGGGAACAATGCAGACAGGCTCAATTACTCGGGAGGAGAGCGCCTTGCCCCTTTCCACAAGGCGCAACTGGAGACTGAGACTTAAAGAGACACTGTAGGGGAGGTTTCCGGTTCCGGTCACGAGGACCGGAGCCTTTCCTTGCGAGCTCCGGGACGGGGCTCGCGCGAAATTCAAATTAAATAAAAAAAAGAAATAGAGAGAGACGAAGAAAGAGGTCGAGATTAAAGAGGAACCTCAGACCTCTCAAAAGAAGTAAGACTTACCGCCGGGAGGTCCCGGGAAGCAGTGGATGGAGCAGCGGAAGCCGGGGGCAGCCGAGCGACCGGCAGGCCCGAAAACGCCGCGCCAAGCCGTAAGTCAAGCAGAGCCAGAGAACGGGCGAGAGACGAGCGGCGGAGCAGAAGGAGGACACCGGATCGCCACCGAGGGGGCCTGCCGGCCTGCGGAGGACCTCCGGAAGAGTCAGAAAGCGGAAGGAAAGGCAAGAGAAAAGCGGAGGAGGACTGGAGCAGCGAACGGAAGCTGAGGCGGCCAGAGCCAGAAAGTAAGAAGCCGACAAGAGCGGAGAAGCGAGAGGCGGAACCAAACAAAGCAGACAGGACGCAGACAAGAGAGGAGGAGAGCAGAGGGAGCAACAGGCCCGAAGAAGCCGAGAACCCACGCAGCTGCAGCCGAAGACAGCCGAGGAGAGCCGGCTGGAGCGGGAAGAAGACAGCGGAAGGCACCGGTAAGACCAGCGGGGGCCGATTAGAGCACCGAGGGACAGTAGACGCAGGAGGAGCCCAGCAGTAGGGGGAGGACCCTCACAAGACCCCCAGAAGACCCCCCAGACCCCAAAAAGCCTAGTTGTACTGCACCTGGAGAAAAGGGCCATCTGCGCAGGCCTCAAGCACAGATCCTTCCACCTACCGGTAGCATCATCCCTGCCAGCACAGCGAAGCTTACTTGAAAGCAAATAGCACCCCCTAGTGGACAAAATTTAATTTTTTTGCTGTCAAAATATAAACTGTGGGGAAAAAAAAGAATTTGATCCAACCTATCCTAGCAGCTTGATAATCTTGCACAGGAACAATAATAATCTTGCACAGGAACAATCCTCCCACAATTCTTTGCATCAAGGGGTGGCTTTAAGGGTGGACAGGCCAACAGGAGGAGAAGCTCAAAATGGCCGCCAAACGGACGAAACAGACCAAACTGCTACACCCGAAGGGAGCTGCACCCTCTCCGACACAGCCCTCCAATCTGCCACCCACCCACACACCCTCCCATCCAAATGCAGGCCCTCAGACCCAAACGCCATCCCATGCCTTCACAACAGCACACATGATCCAAGAACTAAAAGAGACGATAGAGACACTAAATGCGACGATAGAGATGCTGGTTAAAAGGATGGATGGCATGGATAGAAAATTGGAAGAAATGGGCGCGAGGACGGAGAAAAGATGCATAGAAGCAGAACAGAAGATGGAGGAAAGATACAAAGACATAAAACGGATGCTGGCGGACCAAGGTAGAGACCTAGAGAGAAAGTGGGAAGAACAACGCAGAGCGATGGCCACTGACCTGGAACAAATGAAGGAGGCACTGCAAGCACACTACAAGAAGGGGATGGAAGAAGTGGAGAACCGCATAGAGGGACAGATTGCAGAGGTGAAAAGAGAGGCTCAAGACCAGTCCACCATGATGCAATTCTGGCAAATGGCATTTGCAATCAGGTTCAGAGGGTGGAAAGAGACAACAAACAAAACCCAAGGAGGCCTGCTCAGGACCTTTGTAGGGGCCCTAGCGACATTCCTGGGTAAGAGCACCAATGAGATTGGGTGGCAATTCGAAAGAATCTACAGAGTTGGCGCATGGAGGTCAGTGAACAGGCATCAACCAAGGGACGTGGTCATCCACTTCGCAACACAGGGGCTCAGGAACCTCATCTCTGTCACTTCCTATAACAAGGCATTCTACATAGAGGAGCAGGAGGTGAAGGTACTGAAAGAGATCCCCCAGGCGATGCTGAGAGACAGAAAGGACTACAAATTCCTGATCAACGAACTGAGATCATGTGCACTGCAATACCGATGGGAAACCCCAACAGGGGTGTCACTTTTCTATAGAAACAAGAGATATTACTTGACCTCGGTCCAGAAAGCCAAAGACTTCCTCGAGAAGGAACTGAAGTCGGGAGGCCCTCAACCCATCGCGAGAGAAGATGCAGATGGACCACTGGAAAGCGGGAGGGATCGAGGCCAATGAGCAAGCTGCGCAGAGGCACAGACCGGGGCAGTGGCAGAGGAAAGGAATGGACCACCTCGAGATGCGAGGGCACAGAGAGCAGAGGGCAACAAAAACAAGGAGGCAGAACAGTCTACAGAGGACAGGCTACCAGGCTCCACTACCAAACACACAGACCAGTGGAGCAAGACCTCACAACCCAATATGAGCTTCAATCCGGATATCATGGGAACGAGACCAAAGAAGACAACAAGAGAAATAACAGAAATGGTCTTGCAAGAGTATCCTGCAACAGATAATGGCAACTAATTATTTGACTTGGAATGTGAACGGACTGAACTCCCCCTAGAAAAGGAGAAAAATACTCCACTACCTGAACCAAGGTAAAAGCGATATAATCTGCCTACAAGAAACACACATCAGAGCAGCAGACCAGAAATATCTGATCAACTACAAACTAGGCGCGCACTTTGTGGCAGCGGCGCCAAGAAAAAAGAATGGGATTGTTATATATGTAAAGAAACATGTAATGGCTAAGCTAATAGAGTCTGACCCCCAAGGTAGATACCTGGCAATTGAAATAACACAAGAGGACAAGAAGATTCTAGTAATGGGCGTATATGCACCAAATTAGCAACAAGGCAAATTCTACAAAAAGCTACACAAGAAAGTAATACAACTTAACTACAGATCTTACATTATCATGGGAGACTGGGACGGGGTCATAGAGACTGCTCTAGACAAAAAAAGAACTGCACCTAACCCGCAAAAACACTCCAAGTTGCCTAAATCCTTCTTTGATATGAAGGAGGACCTCGAACTGACAGACGTATGGAGGGAAAGGCACGGCAAAGAACAAGAATTCACCTTCCTCTCTGGCAGACATCAATCATTCTCCAGAATTGACTTTATATTAAATTCTAGCGACTTGCTAGTTTGTCTAAACGTGGTGAAAATCCTACCCAAGGTGCTAACGGACCACAACCCTGTGAGGATGAAATTACGACACGGCTCGAAACAGAGGAGATCCTGGAGAATTAATGAAAACCTGTTTAGACACGAAGAAAAGGTGAAGGAATGCAAAAATGCTATGAAGGAATTCTTCAACATAAATATGAACAACGAAACACCAATAGAAATGATCTGGGATGCCAGCAAGGCGTACATTCGCGGGATCCTCATGGACATGAATAACAGGCACCGTCGCAAACAAGAACAAAAAAGAAAAGAGTTAGAAAACGAGATAAGTAAAAGGGAGCGGCTATTAATAAAAAGGCCAGAGGACAAAGTCACCAAAGAAGGAATCAAGATCTTAAGAAAGCAATTTGACATGTTGATGGCAGACCAAGTTGCAAGGAATATACAATATGCAAAACATAAGACATTCTGCAAGGCCAACAAACTGGGCCGCTGGCTAGCCTATGTCATAAGAAAGAAACAGAAATCCCGCATAATTGAAAAGATAGAATACAAAGGCAAGGAAGAATTCCAACAAAAAACCATCAAGAAAGCCTTCACAGAGTTCTACTCGAGACTATATGCCGAGGAGAAGACACAAGACAAAGAGATAGATGAGTTTCTACAAAACGAAAAGATACAGGCGATTACCGACACACAAAGAGAGGCCCTGAATGCCTTAATCACAAAGGAGGAAATACACTCAGCGATCACACAACTGAAAACAGGAAAATCGCCCGGGACGGATGGGATAACAGCGACCTACTACAAGCATCTCCAGGAAGAGATGTTAGAACCCCTCAGAAAGCTATTTGTCAACATTCAAGAAGGAGGCCAAGTCCCACCATCCTGGAAAACAGCCTACATCTCATTAATCCCAAAGGAGGGGAAAGATAACACACAGCCCGCAAACTACAGACCCATCTCATTACTAAACACAGACTACAAAATCTTCACAAAAATTTTGGCCACTAGACTAATGACTGTACTACAAAAAAACAATACACCCAGACCAAATGGGATTTATACAAGGACGCCAGATGAAAAACAACGTGAGACAGCTGTTGAACATAATAGAGTACCTGCAAAGGCACAACCAGGTACCCGCCGCTCTTATGTTTGTGGATGCAGAAAAAGCTTTTGACAGACTGAATTGGCTATTCCTGACGAACTTGGTCCGGAAGATGAAAATGGGAGTACAGTTTCTCAACTCCATAACGGCAATCTACCAGAAACAAACAGGCCAGATCATTGTCAATGGAGACTTAACGGACTCATTCAACATTGAGAGAGGCACGAGACAGGGCTGCCCGCTATCACCCCTGCTATTTGTCCTAATGCTGGAGATTCTACTAAACAGGATAAGAGCGGCAGAAGACATACAGGGTATACGGATCAGACAACAAGATTACAGACTATGTGCCTTTGCAGACGACTTGCTGGTGACAATGTCGCAACCAGTACAGTCAGCAAAGAGATTGATGGAGATAATGGAAGACTATGGTAGGGTGTCAGGCTTCAAAGTAAACATATCAAAAACGAAGATGCTAGTCAAAAACCTAGACAACAAAGCAAGACAGGACTTGGAAAGAATAACGGGTTGCGAAATAGTCAAGAAAGTTAAATACTTAGGAGTGGAGATAGAATCAACAAATGCGAAATTATACAAGAATAACTACGAGATGCTGTGGAACAAGATACAAGCAGACCTGGAAAGGTGGAAGAAACTACGACTATCCCTGCTGGGCAGGACAGCAGCAGTTAAGATGAACGTATTGCCAAGATTCCTATTTCTCTTTCAAATGCTACCCATACTCAAAAGGGATGTGGATTTGGACGACTGGCAGAAGGACATCAACAGATATATTTGGGATGGCAAGAGACCGAGGGTGAAACTTAAAATCATACAGGATACAAGGAAGAGAGGGGGACTAAAAATGCCTAATCTAAAGCTATACTACTATGCAGCGACGTTGGTGGCGGTGAGTGACTGGATCAATATGACGAATGATAGAATACTGAATGTTGAAGGGCACGGTCTACTATTTGGCTGGCACGCATACTTAGTATACGACAAAAAGGCAGACAGGAACTTCAAGGAGAACCCACTACGGATCCCATTGTTATGGGTCTGGAGGAAATATAAACACCTCCTACACGACAAGATTCCCATCTGGACGATCCCCGGACACGCAATAGGAGATACAAACACATCCCAAGGGCAAGAAGTGGTGCCCTACAGTAAACTTGTACTGGGAGAAGAAAATGGGTTCCTCTTGAAACCCCAAGCAACGCTAGCAAACAGAGGAATAGGAGGTACCTGGCTATCATATATATAACTGCAATCAAGGTGGCGTAAAGATAAGAAGAAGGGCTTCTCCCAGACCGACGAGAAACTAATTGAACAGATTAGAGAACAGGGGATGATGCACATCAAACGAGTGTCCAGCATTCTGATAGAAATGGACTCTGAAACCGAACTAGTCAAGAGCTGTATGGTAAAGTGGGAACAAGACTTTGGGCATCCTATCACCATGGACACGTGGGAGAAAATTTGGGTGAGAAATGTAGAATTTACGAAATCGCAACACTTAAGGGAAAACTTCTACAAGATGTTCTATAGGTGGCACCTCAACCCGAAAAAACTATCGCTCATCTACCCAGACTCCCAGCCCAAATGCTGGAGGTGTGGGGACGGGGAAGCTACCTACTTTTATGTATGGTGGACATGCAGAAAAATCAGAGCCTTCAGGAGGAAGATATGGTGGACTCTCCAAACCATTTTCACAAAGCGTATAGAATTTCTACCTCAGGTTTTTTTGTTAGGGATTACAAAGGATTTCACTACCTCAGAGACGAACTTATTTCTGAACTTGATTACAGCAGCAAGATTGTTGGTGGGACAATACTGGAAGAATCCAGAAATACCGCCTATTGAAGAATGGACTGTGAAAGTAACAAACTTGGCGGAAATGGCGAAAATATCAGCATACTTGAAAGGTCGCTCCAATGAACAATATTTGACAGACTGGAAACAATGGATAGACTATATCCAAGAGAAACACCAATCAAACAAAATGCATCTGGCATTTAGCTAAGGCTCGACGTGAGGAGAGAAGAATGTATAACAAATCAAACGTTTACAAAAACTAACACCTAATGTTGAATGTTTATGTTCTATGACTAATGCCTCTTAACACGATCTTATGTTTAATGTTGATTACTTTAATAATGAAAAAGCAGACTGAATTTTTTTACCCCAGGTTATTGAATTTCTACCTCAGGATCTTTTGCTAGGGATCATAAAAGATAAAATGTAACAGACATATAGTTGAGGCTGAAAGTGAGGAGTAAAGAATATTTACCAAACCAGGCGTTTACAAAGATTAATACCTAGTGTTATATGTTGTGTTCTATGATGATTGCTTATTAATATGATCTTATGTTTAATGTTGAATACTTTAATATTGAAAAAGCGGACTGAATTTCTACCTCAGGTTATTGAATTACTACCTCAGGACCTATTGTTAGGGATCATACAGGGTTAAAAATGTAACAGGTGGATAGTAGAGGCTTGAAGTGAGGAGTGAAGAATGTTTACCTATTGTTGTATGTTATGTCCTACGATGATCGCTTCTTAATATGATCTTTTGCCTAATGATGATTACTTTAATAATGAAAAAGCAGACTGAATTTTTTACCCCAGGTTATTGAATCTCTACCTCAGGATCTTTTGGATCATAAAAGATAAAATATAACAGACATATAGTTGAGGCTGGAAGTGAGGAGTAAAGAATATTTACCAAACCAGACGTGTACAAAGATTAATACCTAGTGTTATATGCTGTGTTCTATGATGATTGATTATTAATATGACCTTACATTTAATGTTTAACTACTACCTCAGGACCTATTGTTAGGGATCATAGAGAAAAAAAATGTAACAGGCGTATAATAGAGGATTGAAGTGAGGAGTGAAAAATGTTTACCAAACCAGACGTCTACAAAGAATAATACGTAGTTTTGTATATCAGATGCTATGATGTTTGATGCATACAAAGATTTTATGTACAATGCTGATTGTTTTAATAAAGGAATTTTTTATATATATATAAAAAAGAGACACTGTAGGGCAGTAGTTCTCAACCTTTTTCAGGTTGAGACCCCACTTGCCCTGCCCATGTATGGTGCGACCCCGGCTCGCGCGTGCGTGCACCGGGCCGATCTGTGCATGCGCGGTGTGTGCGTGACGAAAAAAAATGGCAGACCGCAACGGGCCGATCTGCACATGCGCGGCACGCGTGCGATGAAAAAAACAAAAAAAAACACAAAACAACAACAAAATGGTGGACCGTGGTGTCCGGTGACCCCCGCGAAACGGTCGTTCGACCCCAAATGGGGTCGCAACCCATAGGTTGAGAACCGCTGCTGTAGGGAGAGGCATTTGTTGGGAACAAACACTGGTTCCTTGGAGTTTTGTTGGTGTTGTTGCTGATCTCTTGTTCTGTGACTTCTGCTTGGAAACCTGGAAACTCTGACCATTGGACTGGCTGACAAGGTTGCTTGGATGTTTAAAGAACTCGGACTGTATTTTGGCTTCCCTTCTGAGACTGCTCAGGCAAGCGTGTATTCACACAGACTCATTAGGTTTATGATGTATGTGTCATTCTTTCTTGAGTAAATTTCTCACCTAATCAGACTGTATGTAAAACTACCTGCAGCCAGGTGTGTGTGTCTTCCTTTGTTTGGAGGCTTGCCAGAAACGTGGGAGCATTTGGGCAAAATTTGGAGCAATTAAAGGGTGGGTTTGAATTGCCAGCTGACTGCATTGCCTCTGTGCTGTGCCCTGGGTCATCACAACTAGAGAGGATCAGATTGTAACTCCTAAGCTAGGAGAAGGGCTTCAATGGATCCCAGAACAGCATTGGAGCTTCCTTTCCAGAAAAGTGCAGTGCTAGGAACAGTAAGATCCTGTGTAGAACTTCAAAACTCCCAGGCTTCTGGTAGAAGACGTTGGATTGAGGAAGCAGATGGGAATCTGTCCGTCCATCCGTCCGTCCGTCCATCCATCCATCCATCCATCCATCCATCCATCCATCCATCCATCCACCCATTCATCATCTAAATTCAAGATGAGATAAGCCATTGCTCGATCATGACTTTTCTGATCAGCAGCTGCAAACACTTGTGGTGGATTTTCTACGATATACCACATCTCTTTTGCTTTGAGCAAACATTCCATTTTTGCAGCCCATATAATGTAATTATTCTGGTCTAAACGAGGCACAGAGCTTTCCTTAAATTCCATTGCAGCCATTCTGCTAATTCTGCTTTGTTCTTATACTTTCTAAACACAGGCAATTTCTTCCAGCTTTAAATTACAATGCAGTCCTTAGCAAGTTCTGGGCCCATAACCTGTTAGAGAATTTTAATTTCTCTATTGGTGAAGAAATAAATCAGAAGCTCTCACAGTTGACTGCATTTAGCTGATTCAAAATAACTTCTTTATATTTATATCAAAATATTTACAATACCATACATTCTTTTTTACAGCAACATAGCTCAATGAAGACTTCTTATAGAGAGATACAGAGACAAACCTGAGACTGGAAATCCAGTTTCTAACTCAATACCTTTTGTACAGACTCAATAGCTCTTTCTTCACATTGGCTGACTGAGTTACCACATGACTCTTCCTGCTCGTGAATATTCCAACAAAGGGTAATTATCTGAATCCAGCAAGTTTGAGGCACTGAACCAATTCAGGAAACATGAGAGAGTTACATGGATTTCACAAGCAGTCTTTTTTATATATACAGCATATTATGAAAATATTCAGTGCCCTCTTCAAAAGTATTGATACTTGTTTGCAAAAAAAAAAAAGGACATTATTATTTTTTTCTTTTTCATACTATGCAGTCCCTTGAGGTAATGCTTAGGGGAAAAAGTTTTTTGCTGCTCCTGGGAATTAATTTTGTAATTTACCCAGACCGTAACTAATTAAAAACAGTTTTTCAAAGTAACAAACAAAATCATTTTTTAAACAGAAACAGAGGAGTGTAAGATTAGGGAGTTGGTTTACTCAGCTTGCTAATTTGTCAGACTTTGGGCCCACACTGGAGATGGACAAATCATTCCAGTTCTGGTCTTTATCAGATACAGATATGTATACTTGCTATTTCATTTCTGCATCAATCTGTAAATTTATTTGGATTCCCTTTGAAAGAAACGCACAAATGTCCCATTTGGCTTCGAGTTTCTCAGAGCTCATTCAAAATAAAACCCTAAATATAGGCAGTCCTCGACTTATCAGGACCAGAACTTCTGTTGCTAAGCAAGGCAGTTAAGAGTGTCACACCCAATTTTATGACCGGTTTTGCCATGGTTGTTAAAAGTGAATCACTGCATTTGTTAAATGAATCACGCAGCTAAATGAATCTGGTTTCCTCCATGGACTTTGCTTGTCGGAAACTGTGTGGGAAGGTTGCAAATGTGGTCACACAACCCAAATCCACTGGCTCTTGGTAACCAGCGAGGATCAGTTGTCAGTCATTTTTTTCCAGCATCATCACAAGCAGAACTGAAGATGCTTCTTGGATAAGATGTGAAACGTTTTCAATGAAAACACCCAGAAACTCAAATTGTCTTTTGGAAAAAGAAAAAAAATTGGGGTCATCCATACTAGAAAGTTCAGAATGCTAGAAAGGTCTTTTCAAATTCCCTTCCCTGTGTGGGTCTGCACAGACAGCTGGGAAGTATTCCCATGAAGTTGGTGGCTTTTCAAGTTTCTACAGCAGGGGTTCTCAACCTTGGCAACTTTAAGACTTGTGGACTTCAACTCCCAGAATTCTGGGAGTTGAAGTCCACAAGTCTTAAAGTTGCCAAGGTTGAGAACCCCTGTTCTACAGTAAGGCCAGACCTCCATCTTTCAACTGTGGCTGTTTTTGTTCCTAGTTTAATGGTCTGCACCAAGGATTTGGATGCTTCCGATGGTTCTGGGAGACAAGTAGCTGTATGCTGGCAAAGGTCCTTCAGCAGCTGGTGAGATAGCCTCCAAGATAGCAGAAGATTACTTCTCCTGTCAAGTGGAGAAGCCAAGGGGAAGGTCTGGGCCTTCAGCAATGCAGTTAGGAAAACATAAGGAGTAAACAACTGTTGCTGTTGCCCTCCTCCATATCCTAAGCATCTTCTTGAAGGAACTGTGCTACTACCAAAAGACTTCCTTTGATAATGCATCTAAATGCATTAGAGTCTTTATTTAGTGTCTTAATTTCTCCTGAGCAAGACTCTGCACCCAAAGACACAAGCTTGACCCATCCTTCTTTATAATAAACCTTGATTATGACAACCCTCCAAATCATCATCTCCAGCAACCAACACTCAGATAAGCAGGGATTAAGACCAGACAAACAATTAAGCAGAAAACAATATACTTGATCAAGGAACTACCCAGAAGAAAAGTGGCATCACTAGCAGGCAATCTACTGTATATAAACAGGGAGCAAAGCTTGCACTGATGATGTTACCTAGTCGGGTAATGATATATTGGAAACCAAAAGAGCAGCAAGGACTCCACAGTTCAATCGTGAGCAACGGATATTCTCTTCTATTGGACAAAGTGCTGGTGGGAACTGCATTAAGTTAATTGCCAACCAGACATTGTTTTGTAAGAGAGTAACATCCAGATTCTATCACTCTTTACCCAAGAACAATGATTTCTACTATAGCATTACTCCTAATCAACATGATTTTCTGACAGGCCTTCCCAGTTCTGCTACTATCTCCAAACTCTGCCTTCGGTTTGTAATCATGTCAACAGAATGGACATGGAATTTCTAAATGAGTTACCCATGAAAATTGGATGTAATATAAACCACCACCACCACCTCCTCCTCCTCCTCCTCCTCCTCCTCCTCCCCCCTTCTCAATGCAAATTCATATCTGCCCACCCACAAGCAACTAATTTACAGACCTCTGCAAACCTGTTTCTTGAAAGATGACACTAAAAGTAAAACAATAACAATAATCATAATAACAGCAAGCCTACCTGGAGGAAAATGGACAAGACAAAATAGAGATGTTTTATAAAGACTTGGGGAACAAGCAAAAGACTCTAATATAATTTAACACGAAGCTGGAAAAGCAGCAAAGCCCGTATTTAATTTCCACTTTAAAAAAAAAGAAAGTTTCACATTTTTTCCACTTTGTTTTTTGTTTTTGAGAAGCAACCTAGTTATTATGACCAATTTCAGGGGAAAAAAAAAAACCTTTAATTCCCCTCTGTATATTTTCTTCCATTATATCCCCAGACCCCGGCTGCAATTCTATACATTTTTTTTTGCCAGAGACTACATTTCACTGAATTTAATATAACTTCTGAATAGAGATGTGTAGGGCTGCACTATAAATATCTAACGGTCTGTGCAGCTCAGCCAAAAATATGTGTAAAGCGAACTAACCAACAGCTGTTGCTTCCTTCAGAAAGGGACTCTTTGATAGCCACTTTCCATAGATTGACGGTATAATGGGGACTTTTATTTTTATCATTGTCTTTGATGTTATGAAGAATGGGTTGCTTTTAAATTAAATTAAAATCAAACTTTTGATTACATTTCCATGTGCACATGTGCTTCAGAACAAAAAAAAAAAATTCTCCTGGAAGTGTTTTGTGTGTGTGTGTGTGTGTGTGATTGCAACATAACACACAATTTGCATGTCTCAATCCCTTCTTCGGCACCTCGAGCTAAGTGACCCTCGGTGTGCCAAAATCAAGAAAGGATAATGAGGATGAAATTATTGATGCACTCAAAGGAACCCAGCCAAGTTGGTTAATAGCACTGACATCTCTTTTGGTTCTTTGTATCCTCTCCAAAGGTAGGTGAGAGGAAGTGACAGCAGGGGAGGAACTTGGAAGAGAAAAGTATAAATAACAAAGCTCTATCTCCTATGGAGCAATGGTGATAAGGTAGAGTTGGGTACATTAAAGGGACTGTCATATGTAAGCTGGAGGACCCTGAGGCTTCCCACGGCATCTGCTGGATGGGAACTCATCTGTCAGAAGAAGGGAGTGTCAACAGACAAGCAGATCTTCCAGAAACAATATCAAGCAAGGACTGGATAAATTGGGGGTAGGGGGTTATAGCTGTGTACTAGAGCAACAGTGTTGGCAACACAGGAGCTCCTGAATTTAACACAGGAGATTTTACAATCAGATTGTGTATTAAAAAAGAAAAAAAGAAAGAAATAGAGCTCTTCATCCAAGCAAGAAGTAGTCACTGATAAATAATGAGCTACTTTGGGGAGTGTTCATGATTCACGTCTCATAAAACATGGAGGAACTCTCAACTGTACTGTTGAAAATTGCTAGACTCTTTCTTTATTATCTCCTATGCGTAAGAGGTAACTTTGGTCCTATCTTCAGACCCAGAGAAGTTCACACCCCACAGGCATCTTCCCAGCTTCTTCTAACAAAGCCCTCTAAAGAAAACTGTCAGACCTTCCCAAAGAGCAGGATCTATAGTTGAATAACTCTTCATCAGACCCCAGGTGGGTTCAACCTCTTGCTGTGACAACACCTATCCATGCTGGCTAATTAGAGCAAAAGTTATAGCGAGCCCAGGTGCATTTCTCTGAATCGGTAAGCTTTATGTCTTCACCTCTCAAGACTCTACAGGGGAAGCAGGACCTACATGATCTTGTCCTCCTTGATTTCTTCTGTTTTCATGAGAAAAGAATATCTGAAATTGTGAGACAGACGGAGCAGAGAGTCATGGGACAATGCCCTACTGCACAGCCTTACTGCTTAAATTTCTCTTTGCACAGAGAAACGGAACAACTGGGATATGATTGTATGTATGTATGTATGTACCGTGTTTCCCCGATAGTAAGACACCCCCGATTGTAAGACGTATCGGGGTTTTCAGGGGGTCGGCTAATATAAGCCGTACCACGAAAGTAAGACATATTACTCCTGCCCACTTCCGCCTCCTGCTTAAAATACTTAAATACTTAAAATACTTAAAATACTTAATATACTTAAAATACTTAAAATACTTAAAATAAAACTGACAATTGTTTTCCAATCAATATAAGCCGTACCCCGAAAGTAAGACATAGTGGGGCTTTTGGGGATAAAAAGAAAGTGTGACCCTGTCTTGCTTTAGGGGAAACACGGGTATGTATGTATGTATGTATGTATGTATGTATGTATGTATGTATATGGGTCTCTTCTGTTCATCAGAACATTCTCCAAGAATCTAGAGAAAGGGCTAGATGGAGAGATGCAAAGAGATGCTTCATATTTTGAAGTTCTTCATATCTACAGCAACCCTACCTGACATCTGTACTTCCTTAAAACATTCTGGATTGTATCTCTCTCCTATCCAAAACGGGAGCTCCGCGCCTGCTTCGGAAGCCGAATATATTATGGAGATAATTTTATTAAAATGTTTACAGCGATATAGCCATTGGCATTCAGCTTTAATCGATAGCACAATTTATTGTCCTTCAAGGTGAACATTAAGGCAGCTTCTCAATGGTCAATACTCGCCTAGAAGGTCTATAAATCTTTACACTACCATAGCCGAGGTTGACAGCAGCTGATTCGAGATTAGTAAAAGGAAAGCCGTGAAAGATTGCTTCTTCTTTTTCCGAGGCAAAACACTAACTATTTAATTACAATCCCTACAGCAATTCAAAGCCAATTTACAGGTGCCTCATGGTAATAAAAATTAACACTGCAAGAACTTGTTGCTTCGAGTGACATCTTAAAATGAAGGGTCATTCGTTTCACATGGCACTCTGTAGTTGCCCTCCGTCCAAATGTGAATCGTAAATACAGACATTAAACAACACTAATAATGAAAGCAGCATAAATGTAATGGAGGAAAAACTGAAGTGCTCACTGAATGATTACTAATAGTCCATAGTGAGATAATTGTTTTGTTTTTTTAAATATATTGTTTTATCCCCAAAGAGATCTAACATACTTTTTAGATTTGGAGATCAACATAGAGAGGCATACAGGATATCATTTCTTTTTCTAACAATATTAGGATGTAATCTTCCAGTGATGAAATTGGATGGCATCAATTATCTGGTGGTGATTAGTACCGCTGAACTGTAACTTTTCCGATGATCTCTTGTTTTGAGTAACCTATATCTCACAGAGGGTTTTGAGAGTAAATGTGAGAGATGCTCTAGCTCAGAGGTCCCCAACCTTTTGGGCACCAGGGACCGGTTCCGTGGAAAGAGTTTTTTCCGCAGACCAGAGGGAGCATGGTTTTGAATACTGCCTGCATCCTGCGGATGGGGCTTTGTTTGTTTGTGCGGACCAGTTGCTGCCATGCTGTGGCCTGGTACTGGTCCATGGACCAGGGGTTGGGGACCGCTACTCTAGCTGATAGAGAATGCAGAAAAACACAAAATAGCAATAGCAATAGCACTTACACTTATACACGGCTTCATAGTGCTTTACTGTTCTCTCTAAGCAGTTTTACAGAGTCAGCATTTTCCCCCAACAATCTGGGTCCTCATTTTACCAACTTCGGAAGAATGGAAGGCTGAGTCAACCTTGAGCCCCATCAGCACTGAACTCAACATTGTGATCTAGTGAATTTATTAATATTTATTTTTTTTATTTATTTTAAGATTTTTATACCGCCCCCCTCCCGAAGGACTCGGGGCGGTGTACAGCCCAATTAAAACGACAACATACAAAAATTAAAATTATTAAAAATAAATTAAATAATTTGGCCCAATATTTAAAAACCCAATACATGATCTAAAAACGCAATCCCCTAAAAACAATTATGGCCATTGTTGGAGCTGGAGCCATTATCCCAGGCCGGCTTGTCGGAATAAATATGTTTTTAACTCTCGACGGAAGGAACGCAATTCCGTCATCGTACGGAGTTCGGGGGGGAGCTCGTTCCAAAGCGTTGGAGCTCCCACAGAGAAGGCCCTCCCCCTGGGGGTCGCCAGCCAACATTGTTTGGCCGACGGCACCCTGAGGAGACCCTCTCTGTGGGAGCGTACCAGACGGCGGGAGGTATTTGCTGGCAGAAGGCGGTCCTGTAGATATCAGGGTCCGATGCCATAATATCCCTCAGAATTCCCTTTACCAAAAACCCAGAACTGTCCCAATCACCACAACCAAGCACACAGCCAGGAAGCAAACATGTTGTTCCCAGCAACACCTCCCATCTATTTGCTGTGATAAATAGCTTTCAGTAAAGCCCATCAAGAGGGCAGGATCCTCTCCTCTCGAGTAGTCTGGCTGACTTTCTCTGCTCCTGTCTTTTCTCTGCCCTACGTGTTCTTGGATCAGGTGCAGAATGCAGTTCCTCCTCCTCTTTGCTGGCCATCGGCCACCGCAAGCTTTCCCCAGCTAGAACCTCAGCCAACTCCCTTCCAGCCAGACATTCAGAGCCATCAATCAACTCAGTTCCTGATGTGCCAGGAATTGGCTCATCCTCCCCCAAACTGACATCTGAGGAGGTATCTGGGGACTCACGTAAGGGAGACATCACACTAACATGCAAAGTTAATGTGGGAAGATGAATTCATTTAACAACCACACAATTCACTTACCAACTATAGTGATTTGCTTAACCATGACAAAAAAAGATCATAAAATTGGATGTGACATAGTCACCTTGCTTAACAATGGAAATTCTGGTCCCAGATGTGATTGTTAAGTTGAGAACTACCGCTATGCAACTATATGTTATTATATCCATGTCAGGCTAATTAATAATAGCTGAAAAAGAATTTGGGACTCCAGTAAAATCAGTGTCAGAGCATACTTTAAAAAGTCACCTATTGTGTTTACACAACACTCTTAACCCCATCGTTTAAAGTCCTAATGGATAAAGACTAATTTTTAGTTATTGTTAACTTGATTTGTTTCTGGCTTAACATGTGGTGCAAATCTGATTTGTCTGGTGAGCCTTTGGTTCAATATACTGACCAAATTGTTAACTCAATAACCAGATAATATATGTTGTGGGAATGAAGCCATTGTTTCAGCTGGCTTATTGGGGTCAGGGGTAATCCTAATGACATTTCTTCAAGAGGAAAATCTCACCAATTTTAATAGGAATTTATCTTGATGGGATTACAACTTAAATGAAGATTTGCCTCACTGCGTATCCTAGTGTTTTATTCCAGTTTTAAATTCTATTTATTCTCTTAATTTGTTTTATCTACTTGCAGCCTTCAGAATGTCAAAACTATTGAAATACAGCTGGTAAATCTCCCATTATGATTTGATTGTGAGGAAGTGGAGCTTCCCCCCTCCCCAACCTCCTTTTTTTAAGCTTCAAAGTCCTTGCAAGTTTCCTGCTGTGAATAGTCAAACAAGCTATTTCTTTGCTTTGCATCTCTTCTAGGCTAAGAAATGTTTATGCTCATTCCTTTTATTGAAATCCATCTGTTGCCTGTTCTTTTACAGCTGACTGGCTGACAACACCTTTTATTTTGCATTTATTCCCCAGAAAAAGAGATATACCAGTGACTTTTTTTTCCTCCATTGTCCTGCCTCAGCCTTATTGTATTCATAGCAGAACTACTAGATTCTAGAACAGCTTTGTTCCTTATGCCAGGGGTCCCCAAGCCCTGGTCTGTGGACCAGCACCCCACAAACTAGCCAGCAACCAGTCCATACAAACAAGCAAAACCCCATCTGTGGGATGCTCTCTCCGGTCCGTGGAAAAACTTTTCTCCATGGAACCCATCCCTGATGGCCAAAAGGTTTGGGACCTCTGCCTGATGCTACCCTTCTTGTAAATTTGCAGGATTCTTCCTCTTTTTTTTAACCATACACATGTGTACATTTGAACTGTACTGTGATGTTTGTCTGTGTCATATATGTGTGGGTATGAGGGTATATGCATAATGTGTTTTTTTTTAAGAGAGAGAGCCGAATGCAATGAAATTTCATTTTAATGTATGGTAACTAGTGTACATTTAAAGTGACAATAACATTTTTATTCTTCTTCTATTCTTTGACTCCTTGTTCTTTAGTCAGGCCAGGGGAAGATGCCACTTGCCACCTAAAGCTCCTTCTGCATCACTCCCTTTCACATAGTCCTCAACTTACCACCCCAGTGAACCCCAAATTTCCATTGCTAAGGCAGTTGTAACGTGAGCTTTGCCTTCCTCCCCTATTAAGTGAATCATGCGGTCGTTAAGCAAATCTGACCTCTCCCCATCGACTTTGCTTGTTGGAAGCTGGATGGGAAGGTCACAAGTGGTGATCATGTGATCTCAGGACACTGTCAACCATCATTAATGCATGCTAGTTCCCCAGGGCTTGCCTATTGGCTTTGCTTGTCAGAAGGTTGCAAAAGATAGTCACATGACACTGCAACCATCATAAATTTGAACTAATTGTCAAGCATCTGAATTTAAATCAGGTGACCACGGGGATGTTGCAGCGTCGTAAGTGTGACAAATGGGCATAAGTCACACTTTTCAGTGCCGTTGCAACTTTGAATGGTCAGCTTTAAACTGAGGACTACATGTAGTCCTAACACCTTGTTCTTCCTCTTTCCACAACCAATTCACACATGCATTTTTCTAGATTCCAACTGAACACAGAGGGAGAAAGAAATTAACAGAATAACAAAACTGGAAGGGACCTTGGAGGTCTTCAAGTCCAACCCCCTGCTCAAGCAGGTGACCCTATGCCATTCTAGACAAGTGGCTGTCCGGATTCTCCTTAAAAGCCTCCAGTGATGGAGCACCCACAACCTCTGAAGGCAAGCCCTTCCACAGGTTAATTGTTCTCACTGTTAGGATATTTCTCCTTTGTTCTCTAGGCTATTGTATCCACAATTATAAGTGTGTGTGTGTGTGTATTTGAGGGAAGGACAGGATTCTGTCTGCCCATCGGTACTATAACTCTGAAAACAGAACAGACCAGGACTTAATGATAGCTGGAGATGGGAGTTGGGGAGGAGGTAGGAAAGAAGCCGGCTAAAGTAAGGTTAAGTCTGAAAGTGACCCAAATCCAGCAGGGGGGAAAATTAACATTTTTTTCCTCAACACATTGTTATAGGAAAGTCATTTGGAAATGGCTTAGAATGTCGTCAGTTGCTCCATTCTATGCTCACCTCCCTCCTGGTCACATGGACCAGAACAGACCTCTAACTAAGGGATCAGAAGGTAGTTATGACCTTCGTGCTTTCCTACCCACGACCCAAGGGATGACTCAAAAGAATTCCAGAAGCTATGCCTTGCAAGTTTTTCCCCATTTTGTTATTTGCTTGGTGGAAACTAAATTAGTACAGATGGTAAGGACGGTTGGACGTGGCTTGGGCTGCCAAGAGTTCAAGACTCATTTTGGCAGGTAGCGAGAAGCTTGCTCTTTTTAAATTAAAAAAGCATTTATCTGGAAGTTGAAAGCTCAGCCTGTGCCATGTGTTTTGTTTTTTTTTTCAGAATTCCTACAGAATTAGAGTATTTACTAAGTCACCTTTGAACATCTGTAGTTGGAACAGAGGGAGAGATTGGGGCAACTTCCAAGCTCCACAGCTCAAGCTTCATTTGTATGTTACAAGTGAAGTATACTAAAGTACAGAACTTCCTTCTGGAAAAGGCCCTCAAGTTCTTCATCACCATGTTGGGAAATTGATTCTCTTAGACAGCTATCCATCAACTGAACTTCCTTAAATATATTCTGGGATTATAGTTCTCAACATTCTCAGAGGACCATAGCTGAGAATTCTGGAAATAGCCATCCCAGCAGATATATTTAGAGAGAATCAGGGAGAAGAAAGCTTCTCTAAAAGAGGGGAAAAAAGAATTAAAGAATTAAAAGCCAGGATAGGAAAATGGGACTGAGGTAAATGCCCCATTGGTCTTTTAATTTCAGCATTCTATTGATCTATTGGCTATGTCTTACCTTTCTTAAAGAAATATATTACTTGTAATAATGTATAAACCCAACAGCAATGACGGGGGGGGTGTACTTGACTTGGGAGCTAACTGTCAGCTTTGAGAGAGAAAAACACCCATAGTTATTTTATTTTATGTACGTTTTTATAAGAATATATGTTTTGTTTTGTGTGGGAGTAAGTTGAAAAAGATTGTATTAAGTTGACTTATATTTAATTTGATTCTTTGTTTATAATTATAAAATTAATAAAATATTTACAAAAAAAGAGAGAGAGAGAAAAAAAAAGATCAGTTGAGCAGTAGTAAATGAAAAGCCTGCCAAAATAAAAACCAAGAGAAAGGGGGGTGGGGTGTTACCTAAAGATAAAGGGCAATCTGTTGTGAAGAAACCCACAATGAGTCCCAACCAATCAACTTTTCACAGTTTCTTCTGTCAAAGCACAGACAGGGATTTGAACTCATCCCCCTAACCTGAAGGATCAAGAAAACTACATCAAAGTGTCCTCTCAAGTTCAACTTGAAGGGACTTTACTTAGTTTTTGACACATGGACAGGCAGGCACGCAGGCAGGCAGGCAGACAGACAGACAGACAGACAGACAGATAGAAGGCAGATAGATGGAGACAATAGATGATAGATGATAGGTGGATAGATGGAGATAGATAGGCAGGTAGGTAGGTAGGTAGGTAGGTAGGTAGGTAGATAGATAGATAGATAGATAGATAGATAGATAGATAGATAGATAGATAGATAGATAGATAGATAGATAGATAGATAGATAGATAGGGGGCAGAGAGATAGAGATGGAGATGATAGATAGATAGATAGATAGATAGATAGATAGATAGATAGATAGATAGATAGATAGATAGATAGATAGATAGACAGACAGACAGACAGACAGACAGACAGATGATGATGAGAGAGAGATTATTATGATGATGATGATGATAGATAGATAGATAGATAGATAGATAGATAGATAGATAGATAGATAGATAGAGTGACAGATGGATAAAGTGATAGTCTAATGATAGAGTGATGATAAATACATAGATGTATTATGCATTTTGACGCAATGCAAAATCTTGGAACATCAGATAGACATTTCAAAACAAAACCTTCCTGTTATTACTGACCATCCCACTTCCGATGATATTATACTACTTAGCATTGATTTCACAGCAGCAGAATTAACCAGAGTTAAAAATCTGGATTTCTTATTTCCTAATTCCAGTGTACAATTCTCCCCTCATTTGTTTCCTGGAAAAAAAGGAAGCTTGCAATGAAATTTGTGAAAGTCATTTGTGACTGAGGCTGAGCCATTATCTAAATATCACAGGCGGCTGGGGCCGCTGTAAGCAGATACTTGGAAACGCAGCTTCCTAATGGAATGCATGCAAAAGAAACCAGCTTGTTACTGGATGAGATTTCTCACCTCATTCTTAACACTCCTCTTTTCCCAAGATGGTTTAGGCTGTCTCATGATGCCCCCTCCCCACCAAAAAATGCTGGGCCTAAAAACAAGGGCTGAGAAACCCATAAATAAACTTTATTTGAACAAGACTCACTAATTAAATGCAAACTAACGGAATAAATGCTGATGTTCTTCCTTTTCTCCCCTCCCTTTGCTACTGTGGCTTTGAGACTGGGGGGATTAAAGAAAAAAGCAGTGCAGAGAATGGCATTATATTTTTCCCATAGTGTGGCAGAAAAAAAGAAAAGAAATGAAAAGCAATAGCAAAGTATAATGACAATTCAGCAGTCAGAAAACATATGAGCTCCAGCCTCCGGGGAACCATCTTCTTCATCCTTCCGTCTAGCAAGTCTATGAATTGCAATCCTGAGCTCTATTGCAGGAATAAAGCATGGTTTTTGAAAAGAGATCTCCCTCGGGAGAAGGACGGGGACAGAAGCAGGGGATCAAGTGAGATGATCAAGAAGGAAAGGGCTTGTTCTGCAGCTCAGCCTAATTAATTTTGCCGGATAGGAAGGACCCAGTTCTAAAGGGGCTTAAGGAGTGAATGAAATATCACAGGAATAGTAATGTTGCTGGGCATAATCTCGAAATTCAAAATGGGCTTTAAATGCTGCCTTTTGACCACTCATGCATAAATATGTTTATTTATTGGTTTAATTGAGGTAATTTATATGGCCTCCCAACTCACCGTGACTCCAGATGCCTTACAGAAATAATACCTGCACTGTCTGAAATGGTATAGGGTTTCCTGCCTGAGCAGGGGGTTGGACTAGAAGACCTCCAAAGTCCCTTCCAGCTCTTCTATTCTATTCTATTCTATTCTATTCTATTCTATTCTATTCTATTCTATTCTATTCTATTCTATTCTATTCTATTCTATTCTATTCTATTCTATTCCTACCTCACTCCACTCCACTCCACTCTACTGATGATGTTACCTAGCTGGGTAATGAAATGTCTGCAAGAAAACAACCAAACTCAGAGAGCATCAAAGACCACTTATTTCAACCCTGAGCTACAAATATTCTCCTCTATCAGAAATAAAATTCCAATACAAAGCCCAATAGCACACACACACACACACACACACACACACACACACACACACCCATGACCACAATCAAACCAACCACTTGATGGGATCTATATCACCCTAACACCCCCAAGTCAATTGGCAAAACCATGTCTCCATGGCTTTTGGAAAGAGTACCAAGGTAGGTGCCAATCTTTTTTCTACAGGGATGATATTCCACAGAAAGGGAGCCATCACTGAGAAGGCCCTTCTTCTTCATCCCACAAGATGGACTTCCTTAAGATAACGATCCCGTACCATTTCTTGCCTTCCTACTCTGGTGGGTCAGAGTTATGAAAATACTGATGAAAAAAAATCCCATTTTTCTTCGTGGGAAGCAGTCAGCACAATCATTGACATTATTTAAAGTAGCGCAAGACAAGATTTGAGATCTGTTCAAATGGTTGCCGCAAAACTGCAGGGTAGGGGAAAAAAAACTAGTCTCCTGTGGACTTTATGCAGTTTTTGCCAGTTCATTTGTTCCTCCAGCCTTTCTGTTCTGACACTGATGTAAGCTAAAGGAAGAGAAAACCCATCCCTGATAAAAACTATTTTTCTTTCAGCGATCTTAAAGATTGCTCTGTGGCTTCTGTTACATTCACCAAATTACTTTGTGCTCCTCCTTGTTCCCCTTGCTGAAAAAAAAAGTCCCAGTAATAATCAGGGGAAGTAGCCTGAGATCGTGGTTTATTAATGGTTTGCCTAGAACTGTCATTGCCAAAAGTGAAATGTCACATGAACTTGAGGGTGATTCTTCTCCTTAAGTATAACTTCAGAGATTCCATCTGAAAAATGTGGAGAAAAGTTGAAAGAGAATGAAAATACTATTTGGAAGAATGGAGTATGTAGTACTATATATTCCTTGAGGTGAGACTGATGATGAAATGGATCTTAATGGACCTATGTGTCCCTTGCTGACCATATATGGTAGCTGCGAGTCTTAGAATAGAATAACAGAGTTGGAAGAGACCTTGGAGATCTTCTAGTCCAACCCCCTGCTCAGGCAGGAAACCCTATACCATTTCAGAGAAATGGTTGTCCAGTCTCTTCTTAAAAACTTTCAGTGTTGGAGCATTCACCACTTCTGGAGGCAAGTGGTTCCACTGATTATTTATTTATTTATTTATTTATTTATTTATTTATTTATTTATTTATTTGATTGGATTTATATGCTGCTCCTCTGCGAAGACTCGGAGCGGCTCACAACATATACATAAAACAACGTCAATCTAAATCCAAACAACAAAAAAATTAAAAATAACACCCCACACATATTCAACAATCACACCACAATCCACAATCATCCCCAGGCCTGCCGGCAGAGATAGGTTTTAAGACTCTTTCGGAAGGCCGGGAGAGTGGGAGAAAGGCGGACTTCAAGGGGCAGTTGGTTCCAGAGGGTGGGCGCCACAACAGAGAAGGCCCTCCCCCTAGGACCCGCCAAATGACATTGTTTCGCTGACAGGACCAGGAGGAGGCCAACCCTGTGCGCCCTCACCGGTCGTAGGGAAGTATGTGGCAGAAGACGGTCCCATTTCCAGAGCCATATAGGGCTTTATAGGTAATGACCAGCACTTTGAATTGCGCTCGGAGACCAATAGGCAGCCAATGCAGCATGCGGAGGGTTGACAAAATGTGGGCACAATGTGGAAGGCCCACAATTGCTCGCGCAGCTGCATTTTGCACTAATTGTAGTCTCCGAACACTCTTCAAGGGCAGCCCCATGTAGAGAGCGTTGCAGTAGTCGATCCTCGAGGTGACAAGAGCATGTGTTCTAACTGTCAGGAAATTTCTTCTTAGTTCTAGGTTGCTTCCCTCCTTCTTCCTAAGGAATGATTCATGAAACCCAACATAGCAATGAAAAGTTTTAGAATCTAATAAAATATTTCTGGGATGGTCCATAGATGTCTCTGATTGCAGGTGCCACTTCTAATAGTTCAAAGTTTGGAGTAAGATGAAATGTAAAACACCCTCAATGTGCTTTGTAGAGATTATACAGAAGGTCACCAAAGGGAATCCCATGACCCCAGGACTCTAAACTGTTATAAATACGAATCAGTTGTCAAGCGTCTGAATTTTGATCCTGTGAACATGGGGATGCTGCAGTGGTGGTAAGGGTGAAAAAAGGGGTCATAAGTCACCATTTTCAATACCGTTGTAAACTTTGAGCGGTCACTGAATGAACTGTTGAAAGTTGAGGACTTCCTGCACAGGTGGGGGCGAGGCCGGTGGGAATTGTGTTGCAAAATTCATTTCATCTCAGAGGGTTGTCAAGAATGCAAGTTGAGAGAGGGACAAACTAGGCTACATGGAGAACTTTTCCTTGATGGCTGTTCCCAGGTGAATCAGGGCACTTAGAAGATCATCTGCCATATGCACAGTCCCAACTTTTCAAGACACAATATAATACTTCTAAGAACCTTGATTAATAGCTCTTCTGCCTTCTGCCTTCAGGGCAAATAAGCTGGTCAGACAAATGTAGGCCACCGAATGAACTGTCGTGATTGCCATGTATTATTTATCAAAACCTTGAGTCTCATTTCTACAGCAAATTACTCCACACAATGCACGGACTAGTAATAAATTCTCATTATGCGCCATGCAAATGCTTTTTTATTGCTTGGTGTCTTGCTTGTTACTGAAGCCAAATGCCAGGAAAAAGCAGGTTGAACTCTGCTTTGCACAAAGATGAGGGAAAAACCAGACTTGCAAAAGTTACTGCCTAAGACGTTCCTAATGCCAGCTTGACCATCAAAATTGTTCTGTCTTCTTTATACGCTTTAACAAAATCTTGAAACATTCTTCATTGCCTCTAGTTGGTCTGGTTATCTCCTGGGTGTTCAACCTTTGTCACAGATCAAATCTCATGCCTTAATAAAGTCCCCCCAAAATGCCAATTTCTGGTCAAACAACTTGTCTTTACCCTGTCAAGTAGCAATAATGTTTCCTCTGGAAATCACAATACGCATTTCCCTATCTCTACATGCCTTTTACCAGATCCACTCAAGACACCACTTAATTTCTGCTCCGGTTTATTTAGTAGCAGCAAACTTAGAAGGGTGTCAATGAGATAGCAACAAACTTTGCAGAGAACTACCTGATTCTAATGCTGATCTCTGGAGATGCTTGCTGGATGGATTTTGTCTTCACCATTATAGTTTAACTACTCCTCACTTAACATTTCAGTGCAAATTTAGGAAGAAGGTCACCTGCATCCAACACATTAAAAAAGAAAAACTGTATTCTGGGAGAAAAAAAAGTCTCCGTGGCAAGGAAGTATAGATATTAATTTCTGTAACTGGGAAATGTTTGTTCCCAATTTATATTGAATTATATTGTATTGTAGTGTTGTTGATTTTTTTTAAATCATAGTTACTGGGAAGGATTTAGTGATGGCCAAGTCTTGGAATTACAGATAATCCTAGATTTATTATTGGGAACAGAATTTCCACTGGTAAGCAAGGCGGTTGTTAAATGACTCACCCTCAATTTTACATTTTTTTTTTGCCATGGCTGTTCAATGAACCACAGCAGTCATTAAGTGAATCTTGCAGTTGTTAAATGAATCTGATTTTCTCCATTGACTTGGCTTGTTGGAAGCTGACTGGGAAGGTTGCAAATGGCGAACACATGACCCCGGGATGCTGCAACCATTGTAAATACAGACTATCTCACAGGATTGTTGTTGGGGAGAAAATAAGAGGAGGGAGGTGTGTTGGATATGATTGCTGCTTTGAGTATTTGTAAAATCAATCAATTAATCGATCGATCTAATGCAGGGAGGGCAATTCGTGCATGATCAAAAAACAGTAAGAAATGGGACTGTTTCCATTTCATCATATGTAGCACTCACAGGTAGTCCTCAACTTACCACTGCAATTGGGCCCACATTTTCTTTTGCTAAGGGAGACATTTGTTAAATGGATTTTTCCCCATCTTACGACCTTTCTTGACACAGTTGTTAACTGAAGCCCTGCAGGTGTTAAGTTAGTAACATGGTTGTAAAGGGAATCTGGCTTTCTCCCCCCCCCCACCCCCACCCCCCGACTTTGCTGGTCAGAAGGTCACAAAAGGGGAAATCACATGACCCCGGGACATTGCAACTGTCATAAATATGAGTCAGTTGTCAAGTGTCCGAATTTTGATCACGTGACCACAGGAATGCTGCAACACCCATAAGGGTGAAAAACAGTCGTAAGTCACTTTCTTCAGTGCTGTTGTAACTTCGAACAATCACTAAATAAACTGTTGTAGGACGAGGACTTCCCCATAGTGTTTTTCCCCCCTTAGTGATCAAGGGATTGAAAGCCTTGCAAGTTGAGATATAGATAGATAGATAGATAGATAGATAGATAGATAGATAGATAGATAGATAGATAGGCAGATAGATAGGCAGATAGATAGAGATAGGGGGCAGAGAGATAGAGATGGAGATGATAGATAGATAGATAGATAGATAGATAGATAGATAGATAGATAGATAGATAGATAGATAGATAGATAGACAGACAGACAGACAGACAGACAGACAGACAGACAGACAGACAGATGATGATGAGAGAGAGATTATTATTATTATGATGATGATGATAGATAGATAGATAGATAGATAGATAGATAGATAGATAGATAGATAGATAGGCAGATAGATAGGCAGATAGATAGAGATAGGGGGCAGAGAGATAGAGATGGAGATGATAGATAGATAGATAGATAGATAGATAGATAGATAGATAGATAGATAGATAGATAGATAGATAGATAGATAGACAGACAGACAGACAGACAGACAGACAGACAGACAGATGATGATGAGAGAGAGATTATTATTATTATGATGATGATGATAGATAGATAGATAGATAGATAGATAGATAGATAGATAGATAGATAGATAGATAGATAGATAGATAGAGATATTGATATACACACACATATATATGTATCTCTATGTATCTCTATCTATCCATCTCTCTATTTCTCTATCTCTCTATACATGCACGCACGCAC
Organism: Bothrops alternatus; assembly: GCA_034064705.1. Classification (NCBI taxonomy): domain Eukaryota; kingdom Metazoa; phylum Chordata; class Lepidosauria; order Squamata; family Viperidae; genus Bothrops; species Bothrops alternatus. Next base: position 919,640 of record JARGCV010000096.1, on the reverse strand, counting down.
ACGCACACAAAGTTGTATTGGAATATATTCATATTCCCAAAACAGGCTTGTGCGTTTTTTAAGTCCTCCACAGGTGCATCTGTCACTCTCTAAACGTCTCTCCAAGGCAGAAAGTCACTAAACAAACTGTTGTCAGTCGAGGGCTACCTGTATTTTTAAAAGACTCTTTCCTCTCCTCTGTGGTTCCCTTAGCTGCTCTGGCCTCTGCTCTGTGGTCTTTTGAAGCAAGAGCCTCCTTCTTTTGTCCATGCTCTAAGGATGGAGTCAAATCATCACTCGGCTTTCAGTCATTCCTTCTCTAGCTGGTTTCCTTTCCACCCCTCCTTTGCGGCCTCCTCTCCTTCTCCCCCCTCCTCCTTGCAAGGTGAGAGAGGACAGCCTTGCCAGAATGAAAGATTCCCCACCATATCCTCTCCCAACAGCGGCCCTAATTCATTTTTCATGGCCCCTCGCAGTGACAAAAGCCGCTGCTTCTCGCTTGTACGAGTGCACCACGCCATAAGTCAAAGCTGATGCGCGTGTTCCCTCTGGGTGCTGGAGCTGCGCTTTGATTTAATTTGTTCTGTTGTTTGGCTCCCGGGCTTCACCGGGGACTCTTCTTCACTCGAGACCACAAGGCAATGACCCAAGTTGCTGATGGAAAAGGGTGAGGAGGCATCTTTGATAGATTGGGGGTGGGTGGGTTTCACGGAATACTACTTAAATGACTTTATGCATTGCAAAGATGTTTGGAGAGTGACAGATGCACCTGTGGAGAAGGACTTAAGAAACACACACACCTGTTTTTGGAAGCCCTTTTGCTAATACATAAATGCATACACGCATGCAGACAGACAGATAGACAAACAAACAGATGGAAGTAGATAGATGGAGATAGAGATAGAGATTAGATATAGATAGATATATATAGAGAGATTATATAGATAGAGATAGAGATAGATATAGAGATATAGAGATTAGAGATAGAGATTAAAGATATAGAGATATAGAGATATAGATATAGAGATTAGAGATAGATATAGAGATTAGATATAAAGATAGATAGAGTTTATATATATACATATAGATAGATATAGATATAAATATAGATATATAGAGATTAGATATATAGAGATACAGAGATAGTTTAGATATAGCTATAGATATAAATATAGATATATATATAGAGAGAAATTAGGTATAAATATAGATATGAAGATATAAATATAGAGATATAGATATATATATATAGAGAGAGATTAGATATAAATATAAATAACGATATATAGATCTTGATATGTCAACTTGCCAAGCTTGCAATCCCTTGATCACTAAGGGGAGAAAAATCACTGCAGGGAGTCCTCGACTTACAACAATTTGTTTAGTGACTGTTCGAAGTTACAACAGCACTGAAAAATGTGACTTATGACTCTTTTTCACACTTACGGCTGTTGCAGCATTCCTCAGGGTCACGTGATCAAAATTTAAACGCTTGGCAACTGACTTGTATTTATGACGGTTTGCAGGGCCCCTGGGTCATGTGATCCCTTACCAACCATGTTGCTAACTTAACAACTGCAGTGATTCAGTTAACAACTGGGGCAAGAAAGGTCGTAAAATGGGGCAAAGCTCACGGAACCCCCGTCTCGCTTTGGCAACAGAAATTTGGGGCTCCATTGGGGCTGTACGTCAGGGCTTATGGATTAACATGGCTTTCCTCCTAGAAGGAACACATTGCTCACAGCCCCGTCCCTGAGATTTTTATTCCAGTCAAGAGTTTGGAATAGGAAATCAGATTTAAGAATCAGCAAATTGTTGCTTGGTGTAACCCTCGGAGACAGAAGACTCACACTTCTGCAAAGTTGCAGGTCAACTTTCTCACTGCATGAACTTTTCTGAAGCCTGATAAGAATTCTGGAGGAATAGAAAATGTGGATTCTCCCCCCCCCCCAATGGTAGATATTTTTATTCTTTGTTACCACCTCCAGGGGACTGGGGAATACAGAAACAGGAGCTAAGCTGCAACACTGTTTTGCTGGGCTCATCTCCCACTTTGTTTTGTTCAGGGTTTTTTTTGGGGGGAGGGGTCTGCAGGATATATCTGGCTTGTCAAATTAGGCTTTTGCGACATGATGCCTGTCAGAAATAAATGAGAAGAAGTGATAGAATGAGGCAGGGAAGGTGGGGTACAGGCGGAGGCCTGATGGTAGAAAAATTTCGATATATTTTTTTTTCAAAAGTAAAGGGGAAAAATATTAAAATGAAGAGGAGGAGAAGGGCTCTGTGCAAACAGACAGATGGAACATCCTGAGGGCCATGTAGGACACCAAGAGGACAGTCAAGTAGGTCATCTACAGCTTTCTGCCTAACAGGTGTACAGTTCTGATATCTTGGTCCTTTTCCACAGACCACCAAGGAATCACTGCAAGAGGACTGCTATCGCAGAGAGCCAGCCCAAAGGGTTTTGCTACCCATGGAAAAGAACAAGATGGTTATCCACTCCAGGCCGTAGTTAAAAGTCATGGACTGTAAATACATTTTTTTTTCTCCAACGCTGTCATTGAGACAGTATCTCTGGGAAAGGGAACTGAGTACTGACAATCTTCTCCAGCCTCTTACTGCTGCTGCTTACAATCTGCTGCTCACTTCACCCTCCTTGCTGGCTCACAATAAGCTCAGTTGGGATTTTGCAGAGAGAATATAGGAAATAAAGTAAGATGCCCCTGGGAACGGAAAAGTGTTTTTGCAAAAGTCATTCATGCTTCTTGGTAGAGCCTCAGAGGTAGGGTTGAAACTGTGCTGGAATGTAGCCTGGATTCTCAGGAGGGAAGGAGTGCATTGCCGAGGAGCAAAAGACAACTCTGTGCATAGAGTTTGTGTGAGAGATAGAGGGTGAAGATGGCTCCTCCCTAATAGTTCCCAAGATGTATGGTTTATGGAGGTGTTAGCATGCTTTAGTTTGGCAAGATTCTGTCTATAGGTGAAGAAGAGTAAAGACATCCGCTTGGAAGAGTCACAATGTGTCTTTCTTGTTTTTAAGAGCCTGACTGAAACTTACTTAAAACTACAATTGATGCAGATAAAGGTCCTTTCAGTCTTTCCTCCAGAGCTTTAAGTGGAGAACATCTACAGCATTTACTAACTGAATCCTGCAGATAGCAAGGATTAGAACTAAGAATTTCTATCTGTAAACTGTGTTCTGCCAACACTATCCTAGGGTTTCCTCTTCAAGGGGACTGTAAGTCATGTGCACATGGTAATGAAGGGGCCCCAAACCATAAGATTCCAAGATTTCTGAGTTCTTGCAGACTATGCCACCCTCCAAAGCATACTTAGAATATTGTTTACACACAGACACGTACGTATTGATTTCTCTGCTTTTCTTCCCTTTACGTATACGCCCTTCTTTGCTTTGTGTTGTCGGAAAAAGAGTCACTGCCAGCTGGCCTCAGTGTGTGTGTGTGTGTGTGTGTGTGTGTGTGCATGCGCGTGTCTCTGTGTGTGTCTGTGTGTGTGTCTGTGTGTGTGTTTGTGTGTAAAACTTCTCACCGATTCAAAAAACACTGAAAAGGGTGAATTGTTTCAAACCAGAGTGTGCCAGCAGCTCACATCTTTGTTAGAACAAGGGACTCAGGTGTGTTCTGTTTTTCTTCTTTTCCTTTTTTTTGTGTAATCCAAAATCCCAGGAGCTTTAAAAAACAGAAGAGGGGGTGGTGGAGGAGAGAAGGAGAAAGACAGAGGATAATAAAACAAAGATTTCTTTGCTATCCAGCTGAGAAATAATTCCTCCGCTTGCAAGCTTTGAAGTGTTCTTCTCTTTCTTTCCAAAATGCATTCTGACAGCACAGGACTGAGGATGAGGACAATCTTCTCTTTTTCACGCCTTGTCACGATAAAAGAGCCACTTTTTCCTCATCTCCTGAATTTTCCCAATTTTTTTATTTATTTAAAGAAAGCTGTATTTTTTCCTCTTCTGATTTTTCTCTCATCATCATTTTTATGCACCTCATTCCACTCTAAAATGTAAAGCCTTGGCAATGTGGTATTTTCTGCCTTCCCCCACTCCTCACAAACTTTTTGTTATACTGTGGTTACTTTAAATGGTCATAAACACCGGGATACTTTGATCAGTAAAGCTCAGAGATGTGGCATCCAGCCCTAAGAAGTACTTGTTTAGTTAGGAGGTGGGTCTGCCACTAAGCTAAGTGTTCATTGGTTTGTAAGTTGGCCTTCATATATTGTGATCTATCTATCTATCTATCTATCTATCTATCTATCTATCTATCTATCTATCTATCTATCTATCTATCTATCTATCTATCTATCTATCTATCTATCTATCTATCTATCTATCTATCTATCTATCTATCTATCTATTTCCATCCATCATCCATCCATCCATCCATCCACCCACCCACCCATCCATCCATAAATTTGGTATATACAAAAAACCATCCATCACCCATCCATCCACATATCCCACAAGCGATCCATCCATGCATCTAGGCATGCATGAATGTATCCATCCATTCATCCACTATATACAAAAATCAATAAATCCATCCATCCACCCATCAATTTGGTATATACAAAAACCAATCCATTCATCCATCCATCCTCTATATAAAAAAACTCATCCATCCATGCATGCATCCATCCATCTATCCATCCATAAATTTGGTATATACAAAAACAAATCCATCCATCGATCATCCATCCATCCGCATATCCCCCAAGCGAGCCATCCATGCATCTAGGCATGCATCCATGCATCCATCCATCTGCTATATTAAAAAAACCCATGCATGCATGCTCCATCCATCCATTATATACAAAAACCAATCCATGCATTCATCCATCCATCCGCTATATAAAAAAATCCATCCATCCATCCATCATCCATCCTTTTGTATATCCCACAACTGATCCATCCATGCATCTAGGCATCCATCCATCCTTTATATTCCTTCAAGGAAAGAATGCCAGCAAGGAATATATCCTCATTCTATCTTGCCATCCTCTGCTCCAGAAACTGCTCAGGAGAAGCCCAAAGGGAATTTGTATTGTATTATATTTGTATTTATGTGTAATAATTTATGGCCACCTTCAAACAAACTGTGGTTTGATCTTGGGCCCAAAAACGCTGATAAGGATTTCTGTAGCAGTTTTAATTTCTTGATTTTTTGAAGGACTTTGGGGGGCAAAGTTAAACAGAAATCTCTCTAAGCAGAATTCGTTAGAATTCCAATTCTCCTTCTTATAAGTTGCCACACAAGAAGAGGAACCCTTCGGCCTGATCTTAAGCCCACTGTTCCCCTCCCTCTCTAAATTCTCACCCACCAAACCCCATGAGGCACAAGGTAGGATGAAACTAGGACAAGGTTTTGACCCAGTTGAGGATTCCTCAAAGCCCTTAATCCCTAAAGCGTGAGTGGGTGAACCAAACTTGCCCATAAGCAGCTGTGCATTAAGGGCCTGATCCTAAGCCCACTGAAGTCAATAGAAAGACGCACATTGTCCTCGAGGGGCTTTGGTTCAGGACCTCAGCAAGGAGATGAACCAAAGAACAGAACATATGTTAACAGTGGCCAACGGTCATCTTCTACTTTTCATTCCAGCCTTCCGGACAGAATACTTAGTATCCTAAACCAACTGGGTAATCAGTACAGTTGAATCTTGGCTGAACTAGATGTATGTCCTGAATCTGAAGCTCCTATATTTGGCTTCCTGGATTATGCCATGGCATATAATTCTGCCTTTCAGAATTTCAACACCAATTATGCTGCTATTATGGGAAGTGTTCCATCTCTTTTAGCTTCACAAACTTCCAAAGTGACTTAGGACTAGGGGGCAGTTTTTCCCCCCCTTAAATTGTAATGTCCTGTGAATCATACGTGCAGGAGGAGATAACCTCAGCCGGGATAAAGAAGTGGAATTATTAGCAGGCCATGCAAAAGGCGAAACCAAATCAGAAGGAGGCTGGGAGCTCTTGGAGTGGAAATCTTCGTGATTAAGTCTCCTGTTGCTTTGTTGTGTGAAAATAAATGAGGCTTGATGGGCAGCCATTCAGAATGAAAATGGAAGCCTAACCTCAGAAATACAGGAGGTCTCTAGTACATCAGAAGCCACTGTGGATTTTTTGTGAGTTACATACAATAACTGTTAACAGAAGGCTTTGAAGTTTGACTTTGCTGTTGGTTTTACTAAGCTTTTTTAATATATAGTAGATAGATGCCAGGGTCTGTTTACCCAAATTGATTAGGTAAACAGAGTTGTAGATGTTCATAAACTGTAAGCCTGTTCCGCAAGGGGTGAAACTATTATTCTTGAAATATATTCTTCATTATTCAACTAGGGAGGACAATCTACGTGTATGTTCTTTTTCCATGCACAATTTTTTTATATCTTGTTTAGCTTTGCTGTATTTTTTTTTTTTTTTTGGAGTTTATATTTTAATCTGAGGGCAGGACAAAAAGCAATGGATGGAAACTAACCAAGGAAAGAAGCAAGGTAGAACTAAAAAGAAATTTCCTGACAGTCAGAACAATTAATCAGTGGAACAACCTGTCTCCAGAAGCGGTGAATGCTCCAACACTGGAAGTTTTTAAGAAGTGATTGGACAACCATTTATCTCAAATGATATAGGGTTTCCTGCCTGAGCAGGGGGTTGGAATAGATGACCTCCAAGGTCCCTTCCAACTCTGTTATTCTATATTCCTAACAATGTAAATGAAATGCATAAATGAAAAAGGTATCATTTCCAGTTCTTTGAGAATAATAGTAGCAACACTTGGAACCTTTTATCGGACTTCACACAGGAATGTTATTTTTAAGGTACTTCTTTCAGGTTTGTGTAAGGTGGCAGGCACAATGTACTGACATGCAATGTACTGACTATTCTATTCTATTCTATTCTATTCTATTCTATTCTATTCTATTCTACATTTCTATTCTATTCTATTCTATTCAACATTTCTATTCTATTCTACATTTCTATTCTGTTCTATTCCATTCTATTCTATTCTACATTTCTATTCTATTCTATTCTACATTTCTATTCTATTCTATTCTATTCTATTCTATTCTATTCTATTCTATTCTACATTTCTATTCTATTCTATTCAACATTTCTATTCTATTCTATTCTATTCTATTCTATTCTATTCTATTCTATTCTATTCTATTCTATTCTATTCTATTCTATTCTATTCTATTCTATTCTATTCTATTCTATTCTATTCTATTCCATTCCATTCTCCAGATTTCTGGATCTAACTACATCAATAACCATAAGGACAATAAATAAGAATCAGAAAGAAATAGGGATGAGTTACCCAAATCACAGCTCAATTTGTAGTGATGGCAATCCTGATCAGGCCTGTATGATATTTTTAACTTAAAAGAAAAATAAAATTGGTGGACCAGGAAAAAAAATAACAACAAGAAAGCAGTCTACAATAAAGAATCACAGCAATGAGGTTAATGGATGTGCTTTTGAAAAAGTGATATGGTGAAAAGCATGCTGGAGCATCCTGGTTTTTATTTTATTTTTAAATACAGACTCAGAGCCCAAATTAGAATTCTGGAATTGGTTTTCAATTTTAGAAAGGTTTAGGTTAAGCACCAGAAAGAGCTGAACACAAGCACTGTAGCAATGGAAGAAGTAGTCTGAAAAGAAATATAATCTTTAGAAATTCCAGACAAGCTTTTTGTGTTCTCAGCCTTACTTTAGCAGGAAGATAAATCTGCACTTATTGTAGCTGTAAGAACAGATGGAGAGTTAGGGTCCCTCATGTCATCTGCCTAGCTCCAATTTCTCAGACTTTGTCTCTTCTTTCTTACTTGGGTTTTACTTACTGCTTATTAGTAAGTAGTAATTCTTACTAACTCAGAAGACTACGCCTGGCCATGTTCTATGTGCAAATTCATTGAAGAAAGTGATGCTAGGAATGGCTAGTGGAACAAGAAGAGGCAAGCAAAGAGGTGCTGGGTTGATAACATCAAAACTGATGCAAAGATGAACATCCAGCAAATGAAAGAAGAAGCTGTGCTTGACAGAGTAGCGTGGAGAGCACTTGTCTATAAAGTCACCAAGAGCCGGACAGGACTGAACAGTTAAAACAACCACAACCACAATACTTCGTAAATGGAACAGTAATAGAAGTAAGAGGATTACCCTGAATATGGGAAGGGAAAAGGAAGAGAGATCCGGGATGTACAGTTTTCTGAAGTGCAATGTTCTTAGTCTTTGGGAAGACTGGGAGTTGAGTCACGGCATCCGGAATGCTTTTCTCATTGCTTTGAAACATTTCACTGTGTATCCAAGTAGCTTCTTCAATCTACTTGGCTAAACAGTGAAACCTTTTGAACCAACAAGAAATGACGTCTAGCTGCCATGACTCATCTTCCAGATAATTCTACGTGGATGACTGAGAATCTTCATCAACACTTTGAAGGCAGGACAAGAAGCGATAGATGGAAACTAATCCAGGACAGAACCAACCTAGAACTAAGGAGAAATTTCTGACAGCGAGAACAATTAACCAGTGGAATGATTTGCCTCCAAAAATTGTAGGTGCTCCAACACTGGAAGTTTTTAAGAAGAGATTATCTGAAATGGAACAAGGTTTCCTGTCTGAGCAGGGTGTTGGACTAGAAGACCTTCAAGATCCTTTCCAACTCTGTTATTCTGAAAACATTGTTTCTGAAAACTTTGGGAAGATGGAATTTCCTTCAAAAACTTAAGGGCATTTTTCCTGTTATGTTACTGGTATACCACGGAAGAGAGGGAATTACTTGACTGGCTTAGAAATAATTTCACTTCTTTCCAAGATGAGATAAGTTTGAAGGACTGGAATGTATTTTTCATCTCTCATTCTTGGGTGTTTTCATTTAAATGCCTAGGAAAACATCTGTTGCTGTGATCCTTCATTATAGCTTGCCTGAAACAGAGATTTGGCACTGGAATTTATATCAGAGCTGAATGCAAAGTATATGAAGAGTCCTTCTCCTCTGATAAAATGTCTGAGAGATATGAGGAAAGCTAGGACTTAGTGTCCAGCGTTTTGCTATTAAGCAGCTGTTAAAGAATTATTCAAATTTGCCACGATGACAGACAGTAACATTATTCCGCATATTAACAGCGCAGGAACAAGAGCCTGCATTCCCCAAGTTCATTAATTTATCTCCTGGAATTGCACAGTCACAAAATGTATTAGGGAGGGAAGGCCACAGTTGTTGATATTGAAAAAATGCAAGGGGACTTGCATTTAGGGGTTCCTTATTTAAAGGAAAAGAGAGATGATTGCCTAGAAGGCAAACAGTGCATTTTGGATTTAAGAGAGGCAGCTTTAGTGGTTGAATGCCACTAGACTTAGCCTCTAATAAAAATTAATGAAATATCCCACTATCAAATGGCCTAGAGCAATATATGAACAAAGCTAGATACTCTATTGGTTCCAGAACTGGATATTTTGAGTTGAGGACTTACAAAGTTAGATTTATTGGGTGTCCAATACTTCAGCTATCAGTCAGGAAGAATTTCAAAAGAAGTTCCAGATTTAAGATGGGAGGGGGGACGTCAGCTCCCAGAATTCTGGGAGTTGAAGTCCACTCATCTTAAAGGTTGAGAAATAGTTAGACAGAGGCTGAAAAACACTTAGATTTAATATTCGACAAGTAGTCCTTGACTTATGTTATTTAGCAACCATTCAGAGTTATAACAGATCTTCCTGGGGCTATTTATGATCTAGATTCAGAGTTCCCACAGTCAGCCCTCCAAACGATCATGTGACCAGACTTTGGGTGCTTAGTAACTGGGCCACATTTACAGTGTCCCACAATTATATGAATGCACTTTATTACATTTTTGCCAAAAAACAGCATTTATGCCCACAGCAATGACTTAACAACTGCAGCATTTGCTTAGTGATCAATCATGTGGGTGCCCTGATTTATGATCATCAGGAGTTACAACTACGATAGGCAAGCTCCATTACGGTTGTAATTCGAGGAGCATCTGTATAGTATTCTACTCCATATTCTAGAATGAATGCTTAGTCATGAGAAGATCTGCCTTGTGTCTTTGGGTCTGAACTGGAGAACCACAGCTATATGTTCCTAGAGCTTTGTGCAGTTGTGTGTAGCTTTATGTGTGTGGATAAAGGTGTAAAGTCCCAGTTTATACAGTGGATAGAATTCCTTGATTTTCCATGTTTATATTAATAAGTTCATCTTAATCTTCTAACATCCTCCAGATAGACCTGATGCAGAAAACCTCCATGGGGATTTATAAGAGCTTCTCTTAAGACCAGTAGTACCGGTATTTGTCACAGGCGTTTTACCAACATCTGCTAGTGTTTATGAGCTGGACTGATGAAACCCTGACAAATCAGATTTTCTGGCTGGTGAAAATTAGAACAAACAACAATCTGAAAATTAATAAATTATGAAACAATGACAAGCTTACTTGGTTAGGAAGGCTGATCCCTGTGGCTACCAAGCTTAGGGAATCTGATCATACATACCTTTGTTGACTAGCTCAAGTCTAGTCTACCTTTTTCTCCTCTGCCTGACATTCAAATCCCAGAGCACAGTGTAGCATTTGCTTAACATGAATTTTAAGAAGGCGACAAGTTCAGCCAATGTTCACATTAAAAAAAAAATGGTTAAAAAAAATAGGACATTTTTTTCATCTGCCAGCTTCACTGGCTTCCACCATTCTTAATAAAAGAAAGCAGTAAGAAGCAAGTTTGTCTTCCAAGTCATCTTTCCCTTTTGGCTACAAGAAACTACACAAGCAGATTGCAATTTGCTCTAAGTTAATTTCATTTAAAATGTCTGACAAATCTTTTATACACACAATGAAACCTACATAAAATTGGCTTCTCAAGAGCTGCTTATTAGGCTAGTGAAATTGTTGTCAGAGTCACATGGGAAAGGATTTATTTATTTTTGCTCCTTAGCTAGTAGAAATATACAAATGTGGTACAACTGCTGACCAGTTGGGTCTAGTGGTGAAGGCTAGAAACCAGGAGACTGTGAATCCTAGTCCCTCCTTAGGCATAAGAGCCAGCTAGGTGACTTTGGACTAAACACCAGGAGATGGTGAATTCTATTCCTGTCTTAGGTATGAAAGCCAGGCAGATGACTTGGGCCAATCACCAAGAGATTGTGAGTTCTAGTCCCTCCATAGGCATCAAAGCCTTTTAGGTAATTTTGGGCTAATCACCAGGAGACTGGGAATTGTAGTCCTGACTTAGGCATGAAAGTCAGCTGGGTGACTTTGGGCCAGTCATTCTCTCTCAGCCCAACTCACCTCATAGGGTTGTTGTAGTGAGGAAAACAGGAAGAGGAAGAAGTATCATTTACGTTCACTGCCTTGAGTCACTATAAAGTAATAAAAGTGGGATAAATAAATACATAAATAAAAATGACTACAAAATGGATCCCTTGATGTTGTTGCATCCTGTCAGGTTCTTCCCAGTCTCTTCAAATATCCTGCAAACAGCAAATATGAGTGGGGAAAAGGGGGACAACAGCTAGCGGGGGAATGCTCAGACAATTTACCATAAAAGAATGATTCCACAAGACTGAGCGAAACTATTAGAACTGTGCAAGGATTTTAAACTTTGCTTTGAAGAAACACTTTGCATCACAAAAGTTGTAAGCCTAATCAAGGCTGTTCTTCTGAGCCTCCTGTCTGGCATTTCCAGGAGCTGGGAGAAGAGCTAATGCAATATAATTTCTGATAATTTCTGACCCTAAAAAATGGGATGGGCAGTCTCATATCCTCTCTACAATGTATTTTGAGCTAATTGTATTCATTGTTGGCTTCTTTCCCCCCTCTATTTTCATCCTCTTCCTTTCTCCGTGTTTCCACATTTATCAAATACATCTGCCGGTTTATTAACCTTGATTCATTCAGTTTTCTCTCTGTGGCTCCAAGTGCCAGCACCTGCTATTCATTCCATCGTCTTGTTCTATTCTTCTATTCATATTTCAAACATTATATTGGGATTCCTCCCAGATTAATCCTATAGTGATTCTGACGCACTTAATATTCATGGCAGCTAGAACATTTCATGGTGAATTGAACGCACATTCAATTGGAAATGGAAATTTTATTACTGTTCTCATTTAAAGAACATTCTTGGAGAATATCTCTATTAGTGGTGGTTGGCTTCAAAAATGCTTTGGGAAAATGCAAGGGAGGAAATGTTCTCCATGCCTCCTATCCAGGCTCTCTCAGGGCTTCTGGTTGGCCATTATGAGAAGAAACAATGCTGGATCAGATGGACCTTCAACTTCATTAAAAAATGTGTTCCCTGGATGGTTAGAATTTCTGAGGACAATGATCTCCTTTTATGTGGCTTGCATTCTCTACATTTGGCGATGAGTCCCTGTCCTTTATTATAAGACTACCAACATAGAAGGATCTATGTTGAATGTGTGTTATTGGTTTTTAGATATCTTGTTTGGGTTTTTATATTGTATTTTCTGTTATATATATGTTGTTAGACGCTCCAAGTCCCCGGAGAGGAGCGGCATACAAACCCAAATAAATAAATAAATCTTCTTGTACTTCAGGCCCAATCACAGGTCAAAATCCTTCTACAAAGTGACCTATAGAAGAACACATTTGTAGGTCAGGGTTGAAATGAGAGGTCCTTGGTGCTCTCTGAGCTTGGTTATTTTCTTGCAAGATCCACTGATGATGCTAAGCTGGGTAATGAAATGTCTTCAGGAAAACAATCAAGCTGAGAGAACACCCAAGATTCTTCCCAGAATGATTTCTTTGTTCTCCAGCTGAGGTAAAGATTAGTGTCAGGTGAGGTTTTTTTCATCTTATGACTCCAAGTAATCATAACAATATTCAAAACTCCAAAATTCATCTGCCCTTAAATTTAACCTGGGGCCTCAAGGAAGCCTAACCCTAACCTTAACTTAACCCAAAGGGCAACACAAAATGAAACAAACATCCTTCAATCTCTAAATGTTATCCCTGAAAGCAATTGTCCCCAGAGCATCTCTTCAAGACCACACTGATCATAAAAAACTCTCTCCAAACTATAAATCAAATGAAACAATGAACTTTTAAGTAAATGTAACCTCAGCCCTAATTCACCTGATTGGAAAATACATGGTTTTGTCTGACATTTTCGCTCTCTCTCCAAAAAGCAATTCCCGCTATAACATTCCTCCCACTATAGAATAGAAAGCCAATTTCTGAATTCATCTCAGATACACACAATATGCAAATACTTTTTAGTTGTTGAGGCCATGTTTGCTTTATTAGATGCAAAAGCTATCCCACAGCAATAGAAGGAACAGTCAGTTTGAGGCAGGGTTAGCTAGGTGAATTGAAAATAAGATTTAACAAAAGACTACCACTTTTTCCAGAGTGCTTCAGGAATTGAATTCTTAACAGAACAGAATGAAAGAACAACAGAGTTGGAAGGGATCTTGGAGATCTTCTAATACAGAGGTCCCCAACCTTTTGGGAATCAGGGACCACCTTCTGTGGAGAAAGTTTTTTTCCGTGGACTGGAGAGTGTGTGGTTTAGTGTGCTGCCTACATCCCACAGATGGGACTTTGCTTGTTTGTGCGGACTGGTTGCTGGCATGCCGCAGCCCAGTACTGGTCCACAGACTGGGGATTGCTCATGCCCTTATCACCTCGAGGCTCGACTACTGCAATGCTCTCTACATGGGGCTACCTTTGAAAAACGCTCGGAGACTTCAGGTAATGCAAAATGCAGCCGCGCGAGCAGTATTGGGCCTGCCTAGAAATGCCCACATCTCGGCATCACTCCGCGAGCTGCATTGGCTGCCAATTGGTCTCCGAACGCAATTCAAAGTGTTGGTTATGACCTATAAAGCCCTACATGGCATCGGACCAGGTTACTTACGGGACCGTCTGCTGCCCCATGAATCCCAGCGGCCAGTTAGGGCCCACAGAGTCGGCCTTCTCCAGGTCCCGTCAGCCAGACAGTGTCACCTGGTGGGGCCTAGGGGAAGAGCCTTCTCTGTTGAGGCCCCGGCCCTCTGGAATCAACCCCCCCGGAGATCCGTATTGCCCCCACCCTCTCCGCCTTTCGCAAATTACTGAAGACACATCTTTGCCGACAGGCCTGGGGCAGTTAACACCTTGCCCCAGCCAGCGTATGTATGTTTGTATGTCTGTTTGGATGATTGGTTTTTGATTGAGGGGTTTTTATAATGTGTTTTAATGTTAGATTTCTATCCATGTCGTGAGCCGCCCTGAGTTCCTGGAATAGGGCGGCATAGAAATCCAATGAAATGAAATGAAATTGGGGACCCCTGTTCTAATCCAACCCCCTTCAGAAGCAGGAGAGTCTATACCACTCTGGACTAATGGCTGTCCAATCTCTTCTTAAAAGCCTCCAGTGATAAAGCACCCAGAACTTCTGGAGGCAGGTTGTTCCACTGATTAATTATTCTCACTGTCAGCAAATTTCTTCTTAGTTCTAGGTTGCTTCTCTCCTTGATTAGTTTCCATCCTTTGCTTCTTGTCTTGCCTTCTGGTGCTTTGGAGAATAGCTTGACTCCTCTTCTTTGTGGCAGCCCCTGAGATATTAGAACAGGGCTTTTCAACCTTTTCACCCATTGTACCACTTTTAGAATATGGCAATATCCGAGTACCACCAGTCGCCTAGCAAGGTGTCAAAAACTTGGTGACAAAAAAAGGAAAAAAGTGATAAAGTATAGGTAGTCCTCGACTTACAACAGTTTGCTTAATGACTGTTCGAACTTACAATGGTACTGAAAAAGTGGCCCCTAAGCCACAGCTGAGCAAGACATCTGCCTGCCCACCCAGCGGTGCTCTATCTCCTGTTCGAGGTTTTCATTGTTGTGAGCATTTCTGTTGGGGATTGGCAGTGGAGGTGGGGTGGGGGGGTGTTTGGTTTTTATTCCCCCCGTCTGCTGGGTGGTTGCAGCAGGTTTTGGTCACTTCACATGACCCTGGGACACTGTGACCATCATAAATATGAATCAGTTGCCAAGCATCTGAATGTAAATCACAAGACCCTGGAGATGCTGCAACATTCCAGCTGATCAGTGCTTCTTCTGGGTTCAGCAGAAGGGCCAGGATCAGCGCCGAACTCCAGCGCTGATCCTGGTGCTTCCGCTGAGGCCTGACAGCCCTGCAGCTCCAGCCATCTCTTGCTCGGGCTTGTGTGGTGCTGCCACCGGTTCAGCTCATCCCCCTCCCCCACTACCACTTTTCTAGGATGGTGGCATACCACCTCCCAGGTGCCAATGTACCCAGGTGGTACCCGTACTACTGGTTGAAAAGCCCTGTATTAGAACACTGCTATCATGTCACCCCTGGTCGTACTTTTCACTAGACTATAATATGCAATGTAATATAGATTAATGGTTGTCTTTAATATTTTCTCAGCTCCTCTTTTCTGGATGTCTGTTGCCATAAAACTACCATTCTCAGGCACCTATACCCAAGCGTGGGTATCCATCAGGAAGCTCAGAACTGTCTCCCACATGAAGAAATGACAAACTGTTTAAAGCTCTGTGCCTTCTCTCCACAGCATGGCAGGGATCTTCCTCATATCTTCTGTCACTCTCTCACTTCTAATGATTTACTGACCTGCAGTGTAATTAGCGACAACTGGAAAGAATGCCAGTTTTGGAAATGATGGTTGCAGGAGCCCATGAGACTAGATGTCAGATGGCAAGGACAAAACTGAAGCTTACAGACCTCCAATGAGGGACAACCTTGCCTGCTGATGCCTTTCTTCTCTAACAAAGTATCACTGCTGCTCTACCAACATTTATATCACACTCTGTCCAAATGGCTTTTCCCACTAGTCTTGAAAGGCTAAATCAGAGGTCTTCAAACTTGGCTCTTTTATGACTTGTGGACTTCAACTCCCAGAACTCCTCAGCCAGGCACACTGGCTGAAGAATTCTGGGAGTTCAAGTCGACAAGTCATAAAAGGGCCAGGTTTGAAGACCCCTGGGCTAAATGATTATGTGAAAACTATGCTCTTACAAATTTGAAAATGGACACCTCATTTTTAACAGGTTGGTAGAACCTCACTGTTTCTATCTTACAAAGAGTTTCACCTACCCAGGTAGACCACGGAGAACAATATGAAATTCATCAGGTTCCCTTCTTGTTAGATTATATCAATGTTCTCAAATTCAGCGTTGAACGTGGTTTTGTCCAGTGGTAGGCAAAATGACCCATAGGTCTAATCTGAGATTAGGAACCTTTCCAGTTTTTTTCATTTAAATAAAATTAGAAGATGAATCTACGTCTCACTTACTTTGGCTATGTCGTGTAAGGGAACTCAGTGGAGAACGCAATAATGTTTGGAAGAGTTAGCGGTAAATGGAAACCAGGCCTCCAAAGAACACAATGGCTGGATGCCATCAAAGCTGACACTTGCCAGAGCATAGAACAACAAGAAGATTGGAAGATATGGACAGACATGGACCATGGAATCTCCAAGAGTCAGACATAATTGAATGAATATTTATTTATTTATTTATTTATTTCTATTTCTATGCCACCCTATTCCGAAAACTCAGGGCGGCTTACAACATAATCAGTAGCATATAGAAATCAAATACATTATAAAACCCCTAAATTAAAACCAATCATCCGAAACAAACTTACAACAAACATACCCTGGCTGGGGCAAGGTGTCAACTGCCCCAGGCCTGCCGGCAAAGTCTTAAGGAGTTTGCGAAAGGCGGAGAGGGTGGGGGCAATACGGACCTCTGGGGGGAGTTGATTCCAGAGGGCCGGGGCCGCAACAGAGAAGGCTCTTCCCCTAGGCCCCGCCAGGCGACACTGTCTGGCTGACGGGACCTGGAGAAGGCTGACCCTGTGGGCCCTAACCGGTCGCTGGGTTTCATGGGGCAGCAGACGGTCCCGTAATAACATGATCATCAATATAAAATCAATGCTGAGTGATGACATACCTTGTTTTTAATTTATTTGACTGTACACTACTGTGCAACAGTGGCAAGTATCTGTAGCTCAGGTATCTGTAGGATGAGGTTTGTTCTGTGAGCTTGTAAGTTGGTTTCTTCACATTTTGTTACCAGACTAGGTAACATCTTCAGCGGGGTTTAAGGGATGTTTATAAGGGCTTCGTATGGTCAATAGGTCTTGTGATAGGTCAGGGTGTGGTTGTGTCAAGTGAGGGTTTTGTGATGGGTTAGGTGTGAGTCATCAGTGGGAGTCTTGTCACAAGACCCCAAAAAAGATGTTGAGACTCTAGAAAGAGTACAGAGAAGAGCAACAAAGATGATTAGAGGTCTGGAGGCTAAAACATATAAGGAACGGTTGCTGGAATTGGGTATGCCTAGTTTAATGAAGAGAAGGACGAGGAGGGACATGATGGCAGTGTTCCAACATCTCAGGGGCTGCCACAAAGAAGAGGGAGTCAAGCTATTCTCCAAAGTGCCTGAAGGCAGGACAAGAAGCAATGGATGGAAACTAACCAAAGAGAGAAGCAACCTAGAACTAAGGAGAAACTTCCTGACACTGAGAACAATTAATCAGTGGAACAACCTGTCTCCAGAAGTGTGAATGCTCAAACACTGGAAGTTTTTAAGAAGAGACTGGACAGCCATTTGTCCGAAATGGTATAGGGTTTCCTGCCTGAGCAGGGGGTTAGCCTAGATGACCTCCAAGGTCCCTTCCAACTATTATTATTATTATTGTTGTTGTTGTTGTTAAGACTCCCACTGATGACTCACACCTAACCCATCACAAGACCCATCCCCACACCCTCACCTAACACACCGACACCTAACCCATCACAAGACCACATAAAGCCCTTATAGACAGAAGAACATTGACACTGACATCCTCTAAACCCCACTGAAGATATTACCTAGCCTGATAACGAAATGTTCAGAAACCAACTCACAAGCTCGGAGGACAAACCCTCACCCTCATTGTACACAACCATATTTGGGCTGCAAAAATCTGGAAGTCCACTAGATGTCAGGGAACCTTTGCGTTCTGACATTTTGCTGCTTCCCATCATCCTTATATGATAAGACACACATCCCCGGAATCAAAGAATGGTACATAGTTCTCTCGAAAACCAGAGTCCAGGAAACATTTATATGACACATAGTTTCTGAGTCACCAGCTGTCCCTAAAATAAACCCTGATTCTTTTTAAGTCAGTTTATGCCTTTGGCACCCATGTAAAGCAAATCAGAAACCCCCGGAGTAGTTGTGTCCTGCCTTCTCATTCCCAACCGAAACACCACTACCACAGCTTATGCAAAAAAAAAAAAAGGGGGGGGAAAAGGGAGAGGAAAACGTCAGAGAAGTTAAAATGAGCTGCAGCACAATTTTCTGCAACTGAAGCATCCATCTGTTGACAGAATGGGGACGCAGTTCCACAGCTTGGAATTTTTTAATAATACCTCAGGGGAGTTGCCGGCAAAGTTTGGCCAAAATATAATTAGTTTGCACAGCTACTAAAGCCCAATAAAAAGCTTTAATTTATATTTGTATCTCCTAAAACTCAAGATGCACGGATCCTGGCATTTCGGTCACCGACCAGAACGGGGTGAGTCAAGAAGAATGGCAGGGTTTCCTGTATTTAACAAAGAAATTAGATAATTGTCTTAAGGGCATCTTTTGGAGGGAAAAGGAAAGAAAAAGACTATTGCAATCTGGAAAGCCCAGATTCTCCCAATTCTCCCCTTTTTGTTTCAAATAGACGTGCATGCACCTAAAATGCATCCAGGTTTTCTTTCATTCCAGGAATGATCACACCACCAATTTCAATAAAATCTGTCCTTAGAGATGAAATTAACATCTCCAGCACTGCATACCAAGCAAAGAATGCCAACGAAGAGTACATAGGTAGAAAAGGGATCTCTCTCTCTCTCTCTCTCTCTCTCTCTCTCTCTCTCTCTCTCTCTCTCTCTCTCTCTCTCTCTCTCTCTCTCTCTCTCTCTCTCTCTCTCTCTCTCTCTCTTTTTCAGCCTGGCACAGGTGTTTCTTTAACTGTCTCTTTTAGATAAATAAATATCTTTAAAAAAATGTCCCAAGATAAAGCAGCATTTTTTCCCCCAGTTAGGCTTAGAAGAATACTGTGAAAATGAAAAAGGAGCTTCTTACGTCAAAGATGCTCTGATCTGAATTATCTAAGCAAATGTAGATATTTAAACACCCCAAACTTATTGCTGGATTGAAATGCCTGGCAGAGAATGTTAAAAACTCAGGTTCGTCCACCTGTTTTGCTATTCTTGTATGGTGCGCTAAAATTAAATAGTCTATATTCAGATCAGCATCAGTCCGCTACTGTTCTCTCCCATGCAGCCTTCCAGCCACATTATATTCCCATCATAAGGACCGCTATTTTTTTTCTTGTTTATTCTCCAGCAGCACAGTTTCTTCAGTAATTCTGTTCACCAAAGAGTAACAAATCTATTTGAGATGCACTTTGAGACATTCTTAGTTCATTTTCTAAGTTGAAATGCATTCCCCGCTGTTATTATTAGTTTTTGCAGAGAAGACCCTCAACAATCAAAAAAGAAAAAACAAACAAACTAATGTTTGCACTAGGGCAGAGGTCCCCAACTTTTTGGGCACCAGGGACCGGTTCCGTGGAGAGAGGTTTTTCCGCGGATCGGAGGGTGTGTGGTTTTGTGTGCTGCCTACATCCCACGGATGGGGCTTTGCTTGTTTGTGCAGACCGGTTGCTGGCATGCCATGGCCCGGTACCGGTCCACGGACAGGGGGTTGGGAACCCCTAGGGGAAAATGGGCATCCAATGAACCACAATGGTTAGAATGCAGTATTTCAGACAAACTGCCCACAGCCTGGAGTTCGATGCGGATGGGCTCAAGATTGACTCAGCCTTTCCAAATAGACCTATTACACAAATGCAGAACGGAACTTTCAACAAGCAAAAAAACTAGAGCCCATTCTGAAGATGGGAATCTGAAGATTCAAGGATGAGTTTAATTACCCAGAGAATTTGACATAAACTAAGCATTGAAGGAAGTTGACTTCAAACACTGCACATATTTGCTTTTTGTTTTTGTCCTTATTTTGCAATAGCACCAGACAGCACAATCTAGAACCCCAAGATGCTGCAGCCATCATAAATATACCGGTATGTACAGTCAGTGGTAAAGCCCCTGAATTTTGTGCACATGTCCAGGTGGGTGCTGTGTGAGTCACGAGTGTGAAGATCGGTTGTAAGTTTCAAGGCCACTGTAACTTTGAGCAGTTGATAAATGAACTGTTGTAAGTTGAGGTCTATTTATAGCTGCTTTGGGTCCAGCAAATGAGAGCACTATGTCTATTTGCACTTCTGCTTCAATGAGATTTGAATCAAAGCCCATCATCCTCCAAATGTTGTAGCGTTAAACCTATATGAATGTAGTTGACCAAGTACATCAACACAGGTTTATGGGTACATATTGGAATGACGTGGGGTGGGAGTATCAATAGCCATGGACCCATTTTTTTGTAAAAAAAAAAAAAGTGTCCTGTGTTTCAGAAAACAAGCTTACACTGACAACAGGGGAGATATTCATATTGAAAATAGGAACACAGAGGCTGCGCAAAGCAAAAGCAATTGAACTTGGCAGCAGGAGCTACTTCAGCACTTTGAAAAAAAGCATCAGAGAAGAGGTGTTTCACCCCAGAAAGTGTTGAGGCTGAGCAAATCCATCTCAACTGGTTGTTTTGCTTTGATGCAAGGTGTTTCTCAGCACAAAGAAACGAAGCTGTGTGAATATTACTCCAATCAGCCAGGGAATACGTTATGCCGCATTATAGAACTGCTTTTCAACAGAATCACTCCCTTGAAGATTTGCCCAATCTGACCAAATGCCTTCAGAGAGGGGTATCTCTTTTTCTTTTTTTTCATCATTAAGAGAGTGGCAAAGAAAAATAAAATGAAATTAATCTTCTCTCTGTTGCTCATTGCCTTGATATTGAGAAGGATTCTCCATATCCATTCAGTTTTTTCCCCTTTATTTTAAAACATTTCGCCTATTAATTGCCTTCTTGTAATTTACTTCTACTCTTCTTTGGGCTTGACAGGACAAATTCAGACCTGCATCAAGCAAAATGATGCTAACTGTTTAATGGGTTAGTAGTAGTACAGGGTCAGTGACTGGTTAAATGTACTCCTGAGGCTGTTTATCATGAATGAAGGCAAATATAGGTGTCCCAGGATAATGTTGCAAGATTATATGGGTGGGTCACGGGGACCAGAAGTTTAGTCTTCTGAGTTTTGGGACTCATGCTGGAGCCCATCCTGAAGGAACTTCTCTCTACCAGAATATGTGCTTTGGGCATTCTATGTTTCATATTTAGATGTTGATTGATTGATTGATTGATTAGCCAGCCATCAACACACCAATCAAGCAATAGGAAGGCACTATATAAATATGACTCATAAAATAGCCCAAAGCACATATTCCAGTAGAGAGAAGTTCCCTGAGGATGGGCTCCAGCATAAGTCCAAAAGCTCGGAAGACTAAGCCTCTGGTCCCAGTGACCCACCCAGATTGGATCTATCTGTTTATGCTCATGTCCTTGGGAATAAGTTCCATTCAATCAAGGGCTTATTCTGGCTAGATATAATCACTCTATCAACAACTTCAAACCTACTGGAAAGTTAAGATCAATGCTATGTTATTCTTACTGTTTCTGCTTTGCTATAATTTTGTAATTTTGCTTCCCCCTCCCCCTTTTCAGTAAAAAAAAAGGTTTTTCCAAAGTAGGATGTTGAAAATGGGTTGAGAAGCACTTCCCTATCCTCTTACTCAGAGGTCCATGACCTTTTGGGCACCAGGGATCGGTTCCATGGAGAGAGGTTTTTCCATGGACCGGAGAGGGTGTGGTTTTGTGTGCTGCCTGCATCTTGTGGATGGGGCTTTGCTTCTTTGTGTGGACCAGTTGCTGGCATGCCACAGCCCGGTAACGGTTCATGGACTGGGGGTTGGGGACCCCTGGCCTAACTGCATATCCAAAGTGCACACAATTACATCATTGGAAGACCTAGTACAAGTAGTTCTCAACTTACAACTGGTCACTTAACAGACCCTGAAAAAGATACTAACCATACAGATTCAAAGTTCAGATGGCCAGGGTCCACCTGTGATCATGTCACTGCATTTGGGGCTGTGAACAATCATCTCACATGTCATTTGCAATGTCCCGGAGTCACGTGACTGTGACAAATTAACATTTTTTTGCTGGAAACTGGCATTTACTTCTGGTTTCCAGCAAAATAATCCCCCAAAGCGAACAATGAATTTGCTTAACAGCAGTGTTCACTTAACAATCACTGCAACAACAACAAAGGTTGTAAAATTGGGCGTGGTCATGTGAGGACTCACCTAACTACCATCACAACTTATGACCATAATTGCAGGCTCAATTATGGTCCCAAGTGAAGGACTACCTGTAATTCTATTTCCTTAACGTATCATTTTTTAATTTCTTTTTAATCCCCATTAGGGTTTTTTGTGATGACCCTTTGATCTTGACTGCTATGTACATTCCACACCTGTGCAGCCGTCACTTTCTGCTGGCATGCCACGGCCCGGTAACGGTTCATGGACTGGGGGTTGGGGACCCCTGGCCTAACTGCATATCCAAAGTGCACACAATTACATCATTGGAACAAGTAGTTCTCAACTTACAACTGGTCACTTAACAGACCCTGAAAAAGATACTAATCATACAGATTCAAAGTTCAGATGGCCAGGGTCCACCTGTGATCATGTCACTGCATTTGGGGCTGTGAACAATCATCTCACATGTCATTTGCAATGTCCCGGAGTCACGTGACTGTGACAAATTAACATTTTTTTGCTGGAAACTGGCATTTACTTCTGGTTTCCAGCAAAATAATCCCCCAAAGCGAACAATGAATTTGCTTAACAACAGCAGTGTTCACTTAACAATCACTGCAACAACAAAAAAAAAGGTTATAAAATTGGGCATGGTCACATGAAGACTCACATAACTACCACCACAACTTATGACCATAATTGCAGGCTCAATTATGGTCCCAAGTGAAGGACTACCTGTAATTCTATTTCCTTAACGTATCATTTTTTTATTTCTTTTTAATCCCCATTAGGGTTTTTTGTGATGACCCTTTGATCTTGACTGCTATGTACATTCCACACCTGTGCAGCCATCACTTTCTGTGGGTGTGGGGTAGCTACCAAATGGGGCTGACCTATTGCAACTTTTCCATGGAGATGTTAAGCAGAACAACCTGATCTTGGTTGATGAAGTCTCGGTTTGGTCATCTTGCAATGGCCAACTGGATTGAAGCAATATGTTGAGAGGAAGTGGGATCATATCCTGTAGCCCTAGCTCAATGCCTGGTGTGAACCCAGAAAAAAAACAGATTAATCTGTAACTAAGTTAAATGTGCATACTTAGCCTATGCCCTTAATACTCATCCTGTACTTCAAAATTTGATAACACATATTTTATAAAAGGAAAAGGGAAACTAAGTGCAAATGCAACCTTTGACATTACTGTATTTATAAGCCTTTAGCCCTAGCTGATGCCTTACAGGCTGTGTAACCAGGCTCAAAAGTCTTTCATGCTCTCCCTCTTATATCGGAAACATGCCTCAAAACCCATGGCAGATAGCCAGGTTAAACATAATGTAGTGGTATGAACTGCTGCCAAGTTAATGCTGCCTGTAATATACTTTACCTCATTAAACAATGCTCACCAAGATTCCCATCTACTCAGAAACAATTGGTCTCCATAGTCTACTGCTCATCTTCCAGGTTCTTTGGCTGTAACATGTGGGCAGTATCAAGCAATAATGGTAACGGAATCAGAGCTCAGAGCTAATGCTGTGATCATTTCAAGAATTAAACAAAAAGACGGTTGAATTATCAACAGGATTTGAATCTTTGGTTAATTTCACTGGCACCCCCATGATAGTCTGTTGGCCTCGAGAAGAAAGATTAAGATCTTATTTGCCAAGAAAATTGGACAAGCCAGCATGCTGATTTCGGCTCAGCCGAGGCATCTCTGGACTAGAAGATCATTCTACAGAAATCAGGGTGAGGGTTAAAAAGGAAGGCAATCTTAAATGAAACAGCTAATGGCGAGTATAGAGTATACATATATTTAGATCTATGCTGGTTTATGACCCTAATGAAGATTTGATTGGATGTATTTAGATTGATCTATCCACCTAGTAAATGTTATGAGCATTAGCGCTTGTGAAAATAGGCCAACAAGATTAGGACTATTGCTTGCTCAGACACCACCACACTCATTTAATCAGATAATGCTTTTTGATATAAGCAGTTCCTAGTTATTACATTAAGTAAGTTGCAAATATGTCTGCACTAGTACAAACATGGCAACAGATTCCATGGGAAGAAGAAAGCTTTAACAGTGAAAGCTATGGATTAGCTAGATCTGGACTTTCTTAAACAGAGCACTCCATTATTTTATGGAAGCATTCTTGCAAAGCAACTAACTTATAAATGAAACTACTCTCCTTAAAAAAAACCTAACAGGCACTGAGATGTCTTAATTGTTTAGACTTCCTGCTGGTTCCTTGTGCTGGGCCAATTTAGATTATGAGCTGTAAGAGTGTGAGGCTCACAAGTTCAGAATTTAGCAACTCTACCAGTTCCGTCTCTACAGCGTGTGACCCTTTGGGGTCACCACCATTGTTACCAGACCGAAAAAGTCTATCACTCAAACCCAGTTGTTATAAAATAACTCCGCATTTTCTCAGAGCAAGTTTTGCTCAGTGAAAGTGGACAGAGCTGAACCTGAGAGTTTTCTGTGGAGAGGAAATTCTATAGCTGCCTCCTATACCTGTTCTATTTCTTGACCTTCAAGGTGTCAATCTTTTGAAGCCTGCTGAAAAAAAATTGTCTCTGTTTCTGCCATTTGAGTGAACTCAGCCCCTCCCAGGATTCTGACACTAATAATATTATCCGCCAAGCTACCAGCTTCTGTATTGAATCTGTCCCAGCAGGTGTCAATGTTGACCTTCCAGACACTCTCCATGCTTCCCCACATCCGATGTCTTGATATTTGCTAGCTCAGACGAACACATCCTGTCAATTAAAGCTTCTCAGGCCCACGCTAATGAAGGCAAGCTGCTTTTTCATCAAGTGGCAATTGAAGAAGTAGGCAGAAAGACAGGGAGTCCAAAAAGACATTTTCAATCTTCTTTCTGCATGTTGGAGAAATGAAAGGTAAGACATCTTTGTTTGGCTAGAAATTAACGCTTGCATGGTATTAATGATTTTCTGTAAACTGTAGTCATGAATACCACATTCTACAGTCTGACAGTTCAAGGAAGAAGAGAATGAGAAATAATCTCAGGAACAAATAACTTATTTCATTTTTGTCCGTTCAAGTCAATCTTCACTTCTGTCAACAGCCCGGACAAGCTCTTGCAATTTTCATGGCAAGGTTTTGCAAAAGTGGTTTGCCCTAGTCTGCTTCTTAGGGCTGACACGCCCAGCTGGCTTTGTGCCTAAGGTGGGACTAGAACTCACAGTCTCCTGGTGATTGGCCCAAAATAAGCAGGCTAATTTTCATGCCTAAGCAGGACTAAAATTCATTGTCTCCTGGTGATTGATGGAAGATCACTTAGGAGGCTTTCCTGGCTAAGGTGAAACTAGAACTCACAATCTTCTGATGATCGTTCCAAAATCATCAGCCAGCTTTCATTCTTAAGGTGGGACTGGAACTCACAGTCTCTAGTTTCTGATGATGCCTTCACCACTATACCAAACTGTCTCTCTGTACTATTTAATGTCACTTTTTGTCAGTTTCATTTCTCCCCAGAGTTCCAAAACTGCAGTCCAACACATAAAAGTGATCAAAGCCAAATAAAAAATAATTTACTTTGCATAATAGGTCATTAACCTAGAAAACTGGTTGCAATATGCCACTATGTTAATTATTGAATAAAGCTTATTAAAAACCAACGAATAATCACTTATGTATTCCAAGGGATTAGAGATATCAACTTCAGGGGATGGGAGATTGAAGAGAAAAGAGACAATTTAATTTGTTCATCTCTATCTATTTGTCTACCCCAGTGTCTGCCCCCATGTCTTTTTCTCTTTTAGTAATACACAACATGGGATGAGATCAGGGGTAACCCCAGAGCATAGCTTAAAAAAAAAAAAGGTTAAGATGGTGGCCATCCAATTTTACGTAAAAGACTATTATTATTTTTTTAGCCACAATCAGAAGAGTCCTCTGGGTGAACAATAGAATAACAGAACAACAGAGGTGGAAGGGACTTTGGAGGTCATCTAGTCCAACCCCTGGCTCAGGCAGGAAGCCCTATGCCATTTCAGACAAATAGTTGTCCAATCTCTTCTTAAAAACCTTCCAGTGTTGGAGCATTCACAACTTCTGACACTAGCCATATTAAACTGCCTTCTAATTCTGCATTTTGTTAAACTGATTTTCATAGCTTCAAAGGCCTATTTCCTGTAAAACAGAAGAAGACCAAGTTTTCAAACAACTCACGCTTTGGCCTCAATTCAAGACTTATTCTATTCTAAATTATTAACTTATTCTATTTCTAAATTATTCAACAAAAGGATCCCTGGTGGTCCTCTTAAGTGCATTAATATCTTTCTTAACAAAAACTGTACTGCTCTTTCAAAGAGTTATATTACTCTAATTTAGGGGACAGCTAGAGGGATTTGGAATGGAAACCAGCCTTAAATGAAAACATTTATAAAAACACACTAGCTGTTGCAATTCTGAAGCATTTTGGAATTTTGCTTATAGCCTGCTACACCACTGCAGTGAAAACTTCATTTACTAGAAATTTATCATGCGGGCACTAAGTAGAAGAATTCATAGTGGAATCCAGATGCTGCAAACATTTGGTTCTCCAATTCCGATGCACAAGCTATACCTTCAACCTTTTGACAAATAGCTCAATCAGTAACAGGTTTAATGGTATTATGGGAAGATTGGATGCACCAGGTAATATAAAATTTAGAAAGCATGCAGATTAAAATATATGTTCTCTTAGGGATGGACAGCTTATGCTATTTCTAGTTTTTCTCAGTTTCATGTGTATTCAGTCATACATTAATTCCATTTGCTGCTGTTTTTTTTTTAAAGCCACATGAAAACATATATTCAAACCAATATTTTTTCTGCTAGGTATTCTTGTCATGAATTTTCACTTAGCTATACATTTATGTACTATGTGCATATGTATTTTCTTTACAATTTTGAACCAAAAAATGCTAAATGTTGCAAACCACGGAGACATATAAAACAAAAAGATAACCGTAGGCCAAGCTGTGCAGTATGCCACATACAATTTCAGACCACAAAACTCTCTAACAATCTGAGGTTTAATGGTGATTTTTGTTTGTTTGTTAAACATTTCATTTAGCATAAAATCTTCAGGTTTTATTACAGGTCACATTAGGATTTCAGTGATACCTAGTGATACGCACTGCTGATGTAAATTATTCTTTACAAAACAACTTCCAATCCCTCCAGATGCAAAAGAAAGATAATTCACTGTCCTGTTTCTTTTACCATTTTTAGTACAATTACCGAACTAAATGTTATCATACCATTTTTCAACTGAAAATTATTTAATATTTCTATTGCCAAGAGATTCACCATTTAGCTGCCCAAAGCAAAAACGGAAACAAGTCTCTTCTTATACATTGACACCACACTCTCTCCATGAAAAATACAGGCAATAATCCTAATGTTGGTGAATTCATTAGTTACATTCTTTAGTTTAATTCTTTAGTTATAGCATTCAGTTTGTCAAAAGCATTTTTTTTAATCTGATCTTTTTCAGATATTTAAGACCTTCCAATTTTTTGGGAGGGGGGGGGATAGTTATGAGATAATGGTGCAATTCTTCTAATGGTTACATTTTATCAGTGGAAAATCTTTAAATAAAAGTCCTGCAAAAAAAGCTTTAAGAAATCTCCCTGAGTGTCACAACACTAGCCAGGTGTCATCACCCATCTGTCTATTTGCAACAGTGATTCAGGTATCCAATGTTTTGTTTTAAAGACCATAGAAAAAGGACTATAATACACAGGACATCCCTTGAAGGAAACAATATGGAACCACTGGAATTGCACGGCAGCAAAACTGAAGTAACAGTTTTGCAGAGAACTAGAAAATGGGATAGCAGAAATGTGGGAGAATTGAAATTTGGGAGAACAGAACACATCCTTCTTGAGACATCTTCTAAGAGTCATTGTTTGTTGTGTAAAAAAACTTTTAGAAGGCCTACTCAAATCCTATCAGGTGCCAGTTTGAGATCTTCTGGACAAAATGAAAAAAGGATCCTCAGGTAAATCATTATTTTGAGGGTGACTGTGTGGCCCATTCTAAACACCTCAGTGCAACATGAAATCAGGCCAAGGCTACCCAAGCTAATTACCTAACTCTGCAGGTAAAATCTGATTAGCCTGCTCCTCTCCCCTTGGTTGCTTCAGAGTTTCCATAGCAGCTAAAACCGACACATAATGGAGAGCTCTGATTTCAACTCAAGTAAAGTTCTTGGAGGGAAAAAAAATCTGGTTTCGATAACAGGGACTCAGACATCTCTGCAGAATGAAAATATACCAGTGGCCACACCCGAAAATGAAACCCATCAGTTGAAGCGAAAGCCCATGGATGACAACGGAACCCTGTGCCACTCATTAGGTAGAGCAGGGGTATCCAACCCCCAGTCCATGGGCCAGTACGGGGCCGTGGCATGTCAGCAACCGGTCTGCACAAACAAGCAAATCCCCATCCATGGGATGCAGGCAGCACACAAAACCACGCACCCTCTGGTCCATGGAAAAACTTCTCTCCACGGAACTGGTCCCTGGTGCCCAAAAGGTTGGGGACCTCTGAGGTAGAGCATCGGGTGAAGTTAGAGGGGTTGTCAGAATGAGAAAATATAGGGTTGGCCTCCTATGGGCCCCGTCTGTCAGGCAATGTCATCTGGCGGGGCCTAGGGCTAGGGCCTTCTCCGCCCCAGCCCTCTGGAACCAGCTTCCCTCAGAGGTTCGTACTGCTTCCTCCCGCCTAGCTTTCTGGAAATTGTTAAAGACGCATTTATGCCGACAGCCTTGGGGCGTATGAGCTGTGCTCTGCCCCTGGGCCTAGGAATGTCCCTCCATCAGCAACTGTGAGCTGACTGTGCTTGTTTGCTGTATGAATGTGATTAGTTTTATTGTATAATTTTATTGTATTGTTTTGTAAGCTGCCCTGGGTCCTAGGAGAAGGGCGGCATATAAGTTTAAGTAATAAATAATAAATAAATAAATAATAGAATAAGTACAAGATGAAGATGTGGCTCAAAAAATTCCAGCCTTTTTCTGTCCCAAAGGTGCTTCTTTTTTTTTTTTTCCCCAGGAGGCAACTGGTCTTCCCTGTGTTTCTTTTGAAGACGTTTCGTTTCTCATTCAAGATGCTTCTTCAGGTCTGGCTAGATGGTGGGGAGTGGAAGGATATCTATTGCTTGCAGACAGATGGTCCTTTGCATCAAAGCTTCTTGGATGAGAAGCGAAACATCTTCAAAATAAACACAAGAAAGTCCAGTTGCCTCCTGAAAAAAGCACCTTTGGGACAATCATCATATAGATCAGACATGTCAAACACAAGGCCCAGGGGCCAGATGCCGCCCACGAAGTGGTTTCATGTGGCCCGCGAAGCCATCCTGGAAACAGTGAGGCAATGGCCCCCGCTGCCTTGGCCCTGGCCCAGGCCAGCTGGGAGCCAATGTACAATTTCGTGGTGGCCATCTTGGCACTTGCCCCGGTGGACCATAAGAACATAAGAACATAAGAAGAGCCATGCTGAATCAGGCCAAAGCCCATCGAGTCCAGCATTCTGTGTCACACAGTGGCCCACCAATTGTACATGGGGATCTTGAGCAGAAAGAGAAGGCAAAACCCTCCCTTTCCCTTGACCCCCAACAAATGGTACCCAAGGGAATCCTGCCTGCCTCAACCAACATAGAGGCGGCACATGGACATCCGTTTTAATAACCACCGATACACTTGGCATCCATGAATCTATCTAGCCCTGCCTTGAAGCTGTCAAGGCTGACAGCTGTCACGACCCCTTCAGGAAGTGAATTCCATAAATCAACGACCCTCTGGGTGAAGAAATATTTCCCTTTATTTGTCCTCACTTTCTTAGCTATGAGCTTTAGGGAGTGCCCCCTTGTCCTGGTATTGTGTGATAGAGAAAAGAATTTTTCTCTATCCACCTTTTCTATCCCATGCATGATTTTATACACTTCGATCAAGTCACCCCTTAAACGCCGTCTTTCAAGGCTGAAGAGACCAAGGCGTTGCAATCTGGTTTCATAAGGGAGGCGCTCCATTTCCTTGATCATTCTTGTTGCCCTTTTTTGCACCTTTTCCAGTTCCATTATATCCTTCTTGAGGTGCGGTGACCAGAACTGTACACAGTACTCCAAGCGTGGTCTCACCATCGATTTGTACAGAGGCAATACAACACTTGCTGACTTATTTTCGATTCCCTTCCTAATCATGCCAAGCATGGAATTTGCTTTTTTTACTGCTGCTGCGCATTGGGTTGACATCTTCATCGAGCTGTCCACCAAAACCCCAAGATCCCATGCCTTGGCACTTGCCCCGGTCCCACTCCCTTCTGCCAGAGACCCTCAGATCTGTTGCACTCCTGCCCAGGCCCCCACAGACACCCTTGATGCGAATGATGTAGAACTGCCCACTCCCACCCAGTAGGCCACACCCACTCCATCCATGCCCATCCAGTAGGCTGCACCCACCCTGGCCACACCCACCCAGCCCCCCCAGGGCAACTGCAATGTTGATGCGGCGCTCAATGAAATTGAGTTTGACACCCCTGATCTAGATGACTGAGGATCTCCATAGACAGCCTTTTTCTGCTTCTTCCAAAATCTTTCCCTATTTTTTCCCACTCACCCAACAACTGTGATTTAGGCAAAAAGTAGTGATAATCTGACTGAAATCTGTCATTATGATTCATGACAGATTTGGGTTTTTTATCTTTCCTTCTTTCTGAGCTCAGAGACACAACAAAAACAGTAGATTCCTTCCTGGACTATCCCATTTTTAGACTATAAGGTTGATAAATGCATCTTTTAACACACACACACACACACACACACACACACACACTCATCCAACCACAAACCTTATAAGAGGAAAATAATTGTGTCATGGAGAAAAGTGAGTTTCAATCACATTGCATTTTTACACATTCAGTGGAATCCATAGATTAGAAAATAAACATAATGCGTGCTATTTTCCAAATAGAAAATAAATTGATCAGTGAAATCAAATGATCGGAAAGCTTGCTTGCCTGGTTGCTATTTTTCCCTATTTCTTTTCTTTTTTTTTTTTTGGACACAGGGACATTCTTGTGGAATATGAGCATTTGTTGTGAAGAGGTTTCTCCACATTATTCAGTTCTGGGTGTACCGAAGTACTTTGTTCTCTTATTACATATCAATTGTGTGTAGCAGAAGGGAACAAATACACCGAGAGAGCCACAGATGTTCAATTTGCTGATGTTAATTGTCTTATTGTATCTTTTAGCTCAGTTAATATTTGGCATATATATTTTGCTCGGTATGTACTGGGTCTTAAGGGGGGGAAAACCCAGAAGAAAAATAAAGTAGAACTCATAACCACTGCCTACCTCTGCACTAGGGAATTAATATCCATAGGCACAATGACTCTTCAGATCAGGAAATATGCTAAAATAAATAAAGCAAATAAGATGGTTGTCAAGAATGGACATGTCTGACATCAAGGCATCCTACTATGTAAGGCAGCAACATTCCAGGACCAGGATTTTGAAGGGGAGGGACCATTTAAAGTTTACCTTACCTTTAGGTGAAATGTGTCTCCAGGTGATTGTCGGGTCTGGCCTTCCTGTAGCTATGCAGGTGAGACTTATGTTGCCACCTTCATTGATGGAGATGTCTGAGGAGATCTCAATAATCTTGGGAGGTACTGCAGGGACAAGAAAAGGAAGAAAGTCAGCTAAAGAATTAGGAAAGCTATTAATTTCTGAACATTCTTTGAGAGAGACCGTAATTCACTAGAGAGATACAGAACATGAGGATGGAGGTTCATTCTCTGAGCTTGTGTGCTGGTTTCTGAATGTTTCATTACCAAACAAGGTAACATCTTCAGCTGGAATTTAGGGGATGTCAGTGTGAATTTGCTTATAAGGGCTTAGTGTGGTCAGTAGGTCTTGTGATGGGGAGATCACATCAGGTAAGAGTCTTGTAATGAGTCCGGTGTGCGTTGCGTCAAGCAAGAGTCTTGTGATGGGTCTTGTGATGGGGTCAACCCACAAGCTTGGAGAATGAACTTCCATCCTCATTCTACACTCAAAGTACAGATATTTGCTATTATTACATTTAAAACCATAGCTTCCTCAATTTTTGCAGGAGAACTTCTTAATGGAAATTACGGAGAACCCCAGTTGGTCAATGATCATCACGTTGGACTAAATAGACCAATGATTCAACTCAATATAATGGACCATTCGCAGTTGTTCTATTGAACCACAGTAGAGATTTGTTTCCTGTAGAAGGATAACCAACAGAAATTGATGTGGCCCTCAAAGCAATTCAATCAAGCCTTGCAAGTGTCACCAACTTTCATCCAAGATATAATAATATTTCTGTTCATAGCTTGATCCATAACTAGTTTTGTAGAAGCTTAAGAAAAGGGAGAAGCTTTCTGCCAGTCAAAAATAACTCAGAAGGATGGATGGCAAGCAAGCCTCCTGGTTATAAATTTTAAGTATCTTTTATTGGGTAATTGGATCAACTCATTCCAAATGGATTGTACACCAATTATATTCTCTCAGATCACATGGTTTGGGAGAGTACACCTAGCAATGTAGATAACACTCTCCTTAAGAGAATATGTGCCAAGGATAAAAAAATAATATTCCTATCTCTTCCTACTGTCCTCCATATATTAATATGTCCTTGGCATACTATTTGATCAGTCCCATCATGCATTTAACATTTTCAAAGGCTGAGTTTTTTTGTCTATGAACTTACACACCTCTTCCCTTTTAGACTAAAAATACAGCAAATTTGAGTTAACATAGCCACGTCTTGTGTACATCATGGTATTTATTTACCTGGCATAAGAACCATTGGTTGAGAGATGCTCATATATTTGTCTCTGTATTTTTTTTATTAAATACCTACAAGTCCATATCACTATCTACATATATTCTATGCTGGGGGATCAAGAAACACAATATGAAATAATAACAATCCAGTACCAAAACACCAGCTGAACCATAAAAGGCAACACTAATTGATTGATTGATTGATTGATTGACTGACTGATGAAAACATCAAAAGGCTAATAAAAAACATAACAAAAGAACCAAGAAGTAGAAAGCAAATCATTTTCAAATTCTACATTTGCTACACAAAGTTAGTATTAGCCACCAGGAGTTATTTGCCCCTGGATATGATTAAAATTTTGAAGTACAGAGACCAACTTCTGCGTTGTATTTTTCTCAATATTTTTTGAGTTAGGTAATTCAAATGAAGCTTATGACCACTCAGAGAGAATCCTAGATTTGGCACATTAGCCTCAAAAAGAAGGATCCTCCATACTTTAATACCTTGGAATCTGCTTTCCTCAATTCCTTCCCTATGTCCCATCCATGTGCCAGCCACCTTTTCAATCTTTTTCAAGGAAGCTGGATAAATGTAGAATGGACACGGAGGCTTTGCATTCATTGCCTTTGACACAAAGTAAGTAATTTATTGATCTGTAAAACACTTGGAGACGCTCAGGAAAGGATTATGTCATGCCAACACTAGGCAATAAAATAAAAAATGATGGACTTTTCTGTGAACATGAGAGGTGATTTAAGGTTCGTAGCTGGAAGTGTAGTTAAAGTACATTTTAAGTGGAAATCAAGCTAAGTAATGAATTACCCTATGTCTGGAAAGGCTATCAGGAGTTCATTTTCTTGGCTTCTGACTCAAGAGCTAATATTCTACCTGTACACTAGAGAACAAAAAAGGACCAAGCTAGTAGAATGGGCTTAAGTAGGAGACAGGGCAAAAATATTTAGACATGAATATTGGTTTGACTTCATTGCAGAATAGGATATGAAATATATATCCCAGTGTGATGACTTTATGGAAGATGATGTAGAAGATCCAAAATTGTCCACATGGAACAAATAAGAGCTTTTGAAGAAAGACTATAAAGACACTTGCAGCATCATGAAGATTAATTTATTTATTAGCGTGCAAGCTTTGCTTCATGCATCTGAGGAATTATGGGCCATAAAAACCAATGCAAGAATAAAATTGTCTTGAAGGTCTCAGAGGTGTTGTGCTCATCACAAATGGACATAGTTTGAGGCAACTATAGGAACAGGGCAACCTGACCTGGTAGGCTCACAGCTAGAGAACAGAAACAAAGATAGATCCAGTACCATAGGAAAAATAAATTCAGAGGGTACAAAGGAATTACTGGATTATTTCTGTATTCCTCTTCTAGGTCCTACAAAACACTGAATAATGAAAGTCCCTGAAGCCAGCTGGAGGTAGCATCTTAATCAAAATATTCTGCCTCTGCTATACAGCTTCCGAAGTTGCCAGAAAGTACAGTCCTTGGCTAGGTTATGTTTAATTCCTTGTTTCTGGGTGGTGGTGTAGTGGTTAGAATGCAGTACTGCAGGCTAATTGCCCACAGCCAGGAGTTCGATCCTGACCTGCTCAAGATTGACTCAGCCTTCCATCCTTTTGAGATCAGTAAATGAGGACCCAGATTGTTGAGGCAAGTTGCTGACTCTATAAAGCACTCTGTAAAGCACTATGGAGTAGTATATAAATCTAAGTGCTATTGCTATTATTTCTACTACATGTCTACCAGATTTGCACCCTGTGACCTTTCTTTGTATTTAAGTTAGCTGTGTATAAAGTCCTTTGGTTCCATGAACAGAAATACTGATGTACTTGACTCTGACCTGTTCCAGTTTGATCAATGCTACATTTCCCCTTCAGTTTGTAAATTCTTTAATGCTGCTCTCAGACAGAAATAGGACAATAAGATGTATTTTTATATCCAGATCCCTTCTGGGATCTAAAGGAATAAATATATAGATCAGTCTACACTTAGAATGAGTCATGTGTCAGCAGTTAGAAACAAGAGCTGATCACAAAGAACTAAGTAGGATTGGATTTGGTTAATCCTTTCACATGAGATCATCAGGAAATCCCAGGGCGGCAGGCTAAGCTGGGAGGTTGAAAAAGACATAATAGAAGAAAGCAATGGCAAGAAAACAATGTGGAGATGCTGAAATCAACCCCAAGGCAACTTTATCAACATCCAATTTGTTCCAAAGACCCACCCAATAGTAATAATAATACTAATAATTTTAATATGTGGTTTCCATATTATAACCAAACCTTTCCCTAATATATGCACAGATTCTTCCAAATTAGTGCAACTTGGTAACCAACCTTTTAAAGGAGCATAGTGGTTTGAGGGGTTAGGATGCTGGGTTGGACTTTATCAAGTCTGTGTTTGAGACCCAATAGCTGCCATGGGGTAGGGTTGAGCTCTCGTCCTTCCCTCCAGCTCCTGCCGGGGACATGAAAGGAGCCGCCGACTGGGCATCCCAAGAGCAATGGTGATGTCATTGGCTAATCCTTTCAACCTGAAAGTGCCTCAGTACTTCTGACACAAGTGCAGCAACTAATCTTTAAAGGCCATGAATTGTGATGTGGCAGATTCTGTTTCAGCCAGTTGTACTAAGTGTTTGAAAAGAAATCTGCCCTTAAAATATCTTTATCTGATTTGGGCTAATTTTACAAATGTAAGAATTGTCCAAAGATTTGTTGCACTTCTAAAAATATTGAGCTCCCCATATCTGTTGTCTTCTCTGTCTTGGATGTTTGTGTGTGTGTGTGTGTGTGTGTGTGTGTGTGTGTGTGTGTGTGAGAGAGAGAGAGAGATGCTATTTGGGTAAATTGGGCATGTCACACTTGTGACATCACGTGATGTCGCACAATATATCGTGACTTTTTCCCCATTGCCGGTCATGGGGTAGGCGCGGTTTCGGCGTGACGCATCCGGTCCGTGAGCCGGCAGTTTGACATGCTTGGGGTAAATGAAACCAAAATGATCTTGGTGCGATAACTATTTTGATCCTGCCAGACAGACAAACAAATGCTGCTTGCTTCATGCCTTATCCAGTGGAACTAATTTTGCCTTGAGACTCTCAGTTGCTGGCAGGATAGGACAAAATAATACAAGAGACCTCCAAGTTTAACAATGATCTAATGTTGTCTTTCACTCTTGTGCGGGATGATTACCTTCAATATAATATTTTTACTGTACTCTCTTATGTAGCTCAGAGTAGTTTAAAAACTAAATCAGTGTGTCGTGAACTCTCATCAATATAGATTATAGTCCCCACATTAATCAACTATGTTTCCTGATTGAACCAATTCAGAGTTACAACCTTAATTGATACAACTTGCATCTGAAGGAAAATAGAAGTTGGAGAAGAACTGTTTTATTGCCTTATAATTACAGGTGTCCTGTGTTTAATGGGATATTTACTTTAAAAGAACAGCAGCCCACAAGATCCTTTAGCAGAAGAAGAATCATATCACCCTTCAAAGGGTGTGGAGATAAGATTGCTGTCCTCTCCCAAAAGAAACATAACCATAATCTTCAGACTGTGCATTGTCAATTTGCTATACATTTATGTGATATTGTTATGATCCAGGTGGCCTAGCCAGAGGCAGGCTTCAATAGTCTTTTATTTATAGTCCTTTATAGTCCTTTGTTGTTGTTGTTAATTGCGAAGTCATGTCCGACCCATCGTGACCCCATGGACAACGTTCCTTCAGGTCTTCTTGTCCTCTGCCATCTTCTGGAGTCCATTTAAGTTCATGCCTACTGCTTCAGTGACTCCATCCAGCCACCTCATTCTCTGTCGTCCCCTTCTTCTCTTGCCCTCAATCTTCCCCAGCATTAGGCTCTTCTCCAGTGAGTCCTTCCTTCTCATTAGTTGGCCAAAGTACTTGAGTTTCAACTTCAGGGTTTGGCCTTCTAAACAGCAGTCAGGGCTGATCTCCTCTAGGACTGACCAGTTTGATCGCCTTGCAGTCCAGGGGACTCGCAGGAGTCTTCTCCAGCACCATAGTTCAAAGGCCTCAATTCTTTGTCACTCA
Organism: Bothrops alternatus; assembly: GCA_034064705.1. Lineage (NCBI taxonomy): Eukaryota > Metazoa > Chordata > Lepidosauria > Squamata > Viperidae > Bothrops > Bothrops alternatus. The sequence goes on along the minus strand of JARGCV010000096.1, from coordinate 882,406 downwards.
GCCTTTCTTATGGTCCAACTTCTTATGGTCCTTTACTGCTCTCCTAATTCCATGACAAAGGGCCCTACAGTGGCCAGTAAAGTTCCACCCCAAACCTCCCTGAAGGCAGCCTCCTCCCAGTTAGTGCAACACAGTCCCACAAAGAAAAAAAGCCAATAATCACCAAAGCCAACTCACAAAGGCAGAGTCCAAAAACAAGGTGCAAGTCCACAAGGCAAGGTCTGCAAGTCATAAACAAAATTCAAGGTCTACAATGTGAAGTCCAGAGTCACAAGGCATAAACACAGTTCAAAGCAGAGTTTTTCCAAAGTCAGGGAAGTGCATGCCAAAGCAAAGCAATTGTTCCCAACAAAGACACCCTTCCCTGGCCTTTGCTTAAATCAACAGAAGCCAGGTATTCCTCATGAGGAGGGGTGGGGTGGCCTGCTCACCAGAAGCCTTGCAGACCTCCTCTGAGCTTGCCTCTGCTCCACTCTCTGCTCACCCCTCTGTGAGTGGGGAAGGCAGCTGTTCCCTGTCAGAGGGGATCTGCTGCCTCTCATCACCACAGCCTGTCCGCAGCCAATTCTCCCAGGTTTGTGGAGGGCAGATAGCTCCCCGTCCAGTCAACTACCTCCCCCATGCTGGAGAGGCCTGGGACAGCATCATCCTCAACCCCTGGATTCTCCAGACATTCCAGGATAGATGTATCATCCCCATTGGACAGTCCCAGTTCCAACTCTTCCTCCTCCTCTGGAACGGGATCCAATGGGGCCATGACAGGTTTCTTAAAAAAAAAAAAAGCCACCTTAAAAATTCAACCCAAATTGCAGAAAGCATGGGAGAAGAGTCCAAAGTGTGGCACTCTTTTGATGCACAAAAAGGACGGAATTAAGGTTCCAGCTTTAATGCCAAAAATATTTATGCTTTCCTTTCGCCCCCTCCCCTGATCTTTGCTTGAAAAGGTGCTGAAGAAATGTCAGTGTGATAATTAATTATTATGAACTGGCCATCACTGGGTTCCATTCAAACCATGCAGAGATGTGGAACTTGAAAAGGTTTGCATCAATCAGTGTCAGGAGTGAAGAAGGAGCAATGACACTGGGCCAACGTGGTGAAGGAATAGGAATGACAAAAGCGCAACCTGCCACGAGTTACCCTTTTAATTTAAACATGGGAGCCTAGGATTTAACATGACAGTTATTATATGCTAATTAAAATGCTTGAATAATTAATCAAATGAATTATTTAAAATGCCTTCCCTGCAATGTAACAGGTATTAATAGATGTCTACAATGCAAGGGGAACAGAGGCATAATAATAAGTGCTAATAAATATAAACCAGGTAGCATTTAAAATTGAGCTGTGATCTTGCCCCAGCGACATCAAAAATGTTTTATGAAGATGCCACCATTTCTGAAGAGCAGGCGGTAGAAGTGTGAACTCTGAACCAAAGCAGGAAAATAGAAAGGGAAACTTTTCAGTGGGAAAATTGGAGATGGGTAGAAGCTATCCGTCCATCTATCCAGCTGTCCCTTTGGGGAATTGCTGCCTGCCTTACAATTTGGGTTTTCTCCACCTGTCTCTTGCACAGAGATGATTAAACATGGCAGCGTGTAACAGGCTCCTCCAGTGACAAAAGCAGAGATTTCCCCAGAGTGGGGTGTGATTTTTTTTTCCCATTTAGATCTCATTTACTTCTCTATGAAAAGGATAGCAGCATATCCTTGTTTTGTTCAAAGTTGATTATTGACCCTTAGATGAGCTCAGCAGATAACGGCACTATTCATTTCTACAGAGAAACTCTAAAACTTGGGGCTCCAGATCTGTGATGGATTGTTCCAAATGTCAAAGCATTTCAAGGGATCGATGAGCATACGATGGGTGAAAACTCTGTCTGAAGACTTGGGAGAGAAAAGGGGGGGGGAACCATCCAGGCATTACAAAGGAATCATGCTAGGGCAGCTTATTCTGGCCAATTTGAATAAACTTTATATCCTAAGCTGGGGTGTCCAACCTTGGCAACTTTAAAATCTGTGGACTTCAACACCCAGAATTCCCTAGCCAGCCATGCTGGCTGGGGAATTCTGGGAGTTGAAGTCCACAAGTTTTAAAGTTGCCCGGTGGGACACCTTGCCTTAAGCTATATAAAAATCTGCTGAGGGTCTCTCTGATTCTATTCCCTTTAGGTCTTTATATATTTTTTGGCTTTCTGATAACAAGGCCTGTCTCCTGAAAACTGATTTCATTACAGCTGATAGCCTCTATAACAACAGATTGTCCCAGGCAATATCATCAAACTGAATTGTTTCTAAGCACTGGGTGCTCAGCTGTGTTATCTGAAGAACATTTTCACCACATGCTGTCTATCCGTCTTTTCCAACCAATTCAATGAGAATATCGGCCAGTCTATTGTTAGTTGAGGATATTTCTCCCAAGTGGCAAGCATGTGGGTTCTGCACAAGAAACAGAAAATCACTGTTATCGTTGCCTCTGTACTTCTTGTTGACAAGACAAGATGGAAGAGTGATTCAACTTCATGGATTCTGCCCTGGAGTTTTTGAAACAAGAAATTTTAGAGCAAAAGACTTTGTGTGCTAATGGGCAGGGAAGTAGGTGCTGTGACTCCACAACTCGGCAAGCCTAGTCTAAATGCCATGCTGATGGTCACAAACAACCTTTGTAAAGGAACAGTACAATATCATGCAGCTATAGTTTATTAAACTGAGAGTACACATTTCAAAACTGGCCTGGGACTGGAGAATTCTACTGGGATGTTCACTATACAAAAGCAGCACAAAATGTGTGCATATTTCACTGTTAGTTGACTCCTCTGTCAGACCAAGAAAGAGGACAAATACAAAGTCCCTGAAGAGGAACAGAGACGTGTGTGAATGCTTTATATCTGATGCTTCAGCCTTGCTCAGTAGTTCCTTGGCTCCACATTGGAAAAGGCATCTTCACAAAAGATTTGTCATCTATTGACTGTGTGGTAAATTGTGTGTGGGTGTTTCCCAAAGAAAGGTCAAGAGTTCTATTGCCTCCAGTCAATAGATGAAACAAGATGTTGGCCAAGAAAAGACAAACTTTAAGACTTGTGGACCTCAACTCTCAGAATTCCTCAGCCAGCCATACATTTGATGTTCACAAGTCTTAAAATTGCCAGGTTTGAGCCCCCTGAACTACAGGACAACTCACTGTCATTGAAACTAAAGTTAACAGCAGAAAAACACCTAAATCACTGTCCTTCTCCTCCAAAGGGACACTATATTTACAAAGCCATTGTCAGTGAGGTCTGAGAATTTCATTAGCAAAATACATCATGATATGTTTATCATCTAGACTGCTGTGTGTGAAGCACAAATACATTTAAAGTTTAAAAGTAGAATAATGTGGCAATGATCAGTAAATAAATAAATACAGAACTTATGTGATAGAAAGATCTATTCTAACAATATTAATGAATAGCTCAGTGTTATAACATGCTGTGATATCAGATATTTTGTGAATCAAATTTGAGGCTGCACAATATTTTGTGACCCTGACAGGGAGGACAATCAACCAGTGGAACAGCTTACCCCCAGAAATCATGGGAGCTCCATCACCAGAGAGTCTAGTCTAGTCTAGTCTAGTCTAGTCTAGTCTAGTCTAGTCTAGTCTAGTCTAGTCTAGTCTAGTCTAGTCTAGTCTAGTCTAGTCTAGTCAGTCTAGTCTAGTCTAGTCTAGTCTAGTCTAGTCTAGTCTAGTCTCAGCAGCATAGGAGATGTGATTTGTTGATTGGCAAGGATTGCATCTATCATATTCTTTTATATTATTAATGTACTGTTAATTGCAATTTTTAAAAAAAAAATTATCAGAAGCATTTCCAATTGCTCTCATTGTTTTGGGATGTGCTGCAAGATGACGGATGAGAAGACAGGCACTATATGTAGCATGAGAAATGTATGGTCTCTACAATCTCACAATTTCAGACCAAACTGAGTTAGTCTGTCCTATGGTTTAATTTGGAAAAAAAAAACCACCACTGTTAGTTTCTCTTGTTTCAGCTCTGGCATGTTTTACCATATGACCAAGGGCAGAGGATTATCAAACAAGCTTCATCGCCACTCCCATCAATCTGTGCACAGAGTTGCAATGCCTGAGAGCTGTATATCTGCTATACTGAATAAATTCTGCAGAGCTGGCTTCAGAATATTTAAATAAAGGAGACATACGTTGCAGGCTTAATAGGCAATTAATAAATAATAGAAATTGCTCTCCCTCAAATGAGGACTAATGAGATGTGTCATATGTTGCAGAGATGGGTCTCCACGATTTCTCAAAACAAATAGCCTCTCTTCTTGTGTTTCCTTTCTATACTGGAAGACATATTATTATTTACATGCATCTCAATGCATGTTTTATGATAAAGAGTCACTGTAATTCATTGCTGTGTGAGGAGGGAAGTGTTTTAATCACAGATTAGAAGTGTATTTATAAATACTACTATATTAGAGAGTGTCACCAGCTCAGCTCTCTAATAAAATCCCCATACTGAAGGCTGAGTCTAATATTCCTTACACCAGGGAAATGTGACATTTCTTTTTTGAGAAGATATATATATATAGCAATTTAAAATATATATATATATATATATATATATATATATATATATATATATATATATATATATATATATATATATATATATATATATACATACATACATACATACATACATACATACATACATACATACATACATATATATATATAAGACTCAAGACAAAGAACTCAGCATTTTCTATAACCATATGTTACTGAATTAAAAACCCCGCACAGCAAGTGGTATGAAATCGGATGTTGATGTGGTCAATCATATTTGAAGACCATTGAAACGAGGACAAACAAAGACCTCTGACACTGAACACTTGCTTTGGAACACTACATGGCTCCCAACCAGTGCCTTGAATCATGCTCAGAAGCTTACCTGTATTATGACTGACTGTGAGATGACAAAGGTGCAACTGATGCAACTGATGAATCTGGCCACAGGACCCCTGGCCCACACTGCTACATGTTCTTTGTGAAAGAGCTTGGAGTCCAAGGAAGACCTCCCAAATTGTGCACTGCTTATGGTATGGGGGAGTGCTACCCACTTCAGAATTGAAAATGGAAAGTTCTTTGTTCAAGAAGAACTTGAAACACAAAGACACTGAGTCTTGCCAGGGTGGAGTTTACACTGCTTTTCCCCATCCAGACCTCACCCACTGTCCAGCATATGAACAAAACCTCAACAGTATCATCTGATCAGCCTAGAATCAATAAACATGCTGCCCTTTAACTCTACTGTTCTGGAGGGCCCTTGGCTCATAGGGTGATCTCAGCTGACCACTAAAGCACAGGATAATTGATCGTATTATTATATGTTTTAAGAATATTTCATTATGTTGCTTTTCTTGGTGTGCACTGTCCAGAGGTTGGGGACAGTCTTCAAATACTATAAAATTAATATCGGCCCAAAATCCACAGGGTAGCAAAACACAGCATGCGGGTCTCCAAGTTCTACTGTTTCATCACAAGGAGATGATACTTTGCCTCTGTCATATCCTACAAGCCTTCGGAGCTGGTGTGGTTTTGTTAATCCCTTTGTGAAATGTCACTGTGCAAGGAAGGAGTTGAGAGAGGGGAGAGAGAAAGTTTGAACATGGCTTCTTGTTAATACAAAGCTTGTCAAGCCCATCACCTAAGAAATGTGGGATGTCTTTATTAGATTCCTTTATCTTTCCTGAGGTTGGGGGACAAGACTGGTTGATACTCTACAGAGATGTCATCATCCAGAAACTAATTAAGGATTGAGGAGGAAGTGGGCCAACGCACACTCCTGAGAACAAAATGTATTAGAAGCCAGAGATATTACCTGTGAACTTCAGATCAGAAAGGGCAAGCTGGGAATTTGATAATAACTCTTTGCCCTCCCCCCATTTCCACCTGGCTTACTATGTCTCCACTTCCCAGATGTCTCCTTCTGTCTTAAGGTGCAAAGCAAATCCACCAATACTGCACTTGATTTTTCTTCCAAAACTCTTACCAAATCAGAATTGTGAGTTTTGTGTGCGGAGAATATTTGTGCATGCAAGGGTGTTTAAATATTTCTTAGGTGAGAACATTCCCCATGGTTTTGAGGGATGTACAACTCAATAGGTTTCATCTAATGCTCCAAAATTGACCACGTTTCAGTTGCTTCATTGATGTAAGCAAACGTTGTAACCATTTTTTTGTGTGCAAAAGGCCTTGAGGGAATTAAAGACTAAAAGAACAGTAGCACTAATAACAGAATAACAAAGTTGAAAGGGACCTTGGAGGTCATGTAGTCCAACCCCCTGCTCAAGCAGGAGACGCTCTATCATTCCAGACAAGTAGCTGTCCAGTCTCTTCTTAAAAACCTCCTCTGTTGGAGCCCCACAACTTCTGAAGGCAAGCCGTTCCACTGACTGATTGTTCTCACTGTCAGGAAATTTATCCCTATAGATGGTGTGCAAGGCAGACTATAAAGCAGAGGTGTCCAACCTTGGCAATTTTAAGACCTGTGAACTTCAATTCCCAGAATTCCCCAGCCAGCGTAAAGTTACCAAGGTTGGACACTCTTGCTCTAAAGCAACGGTCTTCAAACTTGGCAACTTTAAGACTTGTGGACTAAAGAAAAGTGTTGTGGGAAGGGAAGGTCAAGGGAAGGGAAGGGAAGAGATGTCTGGGGGAGTCAAGATTTTACAGAACTTACAAAGATTTCCAAACATGGAGAAAGATATAAATTCCTCTTCTTTTGTTCTCCCATATCTCTGATTGAAAGCATTTCAGAGATTCAGAGACAAGCAGATTTCTCTGTTCAATTCCTTTATTATTCTAAGGCTTTCCCCTTCAATGTATTCCACTCATCCTGAATTCCAATGTAACAAGAAATTTTTCTAAAATTAATTTTTCTGGAACTGGAGCATGAACAATTTGGCATAGCTTCCACTTTCTCTCATTGCGGCTTGCTTTGTCACTGCAGTTACCTCTTTATTACTGTGCAGATTTTCGTGGATCAAACAGCACAGAACACACACACAAACAAATTGCTTGTAGGTACTTGGGTGTCTGCTCTGCAGCATTCAGGAGTGTGTACATACACAAATGCTCTCTGGCTGCAGTTACACTTACATTTTTAATCCCTACTTTTATCTATATTATTTTTGGACTGTGCTTATATGTGCACACATCTTTATTCACGAGCTACATCTTGTATTTGTGCGCATAAAATAGAAGGGCCATGGCACATATAATTATTTTCTCGGTGTGTGGAATTTTATTAATGCACACAACCCAGAAAGCTCGATGCTTATTCCAAATGGCTATTGGTGGGTATGTATGGGGACTTCTGGAGATGAGAAGGAAGTTATTTGCTGAAGACCAGAATTCAAGACCATGGATTAGTTGCACGCCCTCTGAGCTTGTACTTCTAGTTTCCCTCAAATGGATTTATAGGCAGTCCTCAACATATACAGTTCATTTAGTGCAGGGGTAGGCAACCTTGGCTCTTTTATGACTCGTGGACTTCAATTCCCAGAATTCCTGAGCCAGCCATGCTGAGGTTAGCATGGCTGGCTCAGGAATTCTGGAAGTTGAAGTCCACGAGTCATAAAAGAGCCAAGGTTGCCTACCCCTGACCTGTAGTATCTTTTCAGATTTGGGCCTAATTCCAGGTTTGTCTCTGTGAAGGGCATTTCAAGTTTCATTTACAGTCTGTAGTAGTTATCAAATTAAATATAGATCTAGGATGTTGGTTTAAAAAAAAGGGGGGCAAGATGTAAGTACTTCAGAGGATTTACCATTCTATCATCATTATCAATAATGTATTCTCCAATGAATGGAAATCTTTATAACACAATCTTCCTTTCTTACAATTAAAAATTGTCCTTGAAGAAAAAAAAACATTTAAAGATCAGAGAGGGCAAGAAGAATGGTGAGAGAGAAGAAGATCAAAATAAAAGATCAGAATTTATACTCAAGACTGAAAGTTTAATAATGCAACTGAAAATCAATATTTAATAAAGCAAATGATGGTTTAAAAAAAAAACAACCCAAAACATTGAACAGCAGTTGAGGCTGATGCTCTGTTTTCAAACATGTAACTGTGAGTGGAGGCTAAATTGGCAACATGATCAGACAGTCATGAAGATGTGGCACACAGTAAAAAAATTGTGTCATTCATTCCAGCTTAATATAAAGTCATTTTCTTCTTTTACTATTAAAGAAAAAGAATCACAAAGCTTCAACATCAGCTGTATAAATAATGGATAATAAGGGACTCTGGTTAGTTAATGGAGTAGAAATTTATTCCATCAGAAATGTCAGAATGCATTGTTTTTGGATTTGGCTAAATGTATAGAAGAAACCAGAAGATGTATCAAGACTCAAAACAGTGAGAATCCTGGCCCAAACTAAGTCCAAAAATGCTAGAGAATTCTTGGAAGCATTGAGACAAATCAGTCACCAACAGGCACATAGAGATAAATAATATTCCACCCCATTCTAAAGAGACAATTTTAAAGCCAAAAGATCAAAATCCCTCCTTGCCAGCAATCAATACCCAAATAAACAGAGATTAATACCAATTAATACTAGAACACTAATCAAACAAGAAACAATATCCCAATCAAAGAACTACCAACTCAAATAATCAAACTATAAACAACAGCATAATCAAGAAACCACTGTGAACACTCCCTCCCAACACGGACAGGGCAAGTCACCTGTGTATATACAGAGACCAAATCCCACTCTTTTCTGGTACTGATGTTTCAACCTAGTTGGGTGATGAAAGGTCTGTAAGAAAACAGCCATGGATAGAGGAGCTGACTGTACTTTTTAGAAGATAGATAGATAGATAGATAGATAGATAGATAGATAGATAGATAGATAGATAGATAGATAGATAGATAGATAGATAGATAGATAGATAGATGAGACAGAGATAGAGATAGAGATAGAGATAGAGATAGAGATAGATAGATAGATTGATAGATAGATGAGACAGATAGAGATAGAGATAGAGATAGAGATAGAGATAGAGATAGAGATAGAGATAGAGATAGAGAGAGAGAGAGAGAGATAGAGAGAGAGAGAGAGAGATAGAGATAGAGATAGAGATAGATAGATAGATAGATAGATAGATAGATAGATAGATAGATAGATAGATAGATAGATAGATAGATAGATAGATAGATAGATAGATAGATAGATAGATAGGAAGGCAGGCAGGCAGGCAGGCAGGCAGGAAGGCAGACAGACAGTATATAAAGACACTGTGATTTGTAAGATGAGAACTCTGCAGCAACTTCAACTGATTTAATTGCTCCTTTCTAACTTGTAGATTGGAGTGACCCAAGCATGAAATATCAAACCATGAATAGAAGTAAAAAGAGGACCGTATGAACTGACACCAGTCAGAGGAAACACTGCAAATCTCTATAGCACAGAAGAAAGAAATGAGGATGGTAGACCATTGAGAGCCAGAATGGGAAAGTCACCAGTAGATACAGATAGTCCTTGACTTATAACAGTTTATTTAGTGGCCATTCAAATTACGACACTGAAAAAAGGGACTTATGACCATTTTCACACTTATGACCATTGCATTGCGGCATCCCCCTTGGTCATGGGATCAAAATTTGGATGCTTTGCAAATTGGTTCATGTTTATGACGGTCACAGCGTCCCCTGGGGTCGCATGATCCCCTTTTGTGACCTTCTGACAACAAAGTTAATGGGGAAGCCAGACTCACTTAAGAACCACGACACTAACTTAACAACTGCAGTGATTCACTTAACAATTGTAGCAAGAAAGGTCATAAAATGAGGCCATACTCACTTAACAAATGTTTCACTTAGCAACAGAAATTTTGGGCTCAACTGTGATCATAAGTCGAGGCTTGACTCACTGTATTGAGCAAGAGACATTTGTCCGACAGCTGTCCACAAATCAGCTTGTGCAAGTCAGATGTTCCTGTTTCACACATGGTTCAATAACTTGGCTTCCTTTCATTATTTTGCCTAGCTTATTCTCTATATAATTTTTATTGACACTTTTAAACAAAAAGATAAAGACAAATACAAAATAACACAAAGAACGGAAGAAAAAGAAAAGAAAAAGAACGCAAAGAGAAACCAAAAGGTCAGGAAAAGAAATACGAGTTGAAGAAAAATAGAAAAGACAGAGGAAAAAAAGTATTAAAAAATTGGCTTCTCATATTCTTCACAGCCGTTATAAATGCTAATATATTTTAATCTCTCTTTCTAAAATTACATCATATTACTCTTCTTTCTATAATCTCTCCTACCTAATCACCAAAGGCATAAATCACAAGTTGATTTTTACAGTCCAGAAGACTCTTGCAGTCGGCCAATAAACATAGATCATGTCTCTTCTCTAATCAAAGAAGTCAATTTATCCATTTCAGCATACCTAATTCTGATTTTGCTAAGGAGAAGAAAAGCCTATGACATTTTATTGCTTGGACAAAGGTGAAACCCTGAATTACCATCTTTCAAAACCTGCCATGCCCTTTGGGGGCAGGGCTTCTCAACTTGACAAGCTTAAGATGTGTGGACTTCAGCTCCCAGAATTCTTCAACCTTGCCTTGCTGGCTGGAGAATTTTGGGACTTGAACTCAACGCATCTTAAAGCATGTTAGCTAGGGAATTCTGGGAGTTAACGTCCAGACTCCTTAAAGCATGCTGGCTAGGATATTCTAGGAATTGAAGTCCACACATCTTAAAGTATGTTAGCTGGGGAATTCTGGGAAATGAAGTCAAGACCTCCGAAAGTATGCTAGCTAAGGAATTCTGGGAGCTGAGTTCTACACACCCCTGAAAAGCACGCTGGCTGGGGAATTTGGAGAATTGAAATCCACACATCTTAAAACAAATTAGCTGGGGATTTTGGGAGTCCTTAAAGCATGCTGGCTAAGGAATTCTGGGAATTGAAGTCCATATCCCTTGATGCTTGAGGTGGCTGGATGGAGTCACTGAAGCAGTAGGAGTGAGCTTAAAGGACTCCAGAAGATGGTAGACGACAGGAAGACCTGTCCATGGGGTCGCGATGGGTCAGACACGACTTCACAACTAACAACAACAACAACAATCCCTTGATGCATCTGGCTAGGGAATTCTGGGAGTTGAAGTCAACACATTTTAAAGCATGCTAGCTGGGGAATACTGGGAGTCCACACATCTTAAAGTTGCCAAGGTTGAAAAATACTGATTTAGGAACTTTCAGCTGCTGCAGCTGCTTCACTCTGGTTCATATTTCTCCCAAAAGGGGTGATGGGTGACTATAAAACAGGGGTCTTCAAACCTGGCCCTTTTATGACTTGTGGACATCAACTCCCAGAATTCCTCAGCCAGGCATGCCTGGCTGAGGAATTCTGGGAGTTGATGTCCACAAGTCATAAAAGGGCCAAGTTTGAAGACCCCTGCTATAAAAGTTTGTCACACCCCAAAACTTTGGTACTGGAAACTCACCCCCTCTAAATAGCCCATTCTTGGGTGTTTTGATAGGCAGGAGGTCCTTTCAACTTTAAAGGTAAAGGAATATTTAACTAAATATCTTGAGTTCTTCTGTAGCCTTCCAGTGCTATATCATGGAACTGAATCTATTGTTCCTGATATCCTCCCAGTTATGCAAGAAAAAGCATTTGCCTCTGACTCTCCCACTAGATGCAGGTGATAGATTAGCAGTGACAACTCCGCCCTCTGGAGGCAGCTACCGACTGCATTTGATAAAAACCCGACAACCTAACAAACTAGCCACAACTCGGAAAGTCTCTCCTGAGTCCCTCAGGTCTGTTTCCTTTGACAATGGATAGACTGCAAGGGCAAAGAGGAAATTTACCAGTCTTTTTAAAATTATTATTATTGAAGGAGTTTTTTTTCCCCGCTCGAACAATATTGCAGCTCAGCTTCGTATTTGAAGAAACCATTTACTGCATTAGATTTACGGATGCAGAATTGTCACTCCGCTGAGACAACAGTTGACGGTATTGTCAAGGGCTGGGCTGCTTTATTTCTCAAACTGGGCTGAGAGTCAAAGATAAAAGATGAATTCACACTGTCAGATTCTCACCTCTATGCCTGGAGTACCCAGTACAGGTAGTCCTTGAGTTATAACCACAATGAAGCCCAAACTTTATGTTGCTAAGTGAAACATTTGTTAAGTGAGTTTTGGATGCTCAAGTCCAAAGAGGAAACCAGAAGGGGAATGGGCTCATGGGAACAACAACCAACACCACAACACAAAGATCTACTATCTATGCAGATCTACGCAGAACACACCTAGCTAGGAAAAGCTTCAGAGAAAGTTGGAGGCATCTTCTATGGAACATCGGCAGACACCCCAAACCAAACCTTTCTCTCGCAATTTCTCTCAAAACTTCTTCATTTCAGCAAGTGAGTAGAATTTTAGAGTTTCCTTGCTTTACCTGAGCCACAGAGTTGTGTTATGGGAGCAGACAGGTAATTAACTATCAAACAATGGCCAGGATTTAAAAGATTAACTGGGACACAGAAGAAATAGGAAATCTCATTTGGACCAGACAAAAGTGGTTGGGAGTGATTATTTGTTTCAGCACAAAAGAAAGGACCAGATAGCCTAAAGAAGCTGATAAGAAGCCGAAAAGCCAAATATCTCTCAAATTCTTCTTCTTCTTCTTTTTCTTCTTCTTCTTCTTCTTTTTTTTAAAAAAATACCCTTTTCCTTCCATCCATCATTTTTTTTTATCATGCAAATGCTTGTGTCTAAGTGAGATTAAGGACTGGGGTTCTTCACAAAGTCCATTTTCATCAGTCCTGAGATAAGGTGGACTTTTTCTTAATTTCTTCTACAAGATGAGAATATTTTGCAACACAGGAACAAATACAAATCTCATTTGGCCTCTTCCTTTTCTTATTTTAGAATACACCTATTGGAGAAAGGCCCTCTTTCCAAAACTTTAAATATGCCGTATATGCTCGGATAGAAGCTGATCTGTGGATAAGAGGACCCCTGAGATTTTAAGCAAACTGTCATGAAAAATGTGCTACCCAAATAGTCAAGCCTTGAAATTTTTGAATGTTTTAATTTTCACAGTTGGCTTATCTGTGAGTAATCCACAGATTATCCATTTTTCATGATAGTTTGGATAAAAATCCAGGGGTCAGTTGATCCAGAGATAGGCTTATCCATGCGTTATTAGAGCTGAAGAAGCTTCTTGGATGAGAAGCAAAACATCTTCAAAGACAAACAAGGAAGTTGAGTTGCCTTGTGAAAAAGCAACTTTGCGATAACTATGACCTGGATGACTGAGAATCTCCATAGACTTGAGTGGTTTTAATTTGTTCTGGTCTTTGACCGTAATAAACATTGACTTCATTTGAGTATATATGGGCTATATGGACACTTAAAATAAGGCAAGAAACTGTATGTCAGGATTCTTGAGGGTTCTGCCTTGAATCTGATTTTAAACTGTAGGCTTCTTGATAGCCTACAGTAAGATAATTTTGGGGTACTCTGTTTCTTCTCAATCCCCAGAACTGCATACTATTTAGCTTGCATAAATGTCTGGATAAGCTGAACATGCTATAGTGTCAGTTTGATTGCCCTTAATGAAGGAATTGTCCATTGGTAATTTTTTTTGTTTGTGTTTTTCATCTGAAGGAGATTGTCCTTGTAGGATGTCTTCAGCTCTATCATTGTACTTTTTCTCTCAGGCTCTTGCACACAAACTCAAGCGCTCTCCACTTATCTAAGGTCAGCTCGCCTATTGATCAACCATCAACTCTACTTTCTTGTTATTTATCAGTAATCTATAGCTGAACACTTCGATCGTGCTGAAATCAATATGTGTAATGGGCTGTGAGAATAACCTTGGGAGACAGGAGGAAGAGTCGCAGACAATAAACAAAATCTGAATGCAAGGGAGGGGTGGGAGATGGAGAAAGCCTCTCTGAAGGAGAGTCTTCCTCGTTCTCTGGAACATAAAGGTAGAGGAGGGGGATAAACAGATGGCTAGGTGCTATTTTGATGAATATCTGCTCACATCAGTGGCTGTTGTAAATGATAACGCTTCACATGCTACCAAATAGTAAATCTAAAAGATGAGGATGAGTTGAGATGCCATACCCTTTATGCTCTGCTATTTGAAAATTGGGTATATATTTCTGCAAGATGCTTTTAATATTTCTCCCTTTACAGGCTCACCCCCAAGACCCCGAACTGTGGCAACTAACTGTATTTGTATAATACTGTACCACTGCTTTTTGGAAGAATATTTACACTATTCTTAAGATAATTGATATATCATCATTTCAAAAATGAGACCATGAGCTAAAGATACAATTTTTGCTCTTCAGAATGCACCAGTCTACTTTTCCTTGAATTGTTCACACACATGCACACACACACACTACATAAATTGGGCACAGAGTATATAATTTTTCATTGTAGATCTTAAGCATAGAAATATCTCAAATTGCTCTGGCTCTTGGCACCAGTGGCTGAGTTTGCACAATCAATTTAACATGGTGTTTCTTTTTAAAGTAATCCATTGAACATTACTTGAACCATAGATTGTATTTACACAATACTTTAAACCAGACAAGGCCCAGGGGCCAGATGCAGCCTGCAAAGTGGTTTCATGTGGCCCAGGAAGCCATCCTGGAAACAGTGAGGGAATAGCCCCCACTGCCTTGGCCCTGGCCCAGGCCGGCCGACCGGGAGCCAATGTACAATTTTGTGGTGGCCATCTGTGCTGAAATGCATTCAGTCTCCCTCTGACTTTGTCCTGGTACCCATCATGAACCTGGCTAAGGAGAGCAAGCACAGCAGCAGCATCCTTGAGGAGGAGGTAAGTGCAGCTGGATGCTCCCTTGGGGAAGTGGGGCTGGGCTTGGTGCCGCGGGTGCTCGAGGGCCAGGCTGGGCATTTGACCTCTGCTGCCCAGGGCTCCGGGTAGCCCACACCACCATCCAGCCCCCCCGCATGGCCTGAGAGGAACAGTGAGGCTCCTCCAGTGGACCATGCCTTGGCACTTGCCCCGGTCCCATCCTCTTCTGCCAGAGACTCTCAGATCTATCCCACTCCTGCCCAGGCCCCTACGGGCACCCTTGATGTGAATGATGTAGAGCTGGCCACGCCCACCCACTAGGCCACACCCACTCCATGTACGCCCACCCAGTAGGCTGCACCCACCCTGGCCACACACACCCGGCCCCCCCAAGGGCAACTGCAATGCTGATGCGGCACTCAATGAAATTGAATTTGACACCCCTGCTTTAAATCATAAAACAACAATAACAAAAATCAGCTTAGCTAGCTAAAACTAGTCAAATATAGCATGTCATATATTACTAGTCTGCAAATCACTTGATTAAGGGTGGTGGACAAACCAGCCAATATCAGGGAACAGCCTGGCCATAGCCAGCATCGTCATCCTGTAGAAAATCCCTTATTCAATTCTAGTCAAGACTGACGAAGGTATACTAAACCTTGGGGGAAATCTGCCATTGTTGTATAGACAGAAGTTGAACTAAGCAAAGCTCTTTGTGACTTTGTAGGACAACTTCTGCTGCAACACTATTCAGAGCCATTTATGCAGCCAAAACATAAGGAAAACAAATTTATGTGAACATCTTATGCAGTCCTATAATTCCACATCTTGTTCCTGAGCCTTGTAGGAGATGACCAGGCTAAGCCCGAGGGAAGAATCAAGCACATTATTAGTCTTGAGCCATGTTGGCGCAGTGGTTAGAATGCAATATTGCAGGGTAATTCTACCCACAGCCAGGAGTTCGATCATGACTGGCTCAAGGTTGATTCGCCTTTTCATCCTTCCGAGATCAGTAAAATGAGAACCCAGATTATTGGAGGCAATATGTTGACTTATGTAAACTACTTAGAGAGGGCTGTAAACCACTATGGAGCAGTATATAAGTGCTATTGCTATTGCTTCACACCCACAAGAGATCTAAGTCCCACCCACCTTGCATTCTGTTGACTCTTATCTACCGCCAATTGGCTTTAACCGTTAGTAGTTCAGATTCTTATAGAGAGTGTTAGCACAATACAGTATAATAAATGTACTGTTAGTACAAATGAACACAATAAATCTGTATTCATTTGAACTGCCTGGCTTCCTGATTTACTGCACCTGACAAGCATTCAGGTTAAGCTCACAAGTGTCAAAATTCAAACCAATAACAAATATGTGTGAATAACTGTGTAAAAATAACAATAAAATATGTCACTGCTGCCGGTCACCAGCTAAAATAGCCATCATTTTTTCCTTAATCCCCTGCAGAATGAAGTGGTTATGTGCCCTGTTATTGTTGGATGGCTATTCAAGGAAAGTAGGTAAATTTGATAGCACTAAAATGTCTGTTGTGCTTGTGACTTCCCAACCCCCTTAAATTCAAGGGGGGGAAAAAGACACAGTGCCTCCCCTGCTTCTGGTGGCCATGAATGGAGTGGTAAAAGAGGGTGAAGAATAACATCTCCCCTTAAATATACTTGCACTGAGGAATCGTGCAGGGAACAGCTGATTATTTCATCCACAGCAGATGGTGAGGTGTATTTTCGGAACCATGAAAGATTATTATCAGACAATTGTGTTCCCCCACCCCTACATCTTTCACTGAAAAAGAGAAATATCATTTTGTAAATATCACTACCAGATATTGTAAAGGAAAGAGATAAAGCAGTGCCTATGTTACTATGAATATGTGGATGGTGTTTATGTATTGTTTTGGAAATGAAACAGGGTTCCCGCAGGCTAGTTTTTATATCCTTCTACAGAATATTTTTTTGGGGGGTTTTTTTTTTTTTTAATGTAAAAAAAAAACACTTCTACAGAATATTTAAGGGCATGCTTTCCTCCACTTTGAGTTCTGATGCCATGGACACTGGCTTAATTTTTTAAAGGTAAAAGGTTTTCCCTGTCCAGTCATGTCCGACTCTAGGGGGCAGTACTTATCTCAGCTTCTTAGCCAAGGGAGCCAGTGTTGTCCAAAGACACTTCTATGGTGTGGACAGCATGGCTATACTCTGAAATGCACAGAACATTGTTATCTTCCCACCAAAGTGGTACCTATTTCTCTACTCACAGTTTCATGCTTTTGAACTGCTAGGTGGGCAGGAGTTGGAGCAAGGACAGGAGCTCACTCCATCACATAGTGCTTGGGTCTCAAATTATCAGTCTTTCAGTTGACAAGCTCAGCATCTTAATGGCTAGGCCACTGTGCCCCCTAACAATCCTCAATTTGACATATGTGTCTGATGCAGAATACATGTTAAAAAGTTTGGCCTAAGGTAATACAAGGCTTGGGATTTTACATTGTACTAAAAGTTAGTTAACTGTGGTGGAATGTAGTCTGGATTCCCAGGAGGGAGGGGCTGCATTTCAGAGGACCATGACAGAGCTAAGTTTAGACAGTTTGGCTGGGAGGAAGAGGGTCATCATTAAAGCTTTTCCCCAGAGATTTTCAGAGCGCATCTCTAACAATGCAAGTAGCTGCATTCATTTGGCAACATTTCTCTCAATGGGGCAAAGAACAACAAATAAAACTGTCTTTCTAGTCTTTGTAGCTTGAAATTTATTCGTCCATCTGTTATTGAACACAGCACAATTAGATAAGTTGTGCGGCACCTGAGACAACGGTTTGGAAATGCCTGGAAGATTTGTGAACTCTGCCATTAAAACAAAAAGAAAAAAAAACATTATCTTAGTAAATTAAATAGTTATGATTTTTTTATGGTTCCACAGTTGTTGTTTTTTCAGTCTGCTTCAGAGATGGCTGCAATTTATTTACAAGTTGTCAAAAGCCACATACAAACATACCTTTCCTAGGTATTACAATATTTTGAATGTTCCCACTTCCAATTAACTTCAAAGTCAAGCAAAAGCAACTTTCAGTCTAGATAACTAGTTACCCTTCTCCTTCAAAGAACAAGACCTTGTAATACCTTCCAGTGACAGAACGTGTTGCTCTCTTGAGGAAACCATCTATCTTCCTTCCACAATTATTTATGAAGAGAAGAAAACGAAATAATAAAACATTAAACCAACAAACAGACTAACGATTGATTTTAAATACCAGAGGTTCAGAAAGGATAGGTTAGTAATTACTACTCTCCAGCTTTCATGATTTTTATAGCTTTGATTTTTTTTAATGTGATCAGCTTTGATGCATGAATTGCAAACAGACGCCCTAAGTTTGAAAGATAACAGAAAATGCCAAGATTGGAAACACATTCGTTAGTTATTTCGTGAGTACAAAGATGTATATGCTTGGAGAAGAACATTTGCTCTATTTTTTTTCTTGGTTGCTTTAAAAGGAAGGAAGGAAGGAAGGGGAGAAAAATGTTAGAAAAATGCTTGGGAATATTATTATTATTATTATTATTATTTGTATTCATTGGTTGCTCAATGACATACATGGTGTAGTAGATGATCAAACTGAGCCTGAGGGAGAGGTCAAACACATCATCAGTCATGAGTCCCTGTGCATCCACAAGAGATCTGAATCCAGCCCACTTGGAATTCCTTTCTTATCTGCCACTCATTTCCCTTGACCGCTAGTAGTTCACATTCTTGTAGAGACCTTAAGCTTGCAGCAAATCTTTATACTTATTTGAACTGCCAGAATCTCCTGATTTCCCCAGCATATAGTCTAGCCCAGGGCTCTTCATACTTGGCCCTTTTATGACTTGTGGACTTCAACTCCCAGAATTCCTCAGCCAGGCACGCTGGCTAAGGAATTCTGGGAGTTGAAGTCCACAAGTCATAAAAGGGCCAAGTTTGAAGACTCGTGGTCTAGCCTATCAGCTGCAGGTTAACTCAGCTCAACTTGGTGTACAAAACCAACGTCTTTCTTAAGCCAGCTTGTTTCCAAACTAATGTATCCATCAGCATTTGAAAATTACCCCCAGTTGGAAGACACTCAATTTCCTAGCTCTATTAACGGGGCTACCAAGAAAAGCTCAAGAGAAATGATTAATGGTAAGGTAAGAAGAAATCCTTAGCCTAATCATTCTTGTCATCCTCATTGTCATCTCAGAATAATAAAATGACAGAATTGGAAAAGGACCTTGGAGGTCTTCTAGTCCAACCCCCTGCTCAAACAAGAAAACCCTTAAATCTCAAAACATTTCACAAATATTTAAACATTTCCTAAATAAATAAATAAATAAAAATATTTGGAATGGGCAGGAATGAAACTTGGTCTATTCCACACAAGTAGATCCTTCTTCATTAACCACAGAAAAACAGAATCGGACCTAAATGTTACTGATCACAACAGGGGCAGGCAACTTTTAGAGACTGACACTCAATATTATCTGTATGTGTATGCGTGTGTGTCTCTGTGTGTGTGTGTCTGTCTGTCTCTCTGTGTGTGTGTGTGAAAAAAAAGAGAGAGAGAGAGAGAGAGAGAGAAAGATAATTATTGGCGGAACAATATGGAAAAATAAGTAGCACTTTTTCACGCACTTGGTTGATGGCAGGATTTTCTGCATGTTTCTGGATTTGTAGGAAATCTTGAAGGGAGACCCCAGATTGTTGGGGGCAACATGCTCAGTAAATGACTTAGAGAGTGCTGTATGAAGTGGTATATAAGTCCAAGTGCTATTGCTAGTGGTATCCAGGGTTTAAACTTCTATGTTGAGCTGCACTATGACGTTCATGTGTGTGCTAACAGAAACTAGTGGGAACCTCCACTGCTAATGTTCTGGAAGTCGAGGTAACCCAAGGACATAAAATGGAGGTTGAGGAATGCATGTAACTATGAGACCTTTGGTAACTCAGCCCTAATCTAGAAAAATGGTGGAACTAAGAAAAGATTGGGGATCCTAAGCCCATAGGACAAAGGATAGCTAGTTTCACAACAGTACAGTGAATACTTCTTTTACAGCAAGAGGCTTGTGGATAACAGCCATGGGGACATCACAGTAAGGTAGTCGAGCCAGGACCTTAAATTTCAGCCTCCCCTTTTTTTGTCCATTGTGAAATATCTGGAGTTCAAACTGTTGTGATAGGTTTAGTTTTGCTTATCTACTTCTTGGCTCCCCAATGGTGGGAAATTATCCCTGAACTCTGATTTTTGGGTTGCTCTGGAGACAAAAATAATAATAATTCTAAGACCATCTACAGCGGGGTGTCAAACTACAGCATGCGTCACACAGAAGCCACGCCCACCTCAGCTCCAGCAAGGGGGAAAATGTCGCCATACGCTGCGACACATCATGCAACGCGAAGAGTTTGACACCACAGCCTGAAGGGCAACTACTCATCTGGTCACAAGATTGCTGTGTTTTTCAGACTGACACAAAAGGAGAACATCAACTACTCTGAATTCTACAAAGGGACATTAATTCCCCAGAGCTGCAGCAGCAGCAGCTGGAGCACTAAATGTCATAGGCACATTTGATCTTTATTTGAAGGTTCCTTGTCATATTCCAGAGTGTGACACCTTCTTGGATTGTGCATCTGAAGTCTTCCCTCCAGAGTGGAGGTGACCAGCACAAGCGTCTCCCACAAAGCCTTACCTTGCACAATGAGATGGACCCGTGAGGTTTTGGGATGATTGTCCGTCTGTACTGAGCAAGTATAAGGTCCCTCGTCATACACATCCACGTCATTTATCCGGATGGCATAATGGGTTTTGGTGTTGGCAATAAGTTCCACTCGGGGGTCCAAACACCACTTGTCATTGCCCGCATAAAGAATACTGCTGCGGTTCAGCCAAGCTACCCGCGTCACTCGATTATCCACAATGCATCTGAAAAAGAAAGGAGAGGGAGGGAGGCAGGGATTAGAATCTGTAAAGAAGTCTTCTAAAGGTAGCCTGATTCCCAAGCTTTCCATCCCTTTTCTCCCCTTTCCTCATTTTGAAGTTCTGAGGTGAGCAACAGTTATCCGAAAGAACATAGACCAGATCTAATGGCCGTATTCAAGATAAAGGTAACCCTCGAATTATGATCACAATTGGGTGAGGTATTTTTTTTTCACATTGTGTTTTTACTGCTTCTAAGCCATCTAGAGTCATTGTGAATGAGTAGGTGGCAATATAAATTTAATAAACAAACAAATAAATGCTGTGGGTCCCATCAGCCAAGGGACGTCAGCTGGTGGGAATCAGGAGACCATAGCCCCCGCCTTCTAGAACATTCTACATTTAGGTATCAGAATGATCCAACCCTGTTGCCCTATCACGAAGCTGTGATGACTTGCTTGTGCGTTGGGGTCTGCGGCCCTGAATACGTTTAGGGCCTGGTTTCTTGGTTGTATTAACATCCATAGTAACAGCTTTATTTGGTGCTCTATTTTGTACTGTTTTAATTGTCCTTAAATTATTTTTATATGTTACGATGTAACAACACCCGGAGTCACTTGTTGACATGGGTGACTACAGAAATCAAACCAAAACAAACGGAATGAACTGTATCACTGAATTGGCAGCCCGTTGATCCTTTTACAATTTTTCACCTTGCCAAGTTGCATATGACACACGTGCCTGGTGGGGAGGAGAGTTTAACAGGATGACTTTTGCTGGACCCTTCTGTTAAGCTCTGGGTTCGAATGCAATCATGAAGACACATGGTGAAATTAAGAGTTCTATTTTCTTGTCTCTGCTCTCTTACAACCAACAACCAACAAAAGTAAAGCAGGCTTCTTTTAAAGACGACGGACCTGGACTATGGCAAACAATGTAACTAAGCATTTCTTGCCTTGCGCATGCGCGCAACACTGGTGCCGCTCAGTCTGGTCCCGGGCAGCCTTGGAATCCCCGGGACCAATGCAACGTCCCGAGCCTGCTTTTGCAGGCTCAGGACACAACACCTTCCCAACTGTGTCATCGAAGAGGTAGGAGGATTAGGCCGTGCAGAAAAATATAAAGAAAAGAAAAGGCACCTTGGCTGTTTTCACCTATTTTCAATTAGCTCTGACTTCCTCAAACACTGAGATGTTTCCATGCCATATACTCAAATTAGCTCGAGCTCACAGTTCCACCTACATACCTTGGGGAGAAATGTCATTGAACCTTGTGGGTTGTGTGTCACAATCCTCAACTGATGCATAAGCAAAAGTGGCAATTACTTCCCAAGAACGCTGCAAAGACAGTTTCCAACCACTCAGCATTAACCTATATATTGCACTGACTACAACATTAAATCCAGCCAATTACTTAGACCAGGGGAAGGCAACCTTGGCTCTTAGACTCATGGACTTCAATTCCCAGAATTCCTGAGCCAGCCATGCTGAGGGAAAAGGGAGAGGTTTCCAAACTGAGCCATGCTGGCTCGGGAATTCTGGGAGTTGAAGTCCACGAGTCATAAAAGAGCCAAGGTTGCCTACCCCTGACCTGTACTATCTCTTCAGATTTGGGCCTAATTCTAGGTTTGTCTCTGTGAAGGGCATTTCAAGTTTCATTTACAATCTGTAGTAGTTATCAAATTAAATATAGATCTAGGATGCTGGTTTTAAAAAGGGGGGAAGTATGTAAGTATTTCAGAGACTTTGGAGGTTTTCTAGTCCAACCCACTGCTTAAACTAGAGACCCTATACCAGGGCTCTTCAAATTTGGCCCTTTTATGACTTGTCGACTTCAACTCCCAGAATTCCTCAGCTAGGCACGCTGGCTGAGGAATTCTGGGAGTTGAAGTCCACGAGTCATAAAAGAGCCAAGGTTGCCTACCCCTGACTTTTAGACTATCATTATAACCAGTGGTGGGATTCAGCCGGTTTGCACCACTTCGGAAAAACCGGTAGCTAATTTTTTATTGCCCAGGCCCAGAATGGACTTCCAGAAGTAGCATCCATGCACATTTAAATCCCACCACGGGTTATAATCCTTCCCAGCTCAGCTTTTCACGGCTATTATCAAGAGTTTAGTTAGACTAAATATTTGTGGGATTTTTAAAAAAAAAATATTTATTTTTGTTCGTCAACAAGGATAAAACACAAAAGAGAAAAAACAGAAAGACTATAACATCCAAGACTAACGATAGGGAAAAAAATGTGGGGTTTTTTTTTTTGTGTACAAAAGAAAAGAGGAAAAAAAAAGAAAAAAACCCCAAATGTCAAAAATATCCAGGTGCTGAAAGATATATATATTAGAAAACCTAGCACGTTCTCTTCCTCTTATATACAGGTAGTCCTCTACTTATGACCACAACTGAGCCAAGAATTGATGTTGCTAAGTGAGACATTTGTTGAGTGTTATCCCATTGTACGACCTTTGTTGCCTAGTTGTTAAGTGGATCACTGCCCTTGTTAAGTTAGTATCAGGGTTGTTAAGTGAATGGTCATGAGTGAGAAAGTGGGTCATAAGTCACTTTTTTCAGTGCCGTTGTAACTTAACACGGTCACTAAATAAATTTTAAGAAGAGATTGGGCAGCCATTTGTCCGAAATGATGTAGGGTTTCCTGCCTGAGCAGGGGGTTGGACTAGATGACCTCCAAGGTCTCTTCCAACATTATTATTATTATTATTATTATTATTATTATTATTACTATTATTATTATTATTGCTACTACTATACTACTACTACTATACTACTACTACTACTACTACTACTTATACTATTGTAAGTCGAGGAGATTACCTGTGCAAAAGAAAGGGGGGGAAAGATTTAAAAAACCTCAATGTCAAAAATATCTGGGTGCTGAAAGATTAAAAAAAAAACTAATAGGTTCTCCTCACTTTACATAACAGATCTACAGATAATTACAAGCTTTCCCATCCTTATTTGACAAAAACAGCATATTAAATAAATATTCCAGCTGAGAGAATCTATCATTAATGTATATGCAGAAAAAAAGAGAAAGAAAAAATCAGCAACTACAGTTAACAGGTTAGCTCAACCATTACACTAATCTTCACATCCTTCTGTTAACCATCTGTTATTGTATTATTATCTGCAATGATCTGTTTTAAATCCAAACACAGAGATAGTGCATCAATGTAGATCCACAGGCCACAATTCCACTTCAACCCATCTGCCTCCCCAATTCTCAGATTTGAAGTTTTACCTTCCAAATTCAAGGTGCCACTGGGCATATCTGCAAATGCAAATAATTTGCTTATACACACTTCTTTTTAATGCACTGTAAGCATACGGGAATATGCATAAATATTGCATTGTGTCATTTCCCTTTCTTGCGTGTCATCTACGCCAGGGCTTTTCAGCCAGTGGTACGGGTACCACTTGTGGTACATTAGCACCTGGCAGGTGATACGCGACCATCCTAGAAAAGTAGTAGCGGGGGAGGGGAATGACCTGAACCGGTGGCAGCACCGCACAAGCCTGAGTGAGAGATGGCTGGAGCTGCAGGGCTGTCAGGGCTCAGAGGAAGCGCCAAGATCAGCACCAGGCTCCAGATGGAGCTCGGTGCTGATCTTGGCGCTTCTGCTAAGCCCTGAAGAAGCACCAATCAGCTGGAAAGCAGCACTGATCCTGGCGCTTCTGCTGAGCCCAGAAGAAGCACCAATCAGCTGGAATGTTGCAACCTCTCCA
Source organism: Bothrops alternatus (assembly GCA_034064705.1). NCBI lineage: Eukaryota > Metazoa > Chordata > Lepidosauria > Squamata > Viperidae > Bothrops > Bothrops alternatus. The sequence goes on along the minus strand of JARGCV010000096.1, from coordinate 857,863 downwards.
GGGTCTTGTGATTTACATTCAGATGCTTGGCAACTGATTCATATTTATGATGGTCACAGTGTCCCAGGGTCATGTGAAGTAACCAAAACCTGCTGCAACCACCCAACAGATGGGGGGAAATAAAAACCAAACATCCACCCCCCACCCCCACTGCCAATCCTCAACAGAAATGCTCACAACAATGGAAACCTCAGACAGGAGGAAGAGCGCCGCCAGGTGGGCAGGCAGGTGTCTTGCTCTGCTGTGGCTTGGGGGCACTTTTTTCAATGCCATTGTAACTTCAAACAGTCACTAAGCAAACAGTTGTAAGTCAAGGACTACCTGTACTTTATCACTTTTTTTTTTGGTCATCAGGTTTTTCACACCTTGCTGGTGGTACTCGGATGTTGCCATATCCTAAAAGTGGTACAATGGGTGAAAAGGTTGAAAAGCCCTGATCTACGCACTTTGTATTCTTGTTTCACAGATGAGCCTTTTAAGTCAGATGAGTAACAGAATAACAGAGGTAGAAGGGACCTTGGAGGTCTTCTAGTCCAACCCCCTGATCAGGCAGGAGACCATTTCAGATAATGATTGTCCCATCTTTTCTTAAAAACCTCCAGTGATAAGAGCACACACAAGTTCTGGAGGCAGGTTATTCCACTGGTTAATTGTTCTCACTGTCAGGAAATTTCTCCTTAGTTCTAGTTTGGTTCTCTCCTTGATTAATTTCCACCCATTGCTTCTTGTCCTGCCTTCAAGTGCTTTGGAGAACAGGTTGACTCCCTCTTCTTTGTGGCAGCCCCTCAAATATTGGAACACTGCTATCATGTCACCCCCTAGTTCTTCTTTTCATGAGTTTAGACATACTCAATTCTCGAAACCGTTCCTTATATGTTTTAGCCTCCAGTCCCCTAATCATTTTTGCTGCTCGTCTCTGTACTCTTTCTAGAGTCTCAACATCTTTTTTTTACATTGTGGTGACCAAAACTGGATGCAGTATTCCAAGTGTGGCCTTACCAAGGCATTATAAAGTGGCATTCATGTCATTTATTTGACTCATTTTTGGGATTTTCTATGTGGCCTTCAATTCAAATCTTGAATTCTATTATTAAGCAGAGGTTGCAAAGCCTCATTTGGAGAGCAAAAATCTCCCAGCAAATGCATTATCTTACATATTTTTAAGATTTAAAACATGTTTCACATTTAACAACTTGTGTAACTCGATAGAAAGACTATGTTAAAAGAGCAACAATAGGAGATAACATCCAGGAGGCCTAAGATGGAGACTGAATTTTGTTCACAATATTCAATTATTTTTTTGGAATGGAGGTGTATGATGGAAATGTAAACTGATTTTGGAGTTATTCACAGATGGATAATGGAATATTATATAGATGTCACCCAATTCAACAGAGTTAATGGTCTGCAAGTCAGATTGAGAAAGCCAGTGAACCAAGTCTACTTCCTCCATACTGAAAAAGAGCACAGCAACCTTTTCAAGAAGTTACACGGAAACACTTAATTATGACTCAAGCTGGCATAATTCATTCCTTTCAAAGGGGGCTTACTGTATATAGGGCAGCTATTTGGTAAGGAGCACACTACTTAATCTCTCTCCCCTTCCCTTCCTACATCCCTCCTTCCCTCCCTCTCTCTGTCTCTTTATCTAGCTAGCTCTCCAGATAGTCCACAACTTACAACAGTTCATTTAGTGACCATCTGCAGTTATAATGGCACTGAAAAAAATAATCTATGAATGTTTTTCACACTTATAACTGTTGCAGAAACCCCATGATCATGTATTCAAAATTCAGCAACTGGGCAACTGACTCATATTTATGACGGATACAGCCTTCCCGAGTCATGTGATCCCCTTTTGCAACCTTCTTGCTAGCAAAGTCAACAGGCAAGCCAGACTCACTTAACAACCGTATTACTAATTTAACCACTGCAGTGATTCCCTTAACAACTGTGGCCAGAAAGGTCATAAAATGGGCAAAACTCACTTAACAAATTGACCCAAAGTCACCAACTGGCTTTAATGGCTAAGGTAGGGTTAGAGGTCTCAGTCTCCTGGTGATTGGCCCGAAGTCACCCAGCTGGCTTTGTGCCCAACTCACAATCTCCCACCACTCAAAATCTCCCAATTTCTAGCCTGGTGTCTTAACCACTAGACCCAATAGACTCTTTTGTTTATATTACAAGCCAGAAAATATCAGGAAGGCTCAAATACTTGGAGTCCATAAGCAGAACTCTGCTTCATATCATGGCCACCAAGACAAAAAATCTGAGTGACCAGGGCCTCACTTTTTCCAGGAGAGATGCATCAAAAAGATACACTAAATAGTGTGTTTTTCCCCGCATTGAGTCCATTTCTTTCAGCTTTTCTGCTTTAGGACCTGAGTTGATTATACTTTGCTTTTCTTGACAAGCTAAGCTCAAAACAGCTCCATTGTTTCAATCTGCAAGACCTCCGTGTCTTTGGCAACTGCTGCAGGAGCAACACGACAATGACAAGCTCAAAATTGGTCATCCTCACACCAAACTCAAACAACTCAAAGTCCCTTTATACCTCTGTACTCCTGCACATGCACGTACACACATACTATGAGAGCACAGTCGTAACAAACAGTTCCGCTTGTGATACCATGGTAACAAGGAAAAAAACAAGCAAAGGAACACAAGTGGCATTTGGGGGTTTAAAAATAAAAAGGCACAAAAGCTTTTGCCACTGTGGCTTTTTTCTGGGGAAAAAATGAGGGGAAAAATACCCCAATATCCACTCTGTTGAAGATGACACTCCATGGAAAAAGGTGGGCAGAAAATGTAACTCAACTGATTTATCATATAGGACTTTCTTTTTTTAGTTTTGCAGAAAATTGTCTAGGAACGACAATGATCAATGGAATGAAAGTGAAGAAATAATCATCTCTGGCTTTGCTATCATTTTGAACAATGGGCAGGAATATATTTAGAAGAGCTCAACAAGTTTGTTGAAACTTCTCCATCGTTTAAAGTTAAGAAAGATTTTCTGATTGCTTTGTAGACTTCGGATTAACTCTCCCTCCTGTCTTGCCTTTTTGGAAGTTTCATCACATTTGAAATTCCCCATTGCAAAAGGAAAGAAATAAAGAAAGAGAGAGAGGGAGGGAGGGAGGGAGGGAGGGAGAGAGAAAGAAAGAAAGAAAGAAAGAAAGAAAGAAAGAAAGAAAGAAAGAAAGAAAGAAAGAAAGAAAGAAAGAAAGAAAGAAAGAAAGAAAGAAAGAAAGAAAGAAAGAAAGAAAGAAAGAAAAGACAACCTGTGAAATTCTTGTAGGGAAAGCCAACTGGTAGTTCTCTTTAAAATCACATTCTTGTTTCTGAGTTTAAATGAAGAGTCGGCAGATTTTTAGGGCAAGGATAATCCCTGAAGCCTTTGGATTGCAGATTAAAAAAAAGAAGCTAGACTCAGACAGGTGCGAACAAATGACAATCCAAGTAACAAAGCCATGTTCGGAAACAAATGTGGGCAACATCATTGTGTGATTCTGAGTCAGGTACAGTTGTCCTATAGACATTTGGCATTGAAAACTCATGAAAGCAGCCCGTTCAACTGTCCCTTTGTCAGGGGAGAAATCATTGTGTGATTCTGAGTCACATTCAGTTCTATAGACCAGGGGTCCCCAACCTCTGGTCTGTGGACCAATACCGGTCCGTGGCATGCCAGCAATCAGTCCGCACAAACAAGCAAAACCCCACCCACAAGATGCAGTCAGCACACAAAACCTCACACCCTCTGGTCCATGGAAAAACCTTTCTCCACGGAACCGGTCCCTGGTGCTCAAAAGGTTGGGGGACCTCTGCTATAGACATTCGGCATTGAAAACTCATGAAAGCAGCCCTTTCAACATTCCCTTTGTCAGGAGAGAAATCATTGTGTGATTCTTAGCCACATTCAGTTCTCTTATAGACATTCGGCATTGAAAACTCATGAAAGCAGCCCTTTCAACATTCCCTTTGTCAGGAGAGAAATCATTGTGTGATTCTTAGTCACATTCAGTTCTCTTATAGACATTCGGCATTGAAAACTCATGAAAGCAGCCCTTTCAACATTCCCTTTGTTAGGAGAAAAATCATTGTGTGATTCTTAGTCACATTCAGTTCTCTTATAGACATTCGGCATTGAAAACTCATGAAAGCAGCCCTTTCAACATTCCCTTTGTCAGGAGAGAAATCATTGTGTGATTCTTAGTCACATTCAGTTCTCTTATAGACATTCGGCATTGAAAACTCATGAAAGCAGCCCTTTCAACATTCCCTTTGTTAGGAGAAAAATCATTGTGTGATTCTTAGTCACATTCAGTTCTCTTATAGACATTTGGCATTGAAAACTCATGAAAGCAGCCCTTTCAACATTCCCTTTGTCAGGAGAGAAATCATTGTGTGATTCTTAGCCACATTCAGTTCTCTTATAGACATTCGGCATTGAAAAGTCATGAAAGCAGCCCTTTCAACATTCCCTTTGTTAGGAGAAAAATCATTGTGTGATTCTTAGTCACATTAAGTTCTCTTATAGACATTCGGCATTGAAAACTCATGAAAGCAGCCCTTTCAAACTGTCCCTTTGTCAGGGCAGAAATTTAAAGCCACACTCAAACTGATCACAAGATCCCTTTTTCCTCCTGAACGTTGTCAGCGAAAGTTGCAAATCAAGATTCTGCTAAGTTGGTCCTCAGTTTACAACCAGGATTGGGACCAGAATTTCTGTTGCTAAGCAAAGCAGTGGTTGTGAAGTGAGTTGCACCCAATTTTATGCTTCCCCCACCCCCCGCAGTTGCTAAGCAAATCACTGAAATTGCTAAGTGAATCACTGGAAGCTGCCTGGGAAGGTCTCAAGCGGTGATCACATGACCTGGGATGCTGCAAACCATTATAAATATAAACCAGTCACCATGCATCTGAATTTTGATCACACTTCTATGGGGATCCTGCAACGGTCATAGGTGTGAGGACCATCTATAAATCACTTTTTTCTCTGTTATTGAACCTTGAATGGCTGCTAAGTCAAGGGCTACCTATACAGATCGTTAATCCAGTCTTAGAGGTTCCACCAAACAATTTCTCAAGCGTCTTTTCCTATCCCTGTACATGATAGCAGAATCAGATATTTCTTAGGGAAAGGTAAAACATAGCCACCGCTAAGAAGTATTCTTTCCCAAGATGTTCTTCCCTTTTATGCAAATTACTTCTACTCCAGGAAATTGGGCTGAGGGAGATGGTTTCAAGCTAGCAGGACACAAAAGAAACAGATAATATTAATCAGGATTGGCAAAGGAGCAGAGCAAAACCTCCCTTTGATTGCTAAATTAAATTGTGCTTCTTGCCATCCAGGAAAGCGTAAAAAAATCTACAGGAATAACTGGGTTTCTTGAAATCCTGGCCAAGTTTGCTACACTTTCCCTGAAGATCTTCAGAAAGTTTTCACTATCAGTCTAGCCTTGGGAAAAGTTCTCATGATTACATCTTTGTGCACTTCCTACCATTTGGTGACAAAGATGTACACTTCGCCATTTTTATGCAGACATTGGAGCGCTGATGTGCAATAGTGAGGTAGACACTTCCGATAACACCTTGACACCAACTACAATCTTCATACTGATGGCAGACCATAAAAACCTGCCTGGCTGCTAAGCTCACTCTTGTTCTGCATTTGCACAATGCACTGATCCATAAATTAACCAACTGGTTGCACAAGCCTAATGCCCAAAATGGAAAAAAAATGAACTTTAATATTTATTAAAGTTCAGTAGAGCATTGGTAGCTGTTTGGTTCTTAATTGACCTGGATACATGCATTTAATTCTAAGGCAGTGGACTCCAAACTTGGCAGCTTTAAGACTTGTGGACTTCAACTCCCAGAATTCCCCAGCTGGCTGGTTGGGGAATTCTGGGAGTTGAAGTCCACAAGTCTTAAAAGTTGCCAAGTTTGGAGACCCCTTTTCTAAGGTGTGTCTGAAAGATGCTTGATCATATGGTGTAAACCTAGCATCCAGTTTTGGTCACCACGATGTAAAAAAGATGCTGAGACTCTAGAAAGAGTACAGAGAAGAGCAACCAAGATGATCAGGGGACTGGAGGCTAAAACATATAAGGAATGGTTGCTGGAATTGGTCGTGTCTAGTTTAATGAAGAGAAGGACGAGGGGTGACATGATAGTAGTGTTCCAATATCTCAGGGGCTGCCACAAAGAAGAGGGAGTCAAGCTGTTCTCCAAAGCACCTGAAGGCAGGACAAGAAGCAATGGATGGAAACTCATCAAGGAGAGAAGCAACCTAGAACTAAGGAGAAATTTCCTGACAGTTATAACAATTAACCAGTGGAACAACCTGCCTCCAGAAGCTGTGAATGCTCCAACACTGGAAGTTTTTAAGAAGAGACTGGACAGCCATTTGTCCGAAATGGTGTAGGGTTTCCTGCCTGAGCAGGGGGTTGGACTTAATGACCTCCAAGGTCCCTTCCAACATTATTATTATTATTATTATTATTATTATTATTGTTGTTGTTGTTGTTGTTGTTGTTGTTGTTGTTGTTGTTGTTATTATATACACAACTATCTAGGAATTTGCATTCGCATTGTGGGGGAAAAAGTTTCTTTCTGGGCTGTACTTAAGAATAAGAAAAGTTCTGAGCCAGGGCCCAGAGGACAAAGTAAGGGAGGAAAAGAGGAAAAAAAAATAGGCCTCATTTCTGTGTCCTTTTTGTCACCATTGTTACTCCCAAATCAGAGAACAAAGAACAGCATTTTCCATGAGTCCTCTTGGGAATAATAATGCTGCCTGATGATGTTGTGTCACTTTCAGATGGCACTGGGAAAAAAAAAACTTTTTCTAAAGGGTTCAAAAGCTGACAGCTGGCAGGAACATCTCTAGAATAACCAGAACATTTGCAAATCTTTCTTACCATCTTATTAACTATCTAGAAGCACACGGGTGGTGTTTTTTTTTAAAAAAAGAAGAAAAAAGAAATGGAGCAAAAGGTGACTCTTAAATTTTATAAATCCATAAATGTGATTATACATGTGATGGATTCTGGCACATCATGTTCTAATCTAAAAAAAAAACCAAAAAACCTGGGACTGAATGTGGCATCTCATACGCTTCTCTTCTTGAATGCATGTGACAGATAACTTGTCAAGTATCACATTTCTCCATTATTGCCTTTGTGCTGGGAATGCGATACCATTACACTGACAGAAAAATAACAGCAGACATTAAATGTGCAACAGTGGGCTCCTGCACTGCAAAGATGGGCTTCACATATATGTGTCCTAATCTTTCGTGCTGCCAGATTCGAGGAAATTGATTTCCAGATTAAAACAAACAAAAACAGTCGGCAATATTTGGAGCAGAGCCCTGTGAGTTTCAGCAGTCTGGCTAACAAATCCTTGCCTTGGTGGGGCTACTGTCGTCCTGCGATAATCAACATCTTGGAAAACCAGAAAACCTTATAGATTTAAAAACGGGGGGGGGGAAGGAATGACATAATCTTGAGAAAGGGAAGGGATCTAACTTAGTCTTTCACATATCCGTTTGGTAAACTCATAGTAAGGTAAAGGTTTCCCTGTCAGCCGTGTCCGTCTCAAGGGCACGGTGTTCATCGCCATTTCTTGGGCAAGGGAACCAGTGTTGTATGAAGACAATTTCCATCGTCATGTGGCAAACATGACCCTACACCAAGGTGCATGGAATGCTGTTACCTTCCCAGCGAAGTGGTACCTATTTATCTACTTGCACTTGCATGCTTTAGAACTGCTCGGTGGATAGAAGCTGGGCTAAGGAACATGAGCTCACCCCATCACATGGCGCTTGGGTCTTGAGCTCGGGCTGCCAGCTAATAAGCTTAG